>JAQFVV010012449.1:3947962-4502111 GCA_028023455.1 Epiperipatus broadwayi
GTCAAGTTGATATAATATAGTTTTATATTTTTATTTGCTGTGCCAATACTAAAAAGTTAAAAATAAACAGACCTAAATTTTTTTTATACCCTTGTTTACATATTAGACATAATATACACCTAAGGGATATTTGTATAAATTAAGTGTCAAGTTGATATAATATAGTTTTATATTTTTATTTGCTGTGCCAATACTAAAAAGTTAAAAATAAACAGACCTAAATTTTTTTTATATTAAATGTTTTTATTTATCTTGCACTAAAAAGCAAAAAAATAATTGCTTCTTCAACTAATTGAGTTTTTTGTATACTGCAATGATGCTATATATATTAAAAATATTTCATTCTATCTTGATCCTTTGAAGTACTTTTAATTCATAGTCTGGGAAAAGAGTGATTTACTCCCCTTGTTTACATATTAGACATAATATACACCTAAGGGATATTTGTATAAATTAAGTGTCAAGTTGATATAATATAGTTTTATATTTTTATTTGCTGTGCTAATACTAAAAAGTTAAAAATAAACAGACCTAAATTTTTTTTATATTAAATGTTTTTATTTATCTTGCACTAAAAAGCAAAAAAATAATTGCTTCTTCAACTAATTGAGTTTTATATTTTAACTTGCAATAACAACCCCAATTATAATTGAAAAAAAAAATTATTTTTTTGCTTTTTAGTGCATGGTAAACAAAAGCATTTAATATTTAAAAAAATATTTCTATTTATCCTGTTTAATTTTATTAAAAATAAGACTCATAAAATAATTATGACCTAGAGATACTTATTGGTAATTCAGTTACTAGTTAGGAGGTGGTAATTCTCAATAAACCAAGTGTTAATAAACAGAGTAATCAATGGATGCCAGAAGGCTTGTGCATAAAATCCCTATCTAATGCCTACTCATCCAATATCCCCAGACTAGTTTCTGCCTTGTGGCCTTGATCAGTGAGGAGTTTGGATCTGAGAGCACTGCATCTAGATCTTAATGCAACCCTCTAGCAACCACCTTTTATCTCTACTTAACTACAAAACTATGAGAATGAAATTGAAAACACAAAAAATATTTTCAATCTAAGCTCAATAGCTTATATAGTCATATGGGTCTGAACTCAGTTCAGCACCCATACATTTTGGTGTCTTTGGCTCTTTTACAACCATAGCCACCACTATCCTATTAGGCAGGATTGGTGTTAAACCATTAAGCATCACATGATCACATTTCCTATACTAGCACGCTACTTGTTGATAAACAGAGCAAAATTCTCCATACAGTATTGCCACCTGTGCTAAACAGAGTAATCAATGGATGCCAGAAGGCTTGTGCATAAAATCCCTATCTAATGCCTACTCATCCAATATCCCCAGACTAGTTTCTGGCTTGTGGTCTTCATCAGTGAGGAGCTTTGGATATGAGAGCACTGCAGCCTTCTGGCATCCATTGATTACTCTGTTTAGCACAGTGGCAATACTGTATGGAGAATTTTGCTCTGTTTATCAACAATTAATGTGCTTGTATAGAAAATGTGATCATGTGATACTTAATGGTTTAACACCAATCCTGCCTAATAGGATAATGGTGGCTATGGTTGTAAAAGAGTCAAAGACACCAAAATGTATGGGTGCTGAACTGAGTTCAGACCCATATGACTATATAAGCTATTGAGCTTAGATTGAAAATATTTTTAGTGTTTTCAATTTCATTCTCATAGTTTTGTAGTTAAGTAGAGATAAAAGGTGGTTGCTAGAGGGTTGCATTAGATCCTACGATCTAGATGCAGTGCTCTCAGATACAAAGCTCCTCACTGATGAAGGCCACAAGCCAGAAACTAGTCTGGGGATATTGTATGAGTAGGCATTAGATAGGGATTTTATGCACAAGCCTTCTGGCATCCATTGATTACTCTGTTTAGCACTGGTGGCAATACTGTAGAGAATTTTGCTCTGTTTATCAACAATTAATGTGCTAGTATAGGAAATGTGATCATGTGATGCTTAATGGTTTAACACGAATCCTGCCTAATAGGATAGTGGTGGCTATGGTTGTAAAAGAGCCAAAGACACCAAAATGCATGGGTGCTGAACTGAGTTCAGACCCATATGATTATATAAGCTATTGAGCTTAGATTGAAAATATTTATTGTGTTTTCAATTTCATTCTCATAGTTTTGTAGTTAAGAGATAAAAGGTGGTTGCTAGAGGGTTGCATTAGATCCTAAGATCTAGATGCAGTGCTCTCAGATCCAAAGCTCCTCACTGACGAAGGCCACAAGCCAGAAACTAGTCTGGGGATATTGGATGAGTAGGCATTAGATAGGGATTTTATGCACAAGCCTTCTGGCATCCATTGATTACTCTGTCTAGCACAGGTGGAAATACTGTATGGAGAATTTTGATCTGTTTATCAACAATTAATGTGCTAGTATAGGAAATGTGATCATGTGAAACCAAGTGTTAATTGCATCCACTTCATTTTCTAAATAAATTCTCTATGGTCTTGTGCTCTCTTTACTTTTTTTAAATATAATATATAAGCTGAACTTTAAAAAGTTTGATTTTTCAGTTCTATTTTTTTTCTTTATGCAAATATTTTTAATGTGTTCTCCAGTTCTTGTTAACTCTGCATTACTTTAAATAGAATGAAATTTCATGATTCAATTAATTAACTATACTCATAGAAAAGGTGTTTTTTTCATATTTAACTTTATATTTATTATATGATATAGAAAATATATTGAAAGCATGCTAAATATGAAAAAAAAACCTATCTTTTCTCTGAATATAGTCATTTTATTAGATATTACATTGGCGTAGAAAAGAAGAAAATTAGTAACAATTGGATTCAAATAATTGTGCATTCCTGAGAGACTTTAACAACAAGTACCAATTAAGATATTTAAGTGCTGAACCTTCTATTTAATTAAATATCAGTTTCATGTTGCATAATAATTTTATTCTAAATAAATAATTTATTAAATCATATTTGACATTGTTGTCATAGGAGTTATTATTCTGTGATTATTCATAAAATAAATGAAATTGAATGCTATCTTCATCAAGATGCATCAGTCAGTGAGATTAGTTTGTTGACTTTATTTCTGAGCTTAAGATAAAAAAAACTAAAGACATTTATAATTTATATTAGTCATTCATTAGTTTAGAGATTATCCATTTAATGAATATTTGTATAATGTAATTGTCACTATACTGCTCTTATGCAAAATAAAACTAGTTTCTATCTACTTTTAATACTTTGTGGAAAGGTGTAACCATAAACATATGATCAAAAATATTTGTAAAAGATATATAATCTCCAAGATGCACATTTTGTGTTGTGCCAACACTCATCAGTTGGCCTATATCTCTTATAATTTTTAACATTGTTCAGTATATATAGATAACCAAAAGCAGATAATCTCTACCTTATGTGAAAGTGGCGTGGTGAAAATTACACTACAGAAGTATTGACTTTCATCTCATTTGCATGATAGTTATTAACTGAAATATCAGTTGAGTTTCCTTGAAAGCAATGAACTTCATTTTTATTTTTTATGGATAAGTGCAACCATGACAAACAACAATAAAGTATAAAAAATAAAAGAGTCATATATCACATGACCCCCCTTTTTAAGATTTAAAATGTAAACAAAGAGCTTTGCTAATTGCTCAACAGGGTTTGTGATAAATTCTAATCAAGAGAAAGCATTTAAAATATCTCTATCAGAAACCACACCCAATCCCCTAAACCAATGGTTTCATACTTTGATACTCCTCAGAGAGGCACTAGGGTAGTTTCAGACACTAGATCTAAAAATACCAACCAAAAGCAAGCATTTATCAAAAAGTTAATCATCGAATAGAAAATCTGAAATTTTCAGACACTTAAATGTCTTCAAACCCAGCTATCTAACTCAAATAGCGATATGGGGCTGAGATATTTTCAGCCAAACCATATATTAGTAGCAATATAAAAGGACTATAAATAGTCAATAAAAAGAGTCATATATCACATGACCCAATTTCTTTTTTTAAGCTTATAGTTTATATTCTTAGAAAGCTATAAAATCACAAGCCAAGTCAGCAGTTGATGACCAAAGACAGAATAGAAGATTCAGGTTGAGATTCAATTTTTATTTATTTATTTAGGTATCTACAATTGTAGATTATTTTCAAGTAAAAAAAATGTATGAATTGAAAAAAAACTATCTAATATTAAATAATATTGGTGGATTTTATGAAATTAGAAGATGAAGAGACAATTGATTTAAAAAATAGACATGTACATTTCTGCAAAGGTGCAGATATTGGAAGTACAAGTGGAGTAGGATTTATTATAAATACAAAGTTGAAAAATAAAACTGTGAAGATTTGATGGTATATCAGTTACAAAGACAAGATTAGTTATTCAAGTTAATAGAAAATATCAAATGCAGATAGTTCAGATTTATGTCACAACAAATTCTCATTATGATAAAAAAAACAGAGAATTTTTGTATAGATCTATAAAATGTATTGATTACACAAACATTTAAAAATTACCATGAAAGATTTTATTGTTAAATTTGAAAAATAATGAGTCACATGAGAAAATTTGTCTATAGTAACAGAAAAGAGAGAGAACACAAATTGTGGAATTTGCAGAAAAAAATGTATATTATAAAATTCTACTTTCAGAAAAATGCTAAACAGAAATTAACATAGAAGCATTCAAAAGTGCAGCAGAATTGCATTATATTTTGACTAATGTAAAATACATATTTCCTGATTGTAATGTTTGTAATAGTTTCAAGAGAGAAAATGAATATCAATTAGCTAGGGATAAAATAAGTGTTAATGCAAAACTAGAAAAACAAAAAAAAGTTAAGAACAACATTATTAAAAGTTGATATTTCTAAACTTCAGAAACATAACAATGAATTTAAATTAAAATTTGCAAATCATTTAAAAATATTAATAGACTATAAAGATAGTTCAGAATTGATTGTAATGAATAAGAAAATAATTGATACACTATTAAAAAAGCAGCAAAAATAGCTAGTACAAAAAAAGAAGCAATTTACAAATAAATTTTCTACTGAGACAAGAGAAAAGAAGTAGTATAAAAAACATTTTTAGATGATTTATGGAGATTGAAAAAAATGATATAAATAATATAATTACGAATTGTCATGGAAACCTATAAAAGAGAATTGAAATCCCAAAAGAGTAAAACAACATCTTTGTATTTGACAGTTTCTTGTGCAATAAGAAAATAAAACTGTCCATCACTAAAAACAAAGACATATAATGTGTGGAACAATTCTATAAAGAATTATATAGTAATAAAGAATAAGAATATAAAATATCTTTTGCAGTTATTACTTCTTCAAAATTGCCTAGCATTTTAAATGAAAAAATGAAACACGCAATTAAATCTATGAAGAAATAAAGAGTTTCAGAACATGATAGAATTACTATTGATATATATATATATAATAAAAAGAGGTAAAGAAAAAAAATGTTGGCAAAACATAGTAGGATTTAGGATAAGTGACAAAAAAGATATTAAGAATTACTGATGTATCAATCTTCTATCAAGTCTATACAGAATTTTTATCACAATAATTACAATTTTTGTCCAGCTAACTCTGAATTCTAAGCAATCAAAAAATAAACTGGATTTAAAAGTGTTTTTATCACAATGAATCACTTTCAAGTATTCACAAATGGTATAGAAGGAACTAATAAATATGAGTTGCCATTACATTTTGGATTTGTAAATTTTGAAAAAGTATTTGATTCTATAAGCATTTTTACTGTGATTAAAGCATTGGATCAACAAGATGTAGTCCCAGGATATTGTCTTATTCTGAAAAAAAAAATACTTATTAAAATTCAAGAACAGTGATTAGATTAAATGCTAATGCTAAGAAGATTAATACTGAAAAACATATACATAAAGGGATTCAATATTCCCAAATCTTTTTACAGCAGTTTTACAAAAAGGATTTTGTGGACTAAAATGAGAGTCTGAGTACAGTTATATAAATGAAGATTATTTCAATCATTTATATTTTACAGATGATGTGGATGTTTTAGAAAATAATGGTTCAAAGCTTGAGGAAGTTTATCAGATGAAAGTGGAGAAAGTAGCACTAAAAATAAATGCAAAAAGACTAAAATGATGTTTAATAAATTTCCAGAAGAAAAAACTAACATTGAAAATCTAAAATTAGGATTTAACAACTACAAATATCTTGGTAAATAATACAAATGAAAACATATTGAAGAAATTAATCAAAAAATGTAAATAGAATACTTTTCATTAAATAACTTAATATCAAAAAAAAATTGACCATGTGTTTGTTTTTAATGGAAACATCTACTTACTTGTGGATCTGAGACTTGGGCACTTAGCAGTAGAGCAATAGAGATTTCAAACTATTCAAAATAGCATGGAAAGATATAACAAGGAGAAACAGAAAGTGAAATAGTTAGATGAGAGAACAAATAGGTTTCAATGACACCAGTGAATGAATAAAGTGAACTAGAACCGGGATAAACATATTTCTAGAAGAGTTGATAATAAATGAACAGTTGAAATCTTAATTAAACCCGATCCCAGGAGATTACAAACGAGCTAGAAACATATTCTATGATATGGATGGATAAAAAAAAAAAAAATTTGGTTGCATGCTAATCAGATAGAGATTAAAAAAATAATTGGATTAAACTTGGAGAGACATTTGACCTGCAGTGAATCAATCACGATTGTAAATGATGTCGACAATACATGTCAATATTCATAAAATAATCAAAGCTATCGCCAATGATAAGACAAGAATCTCATCGAAGATGTTATTTTGTATATGAGTGAATAGTATATACATGTACATTAAAATATACTTTAAAAATTGATTTATCAAATATATTTATTTCCATCATAGTTATAATGAAAAAGAATTGTGAAGTGAAAATCGTTAACGAAGCCATTCTATTTCAGATCAAAAAATATTCTTCAGAATGTAGATTACTGATAAAAGCAACAATTTAAAATTGACATAAGTCAATACTAAATCGTTTCAGTAGAAAATAACACTTTTTCCCACCCTTTCAAAAACCAAAACAAAACTGAAAATATATTTATATGAGTGTATATTCAACTTAAAAAAAACCCATCATAATGGAAAACATTTACATAGTTTCTTGTTTGTGAAACAAATAGAAGGTGGAAGAGGAATAAAATAAATATATACTCGTTATAAAAAATAAATGTTTTGTTTCTAAAAATCAAAGTCTATTTTTCTGAAATTTTTAATATAAAAACAAGACAGAGAGTAATAAAATGCTTATTTGGAAGAAAAGCTGGAAAAAACGTTTTTTTTTTTTTTAAAAAAAAACGAGGTATATTTTGCACTTCAGTATTTTATTATAAATGTAGAGCAAAAGATAAAACTCTAAAAGCATTTCAAATATATATTAGTTAATACATTTTTATATTAAATGTTATTCTTTTCACACTTGACATTATAAAATTCTTTATATTATTTAAGTATGAAAATCTGCCTTCTTAGCAAAATGCATGTTATTTTTGACTGCAAGAATATTGCGGGGGTGGGTGGGGGCTGTATTGGTTTGTTGCGTTTAACCAGCATATTTATGAACTGCTTCGCTAATTTACGCTAAATCAATAAATGTTGCCCATTACTCTTTTCATTGTTAAGCTTTGGGGCGAGAAATAATAAAATCACAATATTTATCAGATTAAGATATTTTAAAGGTTGAATAATTTTAATATCATATAAATATTCATATTTGTTTAAAATAAAAAATATGAGATGATAAATGATGAAAAAGATGGATACTGGAGCATTTCCTATTCAAACTATTATATAGCTGGTTTATCAAATAATATTATATATAAGACTGAAGTTATTTAAAATCAATAAAAAAAATGTTAATTAACAATTGAATCATACACACAATAATAATAATAATATAAAACATTAAAACAATATAATGGGCATTAATTCTAAGTAACACACATACAACTATAACTCAGATGAACTTAATGTACTTCAATTAAATTAATAATGGATGATAGATTTGATTAAAATCTTAAAAAAATTATTTAATTTATGATAATAGTAATAATAATAATAATCACGTTTACTGGAAGTGACAGACTTCGAACCATGGACTATAGTATTTGAGTTCCAGAATTTGACCTTGTACATTTTCTTATCATACAGAATATTATGAGAAAAAGTTATAAATGAAATCACCTTGAAAGTACTGTCCATTTGATGCAGTGCACCAGTGTAAATGTGTTTTCCACTTTTCAAAATAGTCATGAAACTCTTGCAAAGTAATGCTGTTTAATGCCTCTACCACTTTTTCCGTGACCACTTTCAAGTTTGAAAAATGTTTCCTTTTGAGATATTTTTTTATTTGTGGGAATAAAAATAAACCACATAAAGCAAAATGAGGTTATATGGCAGATGAATAAACTGGGTCATATTTTTGATTAAAAGTTGTCTGATATTCAAGACTTTGTTTGTAACACATTGTTGTGGTGAAGTCATCACAGTCCACTTTGCCACAAACAGGATATTTTTGCATCACTACATTATGCAAATATTTCAAAAGTTATATGTAAAATACCTGACCATTATGAACAATGCCATTTTCATAAAAAAAAAAAACAGTATAATCTCAATATTGGACTTCACTTGCAACACTTTTTTGAGATATAGTAAATTTGAATTCTTCCATTAAATTGCATATAAAGTCATGTTTTACCAGAAAATTCTTGCTTGTAAATTATTTCAAGCATTGCAACTGCTTTCCTTGCTGTTTTCTCCAACAGAAATAAAATTTCATGTTCCAACTTTTCAGCCATAAACAAAAATGGCCAAATAAGTGAGGTACAATTAACAAAAAAATTTACTGCATGGTACCATGACTTCCCTCAATGATGCCAGTCAGCAGACTGATATGATGCAATGCACTGTAACTTCTCTTTTATCAGAGTCACAGATCTCTCGGCCACTATATCCAGAAAAACATGTTAGCCACTTTACCTTCCCTTTCCATCCCCACTCTAAGTTTTTTTCCATATTCTTCTCTATCCTGCTCCACTCCATTTTACAACCTAATCTTTGTCAATTACATGGCCTTTATATCTCAGTCCTCCTTATATTTTCCCAGACCCAGCATAAAAATGAAGAACCCACTTTGTATAATCACTTTGCTTATATTTATTCTTCCACAACTTCATTATTTTTACCCTTTCGGCTTGCAGGCATTTATATTCAATTAACACATGTCTAATATTTTGTATGCCTTACTTACACAATTTGCAGATTAAATCACCCACATTTTTCCATTTATGTGTATATTCACTTGTTGCTAAAGATCCTGTTCAAGCCTTAAACAGTAAACTACTTTCCTTGCAATTATCATAAATTAACTCGCACCCAGTATTCTTTTTACTTCTATATATATATAAACTCTTTTATTCTCCATAGTAGTTCTCCACCTCTTTCAACTCCCTACTTTTTATTAGTACATCTATTTTTCTATCCCATGCATTACCACTATAAAACTCAACAATTTTCCTAACATAATCATCCCATCTTTTGTATAAGTATACTGACATAAATTCTTTATTCAAATCTTCTGCATATAATACAAGCTTTCTCACCCATCTTGTTTCAGAAGTTTATTTGCAAGAGGTATTAAATGGCAGAAGAATGTATTAAAATGGGTCCTCCCATCAGAGAATGATTTTGGATACTTCCTTATATATTCTTAATAACATGTTAAATGTCCTTGATAATTTTTTTTACAGATTAATATGAAGTATTTAAATTTCACATCTTTTCTATTTTCTTTTGTATTTAACATCAGATATTCATTTATCTATCTAATTTCATATTTACAAGATATTATACTCACCAACTTTATTTCATATTTATTTTTATTACCTCAATATAAATATTATCCAACTATCTATTTTTCTAAATACTAATATTTTGGAAAACTAGAAAATAATCTTAATATTACACATTAATAATATGTAGATTGATATTTTTTAACAAGGTCATGCATTCTCTTTATTAAAAAAAATCATATACAACAGCTATACAAATATATTAATAATAATTACACATAAAAAGCTTTTTCTGGCACATGGTTTTGTACTCTTTTCAAATGTTTTAGCATCTATTTTAACATTAACCAATAATTACAGGTAGAATGTCATCTAGTGTTCTATAATAGAAGTAAAATAAAAATTACTTTCATATAGATTCAATATAACTTCAAAGAATTAACTATATAACATAACAATATACAAAGTAAACAATACACATACTATACAACTTGATATATACTACCTCATATAATTTTCCTTTTAATTTAATAAATATTTTTACAATTATTTAAGTTATACTTAATATGAAATGTTTCATATATTTGTCTTCTTTTTGTATTTTTAATGTAATTTAAAGTTTTAATATTTTTTGTAGCATCTATTTTATGTCCATATGGTAAATAATGAATGTACAAAGCAGACTTATAAACTTGCATATTAATTGCATTCTTATGTTCTTTGGCTTTTGTCACTGTTTCCCTGTATGATTGGAGTAAATCATATTGCAATTGTCATAATTAATTTTATATATTTTTTATATCTCTTTTAATTTGTAATTACTTATTAATTTATCCAGACTTTTACTATTCAATCATCCAATATTTATATGCTTATCAATATAATTTTTATAATACATTAATAAAAAAAACATAAATATTGATAAGCACATAAATACTGGGTGATCAAATAGTAAATGTCTGAATAAACTAATAGGTAAGTATAAATTAAAAAACAACAACAATATAAAAGAATAGAATATAAAATTAATTGTGACCATAGCAATATGATTTACTACAGTAACACATGGAAACAGTAAGAGGCAAGAGCCAAAGAACAAAATAATGCAATGAATAAGCAAGATGATAAATTTGCCTCATGCATTCACTATTTAACATATGGGCATAAAATAGATGCTACAAAAAATATTGTGCATTTAAATTATATTAAAGACACACAAAAAAAACAAATATATGAAATATTTTATATTAAGCATAACTTAAATAATTGTATGAATATTTATAAAACTTCAATAAATTTAGTCAACAAGTAGTAAATTAAAAATGAATGGAAAATTATATAAGATA
Source organism: Epiperipatus broadwayi (assembly GCA_028023455.1). Classification (NCBI taxonomy): domain Eukaryota; kingdom Metazoa; phylum Onychophora; class Udeonychophora; order Euonychophora; family Peripatidae; genus Epiperipatus; species Epiperipatus broadwayi. The sequence continues at coordinate 3,959,184 of JAQFVV010012449.1, forward strand.
GTATACATAAAGTTGTATAATGTATATATTATTTATCTATATTGTTAGGTTATATAGTCAATTCTTTGAAGTTATATTGACTCTCCATGTGAAATATTATTTTATTCTATTTTACAGATGTTTTATTTTGTTATTGTTTTTACATGACTCCCATTATAGAACATTACATCTTTTTCTATCTGCAACAATTGATTAATATTAAAATAGATGCTTAACATTTGAAAAGGGCACAAACCATGTGCCAAAAAAGCCTTTTATGTGTTAATATTTAAATAAGTGTTGTAAATAATTTTTTTATTATTGATTATAATTTATGTAAAATAACAGCATTATAGAGTTCATTAATTACCATTTTTGATAGTTTATTAACAAAATAAATGCATACAAACATCAGCATATAATGAAATATACATATAACAAACAGTTCTTTTAAATTTAAATGTAATTAAAAGATTTACTTTCATGTGAGTTTTTTTAAAACATACAGAAAATTATTAATACTATATAGACAACTGACAATAAATTTATTAAGCCAAATATTCAAGAATATAATTTTTTCTTTAAAATAAACCAATAATTTTCCTCTTCCTTAAATTAAGGTCCGCATAGTTTTCTGTCCATTTTGATTCATTTTAGAATTAAAAATTAATATTTTACTTGTTCATTCTTTATAAAATAATAGTTTATTTTTATATTTCTATTTTATTTAAAAAGATATTTACTGTGATTTATCATTTCTCATTTATCTAATATTCCAATAAACATAATTTAATTTTATTCCATTCAGTCATATAGACTTATTAATGGGAATATTTTTACATTCAACACAATATTTATTGATGAAGTATTAGTTTAAGTATATAGTATCTACTACTATAAATATATATGTTAAATTTTAGTTGGTATCAACAGGATTAATAGTACTTATAATACACATAAATATTAGTTGTAAAAATCAGATTCAAAAGGAATTGTATACAAGTAGTGGATAATTAATTAGATCATGAAATGGGATGTAAGATTTAAAATTGTTTTATAAGTTGGTATTCCAATGAATGGTTTATTTATTATATATTAATTTTTAAATTAGTAAATTATATGGTTAATGACATGTATTGGATATTAAAGCTAAGATTATATCATAATTTTAATGATCAATCATTACAGTGAAATAAATAAGATTAAATTCCAAGCAGCTGCATATATATCTGAAGATATGAGGTTTTAATCTTTAATTTTAATTTGATTTATTTTGTTATAGAAATGTGATTGCAATTTTTAGAGAATGAGCTGAAGCAGAAATAATATCTAACAAAATATAAATAGTTGTTTTAATACTGAGAAAGAGTCTCTTTATATTATTAATAAACATGGTGAGTGAGGTTGATTTTGTGATTTAATAGTAGATATAATGAAAGTTTTGTTTATTTGAAATAATGAGTACTTAAAGAGATATTCAGTATTAAAATTAGATTTATGTTAGATTAACATATTAACAAAAAAATAAAATAAATACAATACACATTATTCATGTCATTGACATACAATCATATCATGATTATTAATGCACACTTTTTGTAAGGGCAGAATCCTGTAGCTTTGAAAATAGTCCACCATATCACATTCTGTGACAGAAAGATACAAATTTTTATCATTATGACAGTTTACAAAAAAATCTGCTGACAAAAAGAAACATGCTGAATTGAACCAAAGTATGAAATGTTGAAAGTGTCTATCATTTCCTACATTATAATACAAGTAAAAAAATTGAAATAAACATTCTTTTTGAAATATTTAATAATTGATTTATTAATTTTGTTTTAATTTAACAACTAACATATCTTTGGTAGATTATAGGTCCTCAAAACTGTACATTTATCAAAAATATGATATGCCATGTTGGTTTACTTGAAAACTCATAAGCACCTAATACAATTATTTTCCTTTTTCAATTTCAATTCTTCATTTCAAATAACAGAATGTCTCTTATTAGATAAAAGTCAACAAAGGATGTGAATAACTGATATTTTTTTTAAAAAAACTCCCACTAGTATAAAACAATACAAATATTAATATTTTTTAAAAAAAATTGTTCAATTAAAAATTGATATATGAATTAACATTCCAATTTGAAGAGATTTTTTCCTCCTCACAGAATTATTGAATAAATATGTAGTAGATAAATAAAATATTAGCGGTAGAACAAATTTAAATAAAGTTATACAATTATTATTAATATTTTAATTAATAAAATTTTATCAGTAGTAGTTAAAAACTCATGGTAATGAAGATGGGTCAAAAAGATACACTTTATTATTGCAGTATATATCAATAAAAATAGTTTATATTGATAAAAAAAATTAAGTTAGCTGATAATAAAAGAAATTTGATTTTTTTTTTGTTTTAGTTTTATAATTATTATATAAATTAGAATTTTCAATTTCTCTAAAATTGATTATATAAAGTAAGGTAACTCAGCAACAGTAATGATAATAATTTATTAATAATTTAATTATCAACATCTCAGATATGGGTCATTTATGGCATGATGACCACCTTTAGCTATTTATAACTTTATATGATCCATTTGATTCATGATTATACAAGCATAATGACTTGTTATATAAATCTTATTTAAAAGGTTATTTTCCTCTACTTTGTATTAAATGTAATGATGTTACTATTATTATTATTTTATGGATGCAGCTGATCTATAATAAAATTTCAGTAATCAAGAAAGATTGTCCATGTGACATTATACTTCTTTATTGTTGCTTTCTGATTAATTAAAAGTATTAAAAACATTTTGATAATTAATATTGCCTTTTTTTAAAAAAAAAATCATGTTTAGATAGAATTTTTGTTTTTTAGATATATAGAATGAATTATTTTTTGCAACACATAATAAAAAAAAAATTGCATTATTTTTTATTGCTCCTGAGTTTATAAATTATATATAAATGCAGGAGGGCCTTTCATTTTTTTGTTATTACTTTGTAAATAGACTATTTATATATAATATACTGTGGGCAGAATTGTTTTTTAAATAAATATTTATTTTGATATGTTTAATTGAATTTTGCAATTTAGTTCTGTTATTTTATGAATTTTATTGATTTTCAGAATTTTGAATGAAAATTATAATTTTATATTTCAGAGAGATATTAGCTTTTTTATCTGAAACAAATGATTATATATATAAAATAGATTTTAAAAATTTTCTTTTATATTCACAAAATTCTCAATAATTATTTCAAATAATTCTTTTTATTTTTCTTTCATTTTTTTTATAAAATAATATGATCAATTAATTTTTTTTTTTTTTCGCTGTTTAAAGTTTACACTTGCAAAAAAAAAAAAATACATTGAAATTAGTTTTAAATGCATAATAAAGAGCTATTAATCTTTTTTTTTTCTATCAAGCTTTACAAAATGTATAAAAGACGATTTTTAATTTTGACTGAAAAAATATAAAATAAATAGTTTAGTGATTATTAGAAAGAAATTGAAATAAGTTTTATTTAACAATAGTAAAAAGTTAAAATATATTTTTAAGAGTTGGAAAAACTTTGTGAGCAATGATCGCAAAAGACATTGTTCATCATTCATCGGATTATAAAATTTATAAGCTTGCGGAATATTATATCCTACCCTTTTATGTTCTAAAATATATATAAATTTTATTTTAGATATTTTAATATCATGGATTTTACCCATTCACACAAACATACACAATTTCGAGAAACTAAACTTAAAACTCGTAATTCAGAAAATTAATTTTGGTTGTTATTGGTGTGGTATTACATTACCTACCACTAATTGTTATGATTGCAATCACAAAAATAAACAATATCAGCAAAAGAAAAACCCAACGTGAATGCAGATTACAAATAATTGAATGGCTTTATTTCTTGGGAGTTCATAAGCCATTTGGCATCAAAAGTATCAATACCGATAGCAATTTGAAGACCCTATGCTCCAGATATGACATTCCCACTGCATCAAACTCACTATCTATACATATAAATACAGGTATGCAATCTTATAAAAATATATATACTTGTAACTAATAATTAATATCAATAGCATATAAAAAATACATTAAATTATTCTTAACAGTAAACATGTCAAAAAAGAAAGTCAATTAAGGTCACATGCAATTGATGACCTGGTTACATACAGTTTTGAGAAACTAAACATGTGATTTGTTAGTTAGAGACCCCATCACAGCTATTATTGAGATATTGTATTTCTAATCACAAAAAATGAATAATATCAGCAAAAAACAGAGAAAAACAGTGAATATACATTGTGAGATTTACATTTAGTTATATACACTTAAATACAGATATGAAAAATTACAAAAAATTTATATATTTCTTATAGGTAACTTATTACAGATAAATTGTTTTAATTTATAGCATATAAAAATATACTTTAATTAAATTATTATTTACATTAAGTACATCGCACACAAAGATATAAAAGATTGGAGGCATTCACAACTTGGTCTAAATCAATAAAATTATCATCCACATTAAAAAAACAATAATCAGAATTACCATGAGTTAGCCATATTATTTATTCTAGATAGTATTGCAGATACATTTCAATATATTTATGTTTAATTTATGTTACAATAATTTCCATGCAACTCTATAAATAATGGAAAATACCCTTTAGGCAGAATAAGCTAATGCTTATCAGTAAAATAATGCATACTCTTTTATATTTTTCTTCTTCGTATATGAATCAATCAAAAAATCTATTTCTAATCATTATTAATTATTCATATTTTTAATTGACAATTCTGAGATTTCTCTCATTTTAAACATTGTTAATAATAATATCAAATGATTAAAAATATGTAATATAAATTAATTACAGTGCTAAATATTTTTGTGAGATATTAACTCTCATGCAACTGTAATAATTAAAATAATAGATCAGTTTAAAATATCTAGAAGTAAATTGTTTGAATGATTTAAATATTCATTTTTTCTAACTTAAGGGTTTAGATATCCCTCTACAAATATGAAGAAAAAGGTAAAAAAGTGTATTGCTACACTATAAATACTTAGGTTAAAATAAATAAATTTTTAAATGAACCAAAAAATTTATTTCTAAACATTTTAAATTGACTCAAATTTCAATTACTTATATAATTACATGACAGATAATCTCAACATATTACATAAAAATATTTAGCCATGTAAATAATCAATACTACATATGTACACCATTTGATATCATTGTGGACAATATTCAAAAATGAGAGAAATCTCAAAATTGTCAACTAGAAATATTAATCAATTTTAAATGTTTGCAAATTTCTTGATTGATTTAAAAATTCATTCCTAATTTAAGTGTTTTAGATATCCTTCTATATATGCAAAAGGGAAAAAGATAAAACAGTGAATGCTATTTTACTCATAATCATTATCTGACATAATAATAAAGAGCATTTCAATTATTTATACAGTTTGTTGAAACTTAATCTTGACAATTACATAAAAATAATAGTTATTTTTTCTTCTCAACACTCTGATCATTCAATTTGATAATTCTCATTTTAAAAATTATTCACCACCTATTAAGAATTTTTGCAAGGCTTTATTTTTAAATATATATATATATATATATTATTATTATTATTATATATATTTCTATGTAAATTTTAGTTCAGAAAAAATCTATAGATGGCCAGAAAAACAAAGATTTGGTATAAAAAGGCTTTTGTTCTGCCTTAATAAGTGTCCTTTCAATGCTTCTAACATTACTAATTTTTATGACATTATTTGGAAAAAATAATTCAAATAACTCAAAATGTGATTACTTGCAAATTTATTACAATTCAATATTATTTTGTTTCAAAAATTGTATAATAATTATTACAAATCAAGAATATAAATTATAAATAATTTATAGTGAATCAAAATATTTTATTTTTAAAAACACAATGTGGATAATGAAAATTTACCCTGAAAGTATTTACAGATTTAGCCAAATGTAATGAATGCAATTAGAAATAGTAAGTATAAAAATGTTGTACTACTGCAAAAAATATTTAAAAATTTTAACTTTTAAAGCATAATTCATTAGATTTAAGAGAAATATTTATTCATTAACATATTAAAAACAAATGTCATATAATGAAGACTGCTGATTTTTAAAAATTAAAATATTCCTGCCTACATGGATGATGTATGAGTTTTTTGTTTTGATTATAATCTCATTTTTAAAAATATTTTCAGAAATAAAATGTGAATATTTAAAATTTATTTCCTTTAAATACAAAAATATTTATCAAATGATATAAATTTTATTATTTTCTGATAAATAATAATAGTTTAATCTTAATGTTGAACATTTACAGTAACTGAGAACAAAAAAATAACTTTTAAGAGGATAAATTATTTGAAACAGATAATCCCATAATTATACTTTAATTAAAAAAGCATTGCATATTTTTAAAGAAATACACAGAGAGAAAATCCCTTTTAATTAACTAAAAACAATTTCCAAAAATAAAAATGCTAATACCTTATTTTTGTTATTTTAAAAATTGATGAACATGTTTTTGAAGATTTTATTTACTTGTCCATTTTTTCCTTTTTGAAAACAAACAAAATTAAAAAATAAATAAAAATTATTTTAGTCTCTTTTTTATATTTTCTCTCTCTCTCTTTTACAGCTATCTCTCATAAACATTAAATACTTCAATTATTAGTATTAGTAAAAAAAAGTATAAACTTTGTTGCACAATCAACTAAAGAATGTAACTAACAAATAATCAACTAAAGAATGCAACAAAGTTAATAATTGCTATTTAAAAAAAACAGAAGAAATAATTTTTCTCAAAACATAAATAAACCAATAAACGTCACATGAAAACTATTTCTTATGCTTGCTTATAACTGTTATTAAAACAGGCAAAACTCCTATACATATTGCCACTCAGTGCAAGCCAGAGTAATCAATAGATGCCATAAGACCTGTGCATAAAATCCCCATCTAGTGCCTAGTCATCCAATATTTCCAGACTAGTTTCTGGCTTGTAGCCTTCATCAGTGAGAAACCTTGGATCTGAGAGCACTGCACCTAGATCTTAGGATCTAATGCAATCCTCCAGCAGCCATCTTTTACCTCTACTTAACTACAAAACTATGAATCTTAAATTGATAACAGTATAATATTTTCAATCCAAGCTCATTAGCTTATATAGTTATATAGATCTGAACTCAGTTCAGTAACTATACATTTTGGTGAATTTGGTTCTTTAATAACCATATCCACCACTATCCTATTAGATAGGATTAGTTTTAAGCCAATAAACATCACATGATAATCATGTAAGGTCCAAGGCTCCTCACTGATAAAGGTTATAAGTCAGAAACAAGTCTGGGGATATTGAATGAATAGGCACTAGATGGAGATTTTATGCACAAGCCTTCTGGCATTCATTGATTACTCTGCTTGCACTAAGTGGCAATATGTATAGAGAGTTTTTCCTGTTTTAAAACATAAATAACAGAATATCAACAAAAATTTATATAAAAATTCAATTTTTTTTTACATCAGATAGATGAATTCATTGGTCAAGAAAATTAGAACACAATCAACTGCTTTTATCAATGATGAAATATATAATTTTATAAAATATCTATAATCTTCAGATTATTATGGATATCTTGAATAAATTATAAAGAGACTCTAAATCCTATGTTTAGTTATTAACAAAAGGTGCTATATGCCAATTGGCAATAAGTAGAAAGATTCCATTTCAATATTGAACTGTACTTATACTTTTTGACAATCCTCCATATATGTCAAAAACTGCTATGAATAGATAACTGAAATAAAATGATAATAAAGAAATCTAATAAAAAATTAAAATCTTTTAATGAATACGATTTTATGAAATTATAAGGACAAAGAAATTTAATGCTATAGTTATGAATATTTTAGACTATTACATTTCCCGATTGAGTTTATCCAATATAGCAATTACAAATTAACCAAGATCTTAATCTTATTGACCCATGATTATACACATCATATATGAAGACATAAATATACATTAATGTAATACAAAGTCTATGTTTTATATTTCCACTACTGGATATGAATTTAATTAAATACCAGTGAAAAAATGAAAATCATTTTATAAGGGCATTCATAATATATAAGAACTTTCAAAATGATTTAAACCTAATTATCTAGATCAATATTAAATTTAAACATTTCAAAAGCAAATAAATGGTTTAAGGTACTCACAGTGGGAAAAGGATGGAATATCAATGTTAATGATTTTGAAGAACTTCCAGAAAATATATGCTCCCTAATCTTATATGAAATACATTTTCGAATTACTAAAGAACATTCTACCAATATCACTTATTTAAATAATGACAAAATTATAAAGGATGTCATCGATGAGTAGATATATCCCACTGGATGGCACTGCTTTCACGCTAAAACACATAAAAATGCCGTTTCCGCGGCCGACATCTTTGAACCTGCATTTTCTATAATACAACTTTTTTGTTGTGCTACAGATTGCAGGCCGCTATGTCGCATCGCAGTACAGCATGTATGTTTTATGCAGGAAATATATTTTGCGAAGTCGCACAGTTTATAAAATAATTACGGCTTGGGGAGAGGGTGTGTTTTTTTGAATTTGATGGAAATGTTGTTTTCATTGGATTGTTTTTTATTTTAAAGTATTGAAATGTTCAGATTTTGTAAAGTAATAATTAACAGACTTTTTACACCATAGTGTATTGAAGTTTTAAGTAGTAAATGTTGACAAGATATATGAATAAAGTTATTTGGAATTAGGTAACGAGTCAAGTAACGTACTGTTCGTAACATTCCACGAGACCTTTTAAGATTGTACAGTGTGTATATTTTTGAAATTAAAAAAAAGCGTTAACACAAAAATATCCAGTAAGAAAAGTACAATTAATTGTAGACTGTTTTTTTAAATGTCATAAAAAGCATATATTATAAACATTTTATATATATATATATATTTGTCGTTGTTTAAAAAAGTTTTAGTTTCTTTCTTTTCTCCGACTACTGTTATTCTTTGTTGAATATAGTTTACGTTTATTGTTATCATTTATTTTATAGATGTTAATAAATTGAAAGTATGCTAGCCTTTCTCACATGCACAATTATAACAGAGAAAGCCAATCAGATTTTAAACAGATATCTAATAAATAATCAAGCTTAGACACAAGACAGAGATTTTGATAGAAAAGGTTGCTACCAACCTTTTCTAAACTTAACTTTTATATATATAAGCCAGTATTAAGCATCTTAGCCTGAAAGCTTTAAATATATAAACAAATACAATTGTCATTCATTGTGTTATAAATATAATATATTACGGCACGAAATCTCAGATTTACTATACCGCAATTTTCATAGCAGCAATGTTTGTAAACAATATTTATCTAAATCGCATGTTGAAAATTGATAATAAATTGAAAGTATGCTAGCCTTTCTCACATGCGCAATTATGACAAAGAAAGCCAATCAGATTTTAAACAGATATCTAATAAATAATCAAGCTTAGACACGAGACAGAGATTTCATGCCGTAATATATTATATTTATAACACAATGAATGATAAGTGTATTTGTTTATATATTTAAAGCTTTCAGGCTAAGATGCTTAAGACTGGCTTATATATATAAAAGTTAAGTTTAGAAAAGGTTGGTATCAACCTTTTCTATCAAAATCTCTGTCTCGTGTCTAAGCTTGATTATTTATTAGATATCTGTTTAAAATCTGATTGGCTTTCTCTGTTATAATTGCGCATGTGAGAAAGGCTAGCATACTTTCAATTTATTATCGATTTTCAACATGCGATTTAGATAAATATTGTTTATAGGTGTTAGTAAAAAAAAAAATTACAAAAATACGATTTTTATATTTTTTATTTTAACCGTAAACCTAACCCTAAAACTAACCCTAAACTAACCCTAAAACTAACCCTAAACTAACCCTAAAACTAACCCTAAAGCTAATCTTAAAACTAACCCTAATCCTAACCCTAAAGCTAACCCTAATCCTAACCCTAAACGTAACAAGTTTTACTTTTAGTTATCATTCTATTTGAAATAAAAACTAGCGGTAAACAAAATCTTCGATAGAAAAAATCTCCGATAAAAAATTGATTTTTTCTAATAAAAAGAAAACTAAAAAAGACGAATGAAAATTGTTTATTTTATTTTACATTTATTATTATCATTTAATTTGTATATGTTAATAAAAAATAATATTTAAAATTAAGTAATATTTAAAAAAGACGATTTTCTTTTTGTTTTTATTTTCGCATTACAAAAAACACATCAAAATGATTATAATTAACGGCCCGTGAATGATCATATTTTATAATTTTAGCGTGAAAAGTGCGCCATCGAGTGGGATTTAGCAGCTATTCTACGAGAACCATTATAAATTTACGCCTACTTGTATATTATTAGAAGCTCAAAAAAAAAAAAACCTGTTTACATTTGTTTCAAAAATAAAAGGCATTTAAACAAATATTATTTTACAGTTCACTTATAATTTAAAAAAAGCAAATAAAAAAGGTATTACAAATTTTCATCCACACAATGCAATGGTTAGGTATATATCATTACAAATAATATGATCAATAAATATAAAGTGTGATAATAAAAAGTACAACTAATAAAGATGAGTGGAATAAGTACTTAAGCATATGCAGATATACCCTCTCCCTCAAATATTGGAAGTAATTTGGTCATGCTCTGGTCTTTCTTTGTGTGAGATATGGCACTAAAATTCTTTTAAATTAAAAAGAAATATTAATTCAAAAAGTAAATCTTATAAGTCTTTGAGTGGTGAAAAATGAATGAAAATTAACAAAAAAACAAAATATATGAAAACCAAATCTTGTATATATGTAATTGAAAAAAAAAAAAAAAAACTAATGCAAATAATGTATTTTAATAAAGGTAATGTTTATAATAATTTATTATAGAACATTTAAATCAGTGTCAAAAAATAGATAAATTTTAAGCACATATATACTTATTATTATAAAGCTATGCTATAATACAGTAAAACAATTTTATTTATTAAAAAAAATCAAAATTTGTCCTTTTGAAATTTATTAGAGGTTATTAAGAAATATTTAATTGATAAATATTGTGTGATGGCCAATATTTTAATTTATAACTGAAATATGATCCAAATCTTAAAATTAAAATAATAAATACTTTCAGCCTTCAATAAAACTGAATTATGATTAGTGATATATTAGTTATAAGTCACAAGTTATATTTTGTTTGGTTATAAAGTTATATACTATTAAAAACAATTACAATAGTTGATCATTTTCAAACAAATTCAAACGAAAACAAAGAATAATAAAAGAAAAAAACTATTATAAATGAGCCATATCCTAAAATCACTACAGAAAATGAAAATTTAATAATTATAATTATAAATAATTCTCCCTAGTGATCAAGTGTAAATTCAAATAGATTTTTATAAATAACACATAGTCTTACATTCTGTCACAAAAACTGAAATAGTATAACATGCATTATTTATTATGCAAAAAATGTATATGCTTCACTAATATCTAAACTAAATTGTCTAAATATATGTAAAAAGTGTAGAAAAATAGTAGACACATAACGGAGAGATAGAGGATTATACATGAATAAAAATAAAATAAACTAATATCATAAAAATACTTATGACCACAAATGAATAGAGAAATAACTTTAGAAAGATAATTTAAAAAAAAAAAAAAAATCTTCCTAACAATTTTCTAAGAAAGTAGACCATTTATAGGCAGTTACATTATTAAACTCAACTAGATGATTAAAAGAAATCCTCAGTAGATGCTGTCTAGTTGAAGAATCTCTAACCACAAAGAGATAGATTAATCATTAAATTCTCAAGCCACCAAAGGGTTGAAAAAATTGCTTTGCTGAATTGGATTTTTATTTTTTTCTAAGTTTTAAAATAGGGATGATAATTAGGTTAAAATGACAGGAAATTATATATATATTACATATATAAAAAAGCTGTATTTTATTTTATTTCAAAATAAAATCATGTTTCTGAAAAATAATAAAATACTTTTTTTCCCAAATGTGATTTACTCTTGATCTCTCCAAACCACACACTATATTTCAACATTGTGTTTATCTTTATATATATAAAAGTTAAAATTAGAATCATTCCTCCATTCTCTTGTATATTTAATATAAAAAAAAGATAATGTTAGGATGGGATAAAAAAAAAAAACTACGATTATTCCCTTACTGAAATGTAATAAATCAAAAAGCAATACTATCATTGCTTGACACACAGAAAACATTTGTTATATATAACTTTAATAAATTTTCAGAGCCGAGCACCCTTCTCAAAGGTGACTATTATATTCAAAATAAAATAAAGAATAGAAATACATTACAGCTATAGTTAATTTTTCTCTATAAGGAATTAAAAATATTAAAATTAGATTTTAAAAAATGTACTTAAATATGTATTTTAAGCAAATGTATTTTTTTTATATATTAATAAAATGAAAGGCATCTGTGCAAAAATAAATATTCATAATACAATACCCTAACATCATTAAATAAATATATTTTCCTTTTAAAATTTATTTAATAGTAATTCATGATGAAATATTATAAGCATGAGAAAAAAGATGTAACATATATGCACAATAAATGTGTTAAATAATCTGAAGTTTCCATATTGCTCTTCTATTAAGTGTCCAAGTTTCAGATCCATAAGTATGTACTGATAATACACATTTATTAATACTCTTTCTTTTCAAACACATAGGCATATTAGCTTTTAATATTAAGTTATTTCTACCAAACACCCCCGAATCACTTTTAATTCCATGACTAATTTTATTTATTGTTTCTATCTACAATAATAATCTGACCAAGGTATTTGTAGGGTTAATCTTTATTTTCTTCTTTTGAGAAAAATCGATTGAACATTAATTTAGGTTTTTTAATTAACATTTTCTGAAGCTCTAAATCATTATTTGCAAAAAAAATTACATCATCTGTAAAATCTAGATGACTTAAATAATTTTCATTTACTTTTATTTCTTAGTGTCCCATTTTAATCCATAAAATACTTCTTGCAAAACTGCTGTAAAAAGTTTTGGAAATATGGAGTCACCCGTATGCTCTCATCAATGCTAAATCTTTCTAGTTACTTTTGCAACTTTATAAATACTCTTCAGAATATGATAATATACTAAATCTATATCTTGATAATCTAATGATTTAATTGAATGCCTTCAAAGCATAATGGCAATTCATATTCACTAATCTTTTCTATAACTTTGATCCACTGAACTAAAACCACTTTTAAATTCATATATACATACATACACATGTAAATACATATGGATACATATATCAAGGTTTGCTTTTAGATCTCTACAATACTAAAATCAATTTCAAACATAAGTCTAATATTTCCTCATGTAAGTATATAACAAAGAACTCTGAAATAAACTCCATAATATTCAATACAGTAATATAAAAATTAAAAATAAATGATAGCTATAGCCAGCTTGTACCATGTATGCCAACCTGAGTAGCATTTAATAGTTAAAATTTAAAAACCAAATCTCATTAAAGTCGCACAACATTAAGTTCCCACATGAATGGCCAACTTTCAATAATTTATATATATTACCACAATTATATTGTTAATTTATTAAGTTATCTGCCTTGTTTATAAAAAAAATGACTTTTGGATTTTTTTTCCAAATTATTTCCCACATATATAATAAAATCACTATCAAAGCAAAAACTTTGACTACAAATGACTAAATGTTCAGAATGTAGATTTAAATTATTCCACAGAATATCACAATTTATTATATAAAAAATTCACATTTATAAATTCTCCTTTTCAATGCACATTTTGATACATCAATATACTTGAAGTGGCATCACTGTATCACTTTATAAATATTACACTTGTTGATATTATCAACAGAATTCTTTCCATTAATAATTAATCTATCAGTATTTGATCTAACATTAAATGTAACATTAAGATGGAAAAAAACTAATGATATAATCATAGTCCACACAATTATTTATAGAATACAACTAATTGCAGTTTCAACACTTTATCTGTGATTAAAAATCCTAGATAAGATGCATGATGTAGATTAGAAATTTTAAACATAGATAATGCATTTGAAACTGTAGCAGTTGGTTATTTTCTATTACTATGTGAGTTTCTTCTAGCGTTAAGCATTCTTTAATTTATTTATTTTTAAATATTAAAGAGAAAACATGGATTAAATTACCATATATATATATATATATTGTACCCTTTTCTATAGGTCAGTAATAGTTCATAACAGTCAATTACTAAAAATTTTAAATTTTAGAATATGTTCTTTTAATACATTAATTATAGTTTGTCAATTATATCTTTAAAATACAATTTGAAGCTAAAAAGAATACGTAGTATATAAAATCATTTAAAAATAGTTATGTAAAGCTTTAAATATTGTTGCATATGGTTGTAAAAGCTGGCCATATTAAATAACACAGCTATAAATAATTAAAAGCATATTTAATAAGCTCAATTTTAATAGTCTTAAACGTATAGATAAATAAATGTTATACAGTATTTAAATTTATAAACTACGTGTAATAATCAAAATTAATATAATATATTTTAAAAATAAACTTTATGATGGTGAAAATTATATCTAGTTCTATATTTTTAAAATTATTCTTCCAAATTTTTTATAATTATTTTATATAATATAATAAGTGTATCAATTTTATAAATCTGGGCAGAGAAATAGATTAAAAATCGTCTGTCAAAGTTATTAATCATGTGACTTTTAATGTATACTTTCACACACGCGCTTGTTAGAATTTAATAACAAAGTTTGTGTATTATAGAGTTGGTATAATGATTATTATCATAGAAGTGAATATTAAAATATTATGTAGTTATTTCCAAATGCTTAAATGATGTAATAAAGATGAATACATTCATAATATAAAAATTAAATATTTTATTTAAATAAAAATAGATAAATTGAATATTAAGAAATGGAATAAGTTATTAAATGTTATTTTAAAAGATTAAATAATTTAAATAAAGTTATAATTGAATTAAAAGTGATATTTTAAATAATATTTTAAGTTCATTACGTCATAATTTCTCATTTTGAAATTCAATTCTACTATAAACTAAAATATGTAAATTTGTTCTCAAGCTAAAGTAAGAATTAACCAATAGGATAAGGTATTCTTACAGACTATAAATATGATTTGCACAGGGTTATCGGGGGAGATTAATAATGTATTGAAACCAAAGAAAGGTATATTAGCAGCTCTCAAAGAGATAGTATTTTTTTTTTTAATTTTTTATTTTAGTCAATTTTTTTTTAGTACTTTCTTATCGTTTTATTTGCAAAAAACTAATTGATAATTTTTAAAAGTATTTTTGCAAAAGAGGGTGTTAAAATATAATAATTTAGAAACTTTGTGAAAATGATTTTCTAATTTTTAAAGTACTTACCAGTTGTATTTTATCTAAAAGTTTAACCTAAACTTCGCAATAAAAAATGGATATACTACGAAATAAAATGGATATAAATTGTAATACTGTAAAAATGTTTGGAATATTTATTGATACAGCTTTATTAATATTTCACCGGAGAACTGTTTTGGTACATAAAAAACCACAGCTCGGACATTATACGGTGTCTAAAAAAAAAAATGTATTGAAACATATTATTTATATGCTTATCCAAGATTTATTTTTTTAAATAGTAATAAGACAATTATATTTCATGAATTATTTTATATAATATTATATCAAAAGAAGTAAAATGTTGTGTCCTTTCTGAAGGTAACATTTTTAAAAAAAAAATATTTTCAAGAATTAAAGAAAGAACCCAGGAGAATATGTTACAGAAGCGTTTTTGATATTAAAATATCGTCTTAGAATTATTTAAAATGTATTTAGAAAAGATTTGTTTTAAAAGTACTTGAAGTTTTTTTTTTTAAAAGAGATTTATAAAAATACCAAATGAAAGTTTAAATGTATCAAGAAGGAAACATATATAAAAAAGTGAACACATAGTTGAATAAAAGATGGATCCATGGAAATACAAATAGTACTTAAAAGTTTATCGAATATTTTTAAAGTTAAATTAGATGGATTGATGCATCGGATACGCAGAGAATATTGGTAGAGAAGATTAAGAAGTTTCACGGGATTAATTAATATTATGATTTAATAATTATCGTCCTAAATACTAAAACCAGGGATTATTTTCTATAAATTTTACTAAATGGATTAATAATTATTTTTATTTTAAAACTTTAACGCACTTGGAGGAGAACATTTTTAAAAACTCTAGAGAAAATAATAAACATTTTGGACTTATCAGGAACTATCGTCAAGAAAATATGTAATTATAGTTTTGATTCCTTTTATTTTGTTAACCTAGTTTAAATCTAAAATTCCACTGTAAATAGTGTAAATAAATTGTTTATTTATTTGTTGTTAGTAATAAACTTTGTTAAATTTTGTTATTTCAAAAATTTTGTGTCCGAGTTATTTATTTCTCCACATCGCTGCATGAAATCACAATATATGCATAATAATTGAAACAAATATATAATTTTGCACAAAAGATAAATAGAGAATTATTTTAAGAATTTTAAATATTTTATTGGTATTCATTATAATTAAATAATCAGAATCTTACATTATTTTATTGGTCATAAATCAGTTATCACAATATTATATTAAATTATATGCTATCAGTTGCCACACATATTTTGTTTGTCAGATTATTAAAATGCTACCATGGATTTATTATATCATTACATGAAGATATAAGATCATATTATATTATTTCATTATTTTATTATGGTAATAAAATTATAGTAAAAAGAAAAGATATACAGAATTAGTTAAACAATGAAGAATATTATTACTGTTATTTATTATTATTAGTTTCAGTGTAGTAGATTATGACATAAAATCCCTTCTCATATTTTACTACCGTATTTTATTAACTTAGAATAAACTTTATGAACCTGAGATTATTTTATTGAGCTAGATTATTACAAATAGAAGATTAAGACTTAATTATTAGTTTAATCTTAGTGAATAGAAGTTATTAAAGTCGTAAGAATACTATGAGTTTGTTATTTGAAATAGTAATAAAGGGGGGATAGTGTTCTTATGCCATTGAGGTAATATCCTGTGGGATATTGGCTCAATGTAATCTATCTTGTCACCTGTATTTTCACTTCAAGTCTCATGAAAATATTAAATATTTATTTAATTTATTTTTATAAACTGAACCTTATTGGTATTTTAAATTTGAGCTAGTGAAATATTTTAATTTTAATGCTGAATATTTTAGTTATTAATTATTAACTGAGATAGAACCCGTTTTATTTTATATCATATATTATCTGGAAGTGAGGATGCACGAGACCAAGGTTAGAATATATATATATAATTAATAGAATACATTAAAGTGCATAATGTTAGATGAAGTTAATTGTATTCTATTACTATATTGGTAACATTATGTATTCTTTAATTTATTCTATTATTTGTATCTCTTCAATATTTTTCTTTCTTCAGCTATATGTAAATTAATATAATGTAAATAAAATATCTTTCATATTATATCCTACATTCCTTAATTCATTGGTATATATTTCACTATTGGATAATTTATCACTGAAATTTACATAAAATATTATTTCTAAATAAATATGGTCTAATTCCAGCTAATTTATGCATAAGCGAAACATTTGACTTGGAATATACAAATCCCTTAATTGACAAACATTTTATGAACATATTATAATTATATTCTTGCCATAAAGTTAAATCTAAGATATTTTATTTTATGTACACTCTCTTCAGAAGTAGCAGTCCATTTCAAGCTATCAATATCATTTAATTTCTTAAAAAGATGTTACTATAACAGGTGATCTAGCAATAAAAATATCATCAATATATCTATCTAAAACAACCTTTAATACCTAAAGGAAAAAACTTTTATTAAGGTATTCTCTTCATAATATGAAAACCATGGGTCAACTTTCATCCATTTTATACAATTGACTTTGAAATGTGACAATCACATTTTGGTTAATAAATGTTAATATATATATATATATAATTGTTATAACCATTAATTGTTGGCTATTTTGATATCGATCTTTCTACTTGATTTACTTAAAAATATTTATTGATTTTTAAAAAGTAAAAAAATGTAAAACCTGATGGCACGTTGAAGTAACCATCAAAAGTAAAGCTCTTTTTTCTTTTTGATAGAAAATAAATAAAAAGACAAAATACCAAATATAATTATTGTATTGTTTTTAAAAAGTGTAAAAAAACATTAGTAGCAAATTTATAAAGTTATCATCAATAATGTAGGTATTTCTTTCTTGCATGCTTAAAAAGAAATTCCAACTTGAGAAAAAAATAAAATTTTTAAAGATTAATATGAAAGTACTATTTTGTAATCAGTCAAATATTAAAAATTAAAAACTGATTAACCCAGTGTTAAAAGGTAACAAATAATTATTTTTTTCAATGTTTTTTTTTTTTTAAAAAAAAACAAGCAGTATATTTTATAATTATTTTATGCTGTTCAACCAGATTACCCTTTCATTTTTTGGCATGCAGAACAACTTCAGCTATAACAAAATGTGACTAAAATAATAGCTATTTAAAATATTCTTTTTCAAATGGTTTGAAGACAACTGGAAACTAATAAATAAATCATATCATGTGATAGTTGAGACAAGCTTAGTAAAGTAGTAAAACAACAAATTGTGGAGCTCAGAGTCAATGAATTCCTGTCCAGCTCTGTCACTTTCAGTCCTCAAATTTCGAAGCAATAAATAATCTATTGTTTTATTAAAACAATGAAAAAAATAAGTCATAAATACAATTAAAAACAAATAAATTAATGCAATATAATAATGGTCATTAAAATATGTATTAGACCTTCTGTCAGTGTTTATGACAGCAAAATGCTATACCTTTCTCCAATGTAGAAGGCAGGGTGTTCCAATGGCAGAATGGCATATTAAAAAATCAAAATTTTAACAATATAAAAATAAAAATTTGTACACAAAAATAATAAATATACTATGATACTAAATAAAATCATATAGTTATGATTTTTTAATATGACATTCTGCTGTCACAATCCCTTTCCCCCCACTGGAGAGAGGTACAGCATTATGCCATCACAAACATAGCACATAAGTCTAATATATAAGTATCTACCATTCCTTGAAAGTTTTAAATAAATAATTACTATAAAGTGATAGAAGAGGCAGTGGGAAAAACCCTGCTAATTCAGCAACATTAAAAACATAAAGCAAAAAATGTCACTTTGACAAAAATATTAAAAAATTACAAAATGAAAATAAAACAAAGAAATAAAGCAATAAATCAAACAGTCTAACTGTGAAATCCAGGTATGCCATATGATATTTTCTGTTACATTTTACACATTTTCTAGCATACTACCCACTAAAAACTTCCACCCTTTAAAAACTCACTTTCTTATTAAAAATAGATATGTTCATAATAAAATACAAACAATGTTTTAAAATCTAAGAAAAAGATAATATTAATGATTATAAACAATGATTAATTATACTTAGTAAGTTTTTGCTAACAACACCATCAGAAACTGTCTCATAATAGGCTAATTTTAATACATTTATTTGCATCAACTTGTCATAAATTAATGTACAGTAGCAATAAGAGAAAAATAAGCCTTTCATGTTTATTTCTAATTATAATTTGTAGAGGTATCATTATCATATGTAGAATAAACAAAGAAATTCAAGTAAAAACATGTATAGACTTGTTAAATCTTCAGAATTTTTCTATTAGCAAATTTATATGATTTTTAGAATAATCTTTTTTACAACTTAAGTGATATAACATTTGAATATTTTCTATTGTGACAATGAATAATTTTTTTTATTTTTTAAACTAAGATAATTTATAATTTTAGTTTAAAAATATTTTAAAATTAAAAATACAGACAGTAATATACATATAAGAAGGTGAAAAAAAATAAAAATAGACTTTAAAGAATCATTTCAGAATATTAGTTCTCAAAAAAAAAAAAATGAAGAAGGCAATATGCACCAGACTTGCCAGTTTCTATGATAGTCAGATTTTTAAAGTAATTTTCCAACTCTGCTCTATATTTTTGCTAACAACAACTAAATATCCATTTACTTATCGAATTTGAATTATTATCTGAAAATAATACTAAAACATATTAGGAATCAGACAAAGAGCCAAGTTTACTTGGCTCAAGTTCAAATACCAGATCGTGAACATGGCAAGTATAAGTAGGACCACTTTTCATTTTAATATATAAACTATTAGTAATAGTTTTAACAAGGCTGTAAACCTTAGCAATGAGCGTCTGAAAAAATCGTCACTAGGGACCTCTGTAGGTCTTTAAAACACATGCTTCATAGCGTAAGCATGTGTTTTAAAGACCTACAGAGGTCCCTAGTGACGATTTTTTCAGACGCTCATTGCTAAGGTTTACAGCCTTGTTAAAACTATTACTGAAATAATAGTGAGCGTTTAATAAAATTTATAATTACAACTTTATATAAACTATTATAATTATTATTATTCACAAAAATAATAATGTTTGACAAAATCAAAACATATGTGTAAAGTAATTTCACTATTTTTTTTATATAATTTCAACAAATAAATTTATTATATCCCATAATGTATAAGAAAATTCTGAATAAAGATTACTATTTAGAAAAAACATAATTTTGATACTTTTACTAATAAGATAAAATTGTAAACGTGGATTATTGTTTAATAACTATATAATATATGCAAGCTGAGTTCTTTGGTAGAATTGGTTAATGTATCTAGAACTCATTTGTCATGACTTGTCATAATAAAGATACAATTTATACTAGCTAGAATCTAAACAGTAATGTGATCTATATGTTTAAGACTACTTATAAAATTAAAAAAAAAATAAAGAATCGATTATTACTAATAATTAAATGAATAAAAATTATATTTAACAAATTTTCTTTGTAAAAATTAAATAGAATGCACAAATCTATTTTATGGGTTATCATTTATTTATAATAAAATTTAAAGACAAGATGTGATGATAAACATATATTTTTACATGTTAAAGTGCAAACCAACAAAGTAGGGAACTTTTCACTGTTAATAAATGTTTTCTTATTAGCTCTTTGGTATCTATAAATGTATTTTTACAAAAAGTTCATCTTATGCTTACATAATAATTACATTTTTTATTTATGTATACAAATAAAGATAATTATTTTAATATATATATATACTAAATAAATTGTAAATCAAAACCACTTTCTGTATAATTGTAATATTCAACTAAATGTTCTGGGTATTCATATAGAAAAAGTCTATAATTTAATCTTAGCTTTTATTAATGCTTAGTGTGTTTTCAATAATAGTTTTATTACTTCTTTAGAGATCTGAGCTTTTAAGTACACTTGATAAATATTTTAATTTAATGAACACTTAAATTTTAGTTGTAAGTATTGAATGTCTTTAGAAAAATTTAACTTTATTTAAATATTCCAAATATATTCAACTGTTAATAATATAATACAGATTAGTATCTGGACAATGTTTCAAGAGGTATTATTCTCCCCTCTTCTTCAGGTTTTGCTAGCTTGACTAGTGATAGTACTAGCTAGAAATGAAACCTGGACACTTAAATTATTGGATATTGAATTTTAAGATAATTCTTTGGAAGGATGACTTAGTTGGTTAGAGCGTTACCTTAAAATTCAATATTCAAGAATCTAAGGGTCCAAATTCGATTCCCATGCTAGTACTGTCACTAGTCAGACCAGCAACACCTGAAGAAGAGGAGAGAATAATACCTCTTGAAACATTGTGCAGATAGTAATCTGTGTAATATTACTAATGGTTGTGCATATTTGAAATATTTAAATAAAGTTAAATTTTTCTAAAGACATTCAATACATATATCTGATGATGAAAATAATCCAGTATATAAATACAACTAAAATACCATCATCACAAACCTTCAGAAAAATAACATTAACATTTGTTTTATTTGATACTCAAAATATTTAAATCCATTTAAATTCTTCACTTTTTTGAGAGAGTGATGCTTGTGTCTTTTTTTTTTTATATTGAGAATCAATCATTAGCTATTGCTCAAGCTTCGTTAATCTTTCACTTTCTGTCTTCCATCACAATACATACAATTCCAGGATTTGACAAATCAAATTTATGGCCAGACTTTTACTTGTGTTCCATAAATATTGAGGAATATTCAATATTCTAATTTGCTCTATTGTATGGTATTTATGCTGGGGTAATCTCATTGAAATATTAGACCTCAATTACTCATAACATGCAAACTTACACATAGGTTGGTTGAATTGGATTTTGTATATGATTCGGTGAGTTGATTACATAGGGAGTTTATGATCTGAATTGTTAAGCACTTAATGATGGGGAAGTTTGAAAGCTTATGTTATATTTATCTGAGCAAATTCTTTTTAATTTTTGAGTAATTTTCAGGATATATGGAAGGGTAATCCATTTTTTATTCCCCATAAGTTGAGGCTGTGTGTTTTTGTTTTATTGTAACACTTATTAATTATATTAAGAATTTTTTTTATGATTATATCTTAGATTTTGTACATCATTGACATATGAGTCTATGTTATTTTTTTGTCAGTCTTGAATTTGCACAGTTTATAATTCCTGTATTAAAACTGATGACAAGAAAAATAATATAGAGCTTTCAAACTCCCATATCATTATACAAACTGCTTAACAATTCAAGGATAAACTGCCCATAGAATCAGCTCATCAAATCATCTATAAAATCCAATGCAAGCAACCTATGTGTAAGTTTGTATGTTAAAAGGAATAGAGGCTAATCTCTCAGTGAGACTAGCTCAGCATAAATACCTATACAACAGAGCACATTAGAGTGTTGAATATTCACCAATATTTATGGACAATGAAGAAAAACCATTCCATAAATTTTATTTTTTGAAAGCTCAAATTATATGCACTGAGAGGAAAAGACAAAAAGTCAAAGATTGAAGAGGCTTGGGCATTAACTAAAGATCAATTTTCAATAAACAGAAAAGATACAAGCATCCCTCTCTCAAAAAAGTGGAGAATTTAAAAGGATTTAAATATTTTTGAATATCAAATAAAACAAATTTAAATGTTTAATATTAAAATATTTATGGAGTATACTTAAAAGCTTGGATTCCTAAAGAAGTAATAATACTATCATTATGACATTTTATTTATTGAAAGCATACTAAACATTAATAAAAGTTAAGTTTAATTACGAAGACTACCTTTTCTGTATGAATGCTAGCAACATTTAGTTGAATATTATAAATTATAATACATTTAGTAATTACAAGAAATTATATTTCATTTACTACTTAATATTATTTACAAATTATAAAAATAAATCTTTAGAGTGAGCATTTATCAATAAAAGCTGTATTGAAAGGTAAGGCAGAGAAGTAAGCAGTCAATTCAAAGCATAAAATTTAGTCAATAAATTGAAATAAATATCAAATTGAAAAGCTATATAAAAAACAATAACTTCAATTTTTAAAAAGTGTCATATCTAAAGTACGATATATATAAAAAAATTGCAATAACTACTGACAATGAGTCAAAATATATTATTACTGTACTTACAATAAATAATTTTAAAACAACTGATTATATGTAAATTTTTTTTAAATTTGTTCTACTGCAATTAACATTTTCCATTCAATCATTGTTAAAAATTACTTCAAAATAAAACATTGACTATACTTTAATTGTAATTCAGCTGCCCATTAAAATTTATTGTATTATTTTCATTTTTGATGTACATAAAAGTAAATAAAATCCATGCATATAATGTTTAGAATTGTATGTTAATTTTAATTAAAATATTAAAAAAATTATGAAATATTCTATTTATAATTAATTAATCTATTTTAAAATATTTTTTTAAAAATTAATTGATTAAAAGTTTTATTTATAAATACTTATTTGAAATACACTAAGTAATTTACTATTATTGTTACAGTGAAATGGATTTGTCACTTATAAAAATAATAGAAAAATTAACTGCTTAAACATAATACATTTGACAATACATTTATATAGAGTAACTTAAAAAAGGAACACAGAATAACGCCATAAAATTTCGTGTATTATTTTCAGAAGTTTAAAGTTTTAATATATTTTGCTCACTTTTATTTCAATATTAGTTAAGTATAATATTCACAAAACATTTCTTCTAATATTTGTAATTTCTTAAAAAGATTAATATTTTATAGTTATAAATTAATATTTATCTTTTCGTAACAATAAACATTTCAGTAATTATATCTCAAAAAAAGAGTAAAACCTGAAAAAGAAATTGTCTTGACTGAAAAAACAACCCCTCCCCCCAGAAAAGTATTGAATTAATTTTTTTTGTTAAAAAAAAAACAAACATCGACAGTGCCAACAACAGCAGCAAGCTCTGCCAAAAATCTATTACTCCAACAAAAAGCAATATGAAGAAAACCATCATGATTAGATGAAATTCAGAACACACAAACAACCTAATATTAACGTACTGAAAAGAAAGTATAAAAATAAGTCAGTCACAATTACAGATAAACTAAAACAAATAATCATTTTATCGGTTTGATATATAAATGACAGACATTTGACCAAAAAACAAAAGAAAATTTTTGCTTCAATTTATTACAAACATCATTTTAAAAATGATAAAAAAATGGATAGAAAATGATTTGTATATTTGAAAAGAAACAGCACAATATATTATTTTTGTTGTAATAATTTAAAAAATTACATAAATGGAAAAATATTTCAAGAAATATTTTAAATCATGAATGCTTAAAATAGCAAAGTGATTTAGAAGAAACTAAAAGAGTTGGGAAAAAAATTAAAAAAATTTAACAATACATGACTGTTAATCATTTTTGACAATTCAAAATTTAGCTATGAGAGAAACTTCTAGGAAGTTATATAAACATAATGAAATTTTTTTAAATTGTAAAACTCATATGTAATTATTATTTTGATTTAAAAAACAAAGAATAACTCATTATAAAAAAAAAAAAACGTTCTTATTTATATTTGTAATGAGTTATTACTTACATGAGACAAAACAAATTAATCTCAATACTGGCATCCAAAATAAACAAAAACATAATTGATGAATATTTTAAAATTTTTTAGAAAGTAGGGATATAATGCAAGTGCTAAGATAAAGTTATCTTTTTGGAACGTAATATAGAATTTGAGTAATAAATCACAGAACATAGTTAATCATGACACCATATTAATAATTAATGATATGGCTTCTGGATCTGGAGAAATCATAATTTGTTTATTATTAATCAGAATTTGTATATTTTTTTGTTAGTAGTTTTATTTATAGATAATGAAAACAATAATAATTTATGACATGTACAAATTTATTAATGATCCTCTTTTAAGTATATACAATTCTTTATCAGAAAGTACAGAGAGGATCTACCCCATGCTACTTCAGATGCTATTTTTTATTTTAAACATATCTGCCATATGGTTAATTAGGGCACCAATTCTAAAAAGAGAAGCCTCTATAAGTTAAATTCAAATCCCTATATAGCTTTAATAGTCCCTCAGTTAAGCTAAAAAAAAACATGGCACTATGTCACAGGGTTTGTGTGTATAATAATTATGTTTATTTAAGTTTGGAATTAGAGATAAAAATAGACACTTAAAATAATGTACATATAACAAAACAAAATTTATTTACACTATTTAAACACCTTATATAATACATCGCGACAAATCAAAATGCATAAAAAATATATACATATGTAAGTGAGTATGTATCTATAATGAACAAAATTTATTTAATTAAATTGCATTTAATTTACGAGTTCCAATATTGCTTACATCCAATTTAAAACAATCATATAACTATTATTATTTAATTATAGTAATATAAATGAAGGTTGGAAAAATATCAATTAGTAGATAAATAAACATATATCAAAGTTATAAAAAAATATTATCCATTAATAATTGAATAAAAAATCAATTTTAAATTATATTTGCTTTAGTGTTCTTTTTAAGAACAGATAAAAAAAATTTAATACACATTTAGAGGAAAATAAAATGCTAAAAATTATTCGCACCATATTACTACTAGCTTTAATATTTGTTATAAACATTATTATTATTATTTTTATAAAAACCTTTTAAGTTTAAATACATATTTCTCTTACCATGGCACCAGAATTCTGTCTTTATACCTCAGTAAAATGTAGGTTTAAACCTTTTTCAAAAACTGATCGATAACACAGTTTTAAGTTTAAACCCGTTATTGTTTATTATAAATAAATAAATGTATAATATATAAAATTAATATTATATGCACATGTTTATAATTACTGGTTATTTTTTAATTGATAGAATATTAACAATGAACACTCTATAACTGAGCACTATTGTTTAGCATTGACTTCAATAAATACATTTTCTTATATTAGAATCAATTATAAAATGTAATAAGAATTGCAAATATAATTTGCTTCATTTAATAAGTAATAATAAAACAATTATTGAAAAATAAAAGCATTATATAACATTAAAAATTTGTTTAATTGATTATAATTTAAAAAAAGAAGAGGAAAATAGAAATATAGTTTCTTATATATTGTTTTAATATAAATTAAAAACAAAGCTAATTAAATAAAATATGTTCCTTGCAGATTAATATTTCTGAAATAAAATTTGTATTTATTTTCAACCAAATATTTTTTTTTACATATCTTAAACACTTAGAATTTTATAATATAATATTTCATTTTATAACCCTAATGTTATACAGAATACAAATGTTAACCCTCTACTTAACAGAAGGAAAATAATTTTCATATTACTTTCGTTTACTTACAGAAGTAACTTTGTTATAATATATTAGTGATAATTCTTTTAAACATAAAAAGGAAAGATAAAAATAACTGTAATTTTAAATTTGGTATATATATTTATAATTACATACAAATAAATGTAAGTATATGTATAAAAATACGAAAACAATTTTGGCTAATCTTATAAATATTAATATGTATGCAAGTACAGAGTGATAGAAGAGAAGCAAGATAGGCAATTTACATAAATTTTATTTCATTGTGTAGCAATGAATATATAAAAATAATTATGCAATGAATGTTATCAATAATACATGTATGAAATAAAGGTAAATTTTAATTACAAATTTATATTGGGTTATAAAAGAATAACATCTTCATAACAAACTTCATTATTACTACATCTCGATAGTAATTGCTATGTTATTTCAAAATATTAAATCACAAATTACCATAATGCACCATGTTAAAAAAATAATGCATTAACAATCAAAGAAATTATAATGTAAACAGTTTTGCATTTATATATTTTTTATTTATATTTTGAAAAATTACTAATAATATTTACTTACTGTTTTAAATTTTTACAATAAATTATTTTTAATACCATTAGAGTATACAAAAGATATAATTGTAATTACAAACATAGCAGGCATTGTGTAAGTTTTATCTAAAAAATGTATATATAACATTTTGTAATAATAAACTTCTTTAATAGTTAAAATAAAAATAAATGTAAATGCTATCATAAAAATAAAATTCAAATTTAACAAAAGTCCATGTAAGCAACTTCTTATACATACATATATATGTATATATGTGCACAAATGTAAATTATTTTATATATTTATTTATTCTTATATTATGATTTTATTATTATAAAATAATATTTCTTCAATAGTAATATTTACTAAGGCAATAAACCTAAAGCATGTGCGGTTGAAAATGCGAAGGTAGGGACCTCTACAGGTCTTAACCACAAGCTTATGCATTGGAAGAAAAGAGGGAAACTCCTTCTTCACTTCAACCTACTTTCTATATAAATAGGTGAAGCTGAGGCGGTTAGATCTGAGAGCGTGAAGCTATTCAATACTTCACTGATTAAGTTCACAATTCCTATTATACATTAGTACTCCTGAAATCTTTCGATTTACAACGAGTCAATGGAAAGATCTTATAATTAGAAATCTATTACGATAATTTAAAGTTGTAATTATAAATTTATTTAACGCACATTGATTACTAAGTAATATTTATTAAGGCAATAAACCTAAAGCTAAAAGAATTCAAATTTTAGCATTTAAAATTAAATGCAAATTTGTAAACAATTACCTGCCCATACACACATACACATTATTAATTATATATAATCATTTTAAAAAATTATAATTTAACAATATTATTTTTAATAAACAATGAAAACTTTATCATAAAAATGCATCAATTTGTATGCAATTATACCAATTCTTCTTATACAAAGCAATATCAAAAACATAAAATATAACCTTAATGCATTTTAGTGCAGAGAATCAATTGTTTGTAATGTCTATAATTTATTTTGAAATATTTAATAATAAACATATGCAAACTGGATTGCAAATATATTCAAACTCTGAATCCAAATAGAGCACAATCCTGGTAATTTCAAGCAAAGTTGGGCTATTATTTCTCTAAGCAATATAATTTGACAGTATACAAGTTAAGACGATTTGATTAGTAATATATATTTCAGCAAAGACAATGTGTGCATACACTTATAATTATACAATTTAATACTAAAATTGCAAGTACATTTCAAGAAAATAATTCAAGCTACTATAAAAAAATGTATTAATTTACAAATGATTAAATCCTTAAAAAATTACACACACAAAATAGAATAAATTAATATATATATATGTACTCTGCGTACAGATAATGAAGCTATTCAATGTACGTAAAATTATCAAAATTTACCGCCAAGCGCTTTCGGGACAGTTTATAGTCCCATATTCATGGCGACTTGTATTTGATTAAAGCGCTTGGCGGTAAATTTTGATAATTTTACGTACATTGAATAGCTTCATTATCTGTGCGCAGAGCGCATATATATATATTAATTTATTTCAAACGCTAATGAAGTAAAGCCTTAACTATTACAAAATAGAATATAAATTTTAAAAATGATGAACAAAAATAATGTATTCAAAAGACAAAACATACATTTTTTTTAATAAAGAAATCCTTGATTAAATTTTAAAGAAAAAACTAAAAAAAAATCCAAATTAATATTAAGATTAGTAATCTTCTTTTAAAACAGTTAATATTTAACACAATAAGGGAAATAAACAATAATAAAATTAATAATTTTTTTTTGGGTCTTTTGCAATTAAAAAATAGTTGATCTAGACAAAATGGAAAAGATAAAATATCTATATGACATTAAGTTTTTATCCTTAATTTTAACTCCACTGCTATACTGTATAAAAATTGCACAGCTTCTATATGCTGTATCACATACCATTGATAAATTTAAAATAGATAACATTTGACAGAATAGCCATTTTTAAAGCTATATTTAAAAGAATTTTAAAAAAAGCAAATTTATAAAAAATTATTTAAATATGAAACTATTATTGTTAATCATTGGCTATACAATTTCTTAACATATTCAAGACAAATTAGTATATTTTATATGAAGATTTAATAGCTCCTTCAATCCAAAAACTATTGCAGACATCATTACATAAAAAGATTTTCCCTAGGGATGTAAAAATAAATTGAATCATACATACTTACAAAAAAGGTGCAAAAAATGAATACATAGCAATATCAATTTTACCAACTCTTTCTATAATTTTTGGAAAATGTTTTCATTAAAAAATGATAATAATTATACCAAAATCTCAGCATAGCTTTGTATCAAAGTGATCAATTTTTACTTTGGAAGACTTCAAAATCATATAGCAAATGATATCATATTTCTGGACTTTATATTTGCTTTTTTTTTAGTCTTTCATAAATTATTAATAGTCAAATTGATTAAATTAAAGGTAGATATAAAAGCAATTATTGAATAGCTTCTTAGTTAAAAGATCATAAGATTTATATTTATCTCAATAGTAAATCTCATGAATTAATAAATATCACACAAGACAGACTTCAAGGATGGATTTTGGCACAATTATTATTTATTATTTTTAAAGCAGATTTAAACCAAACTATAAAAAATACAGAAATTTTATCATATGCTGTAGATAAATAATATTTAAGTAATAAATGATCTATGTGATAAGATTAAATTACTAGATGATCTAAAGTTTTGAAAACTGTTGTATTGTAAATAGCAGGAAAATAAATGTTGAGAAATATTGTGTTGTATCACATATCAGAAACCCTATAATTTTTAATATAAATTGCTATATAGATAAACAAAAAATTATAAAAAAAGGATTTTACAAGGATATTTGAAAAAATTTTGATAGTAATAATTCCTGCAACGTACACTACAAAGAAAAAACTATAGGAAGAATATTGAGAAATGTAAAAATTTCTCCATAGAAATGAAAATCATATTATTTGAAGTTCTAGTTATTGCCTGTGATACATTTTGGATAAAAAACATGGAATAGAAACAATGTAAGAATTATAAATATTTACAGAAATTATATAATAATTTAATTAAATATGTAAATGTAAAACAAATACAATTAAAAAACTTTATTATTACAATATAATATTTTACTCAGGAACTTATGTCTATCAAATTATATAACTAAAGCTTTGTATTTTAGGACAATCTGCAAAGAATAGACAAGTTATGCTAGTGAAATTAACAATAAGTTAGAAACAGACACTTTCTATATAGGTAAAGCTAAAATTTTAAACATAATGAAATCTATACCATTATTATACTGTCACTTTAACTTATATATATATATATATTTACAAGGGTTTGAACTCAAATTTTCAAGCTCCCAAAATTATCCATACAACCCATATACATGATCACAGACAAGTGAAAAAGATAAATATACATATTTCATGCTGAAAAGCACTCATCAGTAGATTCAGATCATCATCTCCCAATACACATATATAATCAATGCTCAGTAAATATTAAGATAGCAAATCTTTATACTTTAGTAAACAAGCTTCAATCTTCTCCTCCTGCCAACTCTTCAACCATCCATACAATAGCAAATCTTCATACTTTAATGGATAGGCTTCAATCTTCTCCACCATCCAACTCTTCAGCCATCCATATGAATGACTGAAGAGTTGAAGAGTGGAGAAGATTGAAGCCTATCCATTAAAGTTTGAAGATTTTCTATCTTAATATAAATTTGAGCATTGATTATACATGTGTGTGGGGGATAATGATCTGAACCAAATGATAAATGCTAGTTCAGCATGAAATATGTATATTGGAGATCTTTATCTTTTTCACATGTGGTCATGTATATTGGTTGTATAAGATGGAGTGGACAGCATTGGAGTCTTGGAAGTCTGAGTTCACATCCCTTCTAAATTTCATTAAATTCATTATAGACAATATATTTCTGAAACCAGACTTTCAACCTTCCTACAATTATCCAATTCATCTTATACAACTAAAACACATGACCACATATATGTGGAAAAGATAAATGACTCCATTATATGTATTTTATACTGAACCAGCCAGCATTCATCTGTTGGTCCAGATTAGCATCTCCAATACATATATACACATACTGCTTAATTTATATTAAGAAAGCAAATCTACAAATTTTAATAGACAAGCTTCAATCTTTTCCACTCTCCAACTCCTTAGCCATCCATATCATTGAAATCTAAAAATAAAATGTCCAAAACTATTGATGATGCCAATATTATTGGCATAACCATATTGACCTTAAGTCAACATGGACTTTAATATGTACACCTAATTCAAGGGCTATTGAGCATTTTAATCTCAGATTTCAATGATATGGATAACTGAAGAGTTGAAGAATGGAAAAGATTGAATCCATTAAAGTTTGTAGATTTGCTATCTTAGTTAAACTGAGCAGTGATTGTATATATGTGTTGGAGATGGTATTCTGGACCAATTGATGAGTGCTATTTTAGCATGAAATACATATATTAGACATCATTTATCTTTTCCACATGTAAGTGTTCATGTGTTTCAGTTGTACAAGATGGATTGGATAGGTGTGGGAAATTTGAAAGTCTGAGTTCAAGTACCTTATAATTACATTAAGTTTAGTATAGACAATATACTATAATGGATGTTAAGACACCATTACAAAAATTATACTTTTATAGGGGTAAAGAAAATAAAATAGATTTTTATTTAGGATTTCATTTGTAAAACTTGATTAAAGGTTTTTTTTTAATGCTTGTACTAATATATATGTATGTACGTGGGAATTATATTTTAATACCACAGTTATATTTGGTTTTAAAAGAAAACTAAGATTACTTTTTTTGTTAAATTTATGTAAAAGTAAAGTGTACAAATAGATTGCTTTACAGATTTTGGATTTATATTGATAAGAATAATTAAAAAAAAAAGAAAACAAAAAGAAAAGAATTTTTCATTAGTTGGTTCCTGGATCTGTAAAGGGCAATTTATTTCGTTAATTAGATAACTATTGTTAGCTAGATAGAGAATTTTTAAATTTTAATTAAAAAGAAAAAGTTTTGTAATTAGGAGATATGATTCAGATAACAAGTTCTAATCAGGCCTTCGGATTATCTTAGAAAAGCTAGAATACTTGCATCAGCTAGTATACTTGCACCAGCGCAAAGAGACAGACACCAATTCTGACAGGATAATTGCACGATTCCTGCCAAAATACTTGGAAAGAACGATTCCTGCATATTCTGAAAGCTGATCCAGTAATTATTCTACCTAGAATGAACATTAAACCTACAGCAAGAATATTTTCTTTACCATGATGTGCTAAGCTTCTCGCCAGGACAGGTTCGGACGTCCTGTGTCTCCATTAACTGCCTACAATGCCATAAGAACCGACTCCAAAGAAACCACTAACCAACTCGCCCAAGCCTACCGTCAGTGAATCCAGAGCAAGAGACTAACCTAAGAAGTCTAGTGCACTAGCATTGAAATAAATTATTAAGGTACTTTACATTTTTGCAATTTAAATGTTATCTTAGATTTGTTCCCTTTTTAAATATAAATGTTTTTTTAAAGTTATATCTTATGTAATTCGATTTCTTTGTGCTTGATTTTTTTTTCTTTTTTTTTTTTTAACGAGTGCTAGTTTCAAACCTATTACTGTCCCTCCTATTTAAGTCTTAGTAAGTAAGATAGTAGTTTATTTATAATCTCACATTCTTTTTTTTATAGAAAGCAGTCTGGATATTACAGACTATTTTAATTGACTTCTGGCTCGTGACCCATTTTATTATTAGTTCTCCTTATGTCGTGAAACTTTATTATAATTGTTCTTAGTTTTATTTCTTCAAGCTTCCAATTCGTTTTAACCCTCTCAATAGGTAGATCGTGAGCTCCTAGCCTGTCTCACTCAGAGGGAGGTCAATCGATTGAAAGTAATAACTTTCAACACTCTTTTTATTGTTATTAATGTTTTGGAAGCTACTTTCGCATTTCTTCGGTTTCGACATAAGCTTACATAAATCTCAAATACGGAGATTCAGCCTTTTCTAACTATGGGTTATAAGCAGGAAGCTAAACTCCCTTTTCTTACGTGAGATCATGGAATACTTACTAATACTTCTGCTACTGTCAGTATTTTGCACTCTTTCACGCACAGAAAATCGCTCTCAAAGCCATATAAAATATTTAAATTTAATTTTGACGTATATTCGTGTAGTACATATTTTAAGTGTGCTTTAAAGATTATTATTTAGATTTATGTTTATTTAATCATACTTTTAATAAAATTATTTATTTATTCATCTACTTAGTTGATTTTGTTTTCTGTTGCTACCTTTCCAACTCATTGAACAAAACATAGATCTCATTTGCTTGATTGAGCTAGTCCGGCGCATTCGATTCGCATATCCTGTAACCCCGTAAAAATAAATGTCTAGTTCCAAATTTCGGACTAGTGGCGCCCTGGCGGTCAGTTTATGCGAGTCTAAAGCTTTTGTCCGGTATAATACATTTATTTAAATATTATATATTGTCAGCCTATAAATGGTTTGTATATTTCAAACTGTATGGAAGATGTAAATAAATAAATTAAATTAATGTTTATCATGAAAAACACTAAAACGCAAATATTTTAAAAAATAAATAACAATT
The DNA here is from genome assembly GCA_028023455.1 of Epiperipatus broadwayi. Classification (NCBI taxonomy): domain Eukaryota; kingdom Metazoa; phylum Onychophora; class Udeonychophora; order Euonychophora; family Peripatidae; genus Epiperipatus; species Epiperipatus broadwayi. Next base: position 3,993,496 of record JAQFVV010012449.1, read on the forward strand.
ATCGTAAGATTAAAATTCACAAGTTTAAAATTGTTACACAAAAAATATACTGAAAACTAAACTATAACAGAATATTATTTCTATATGTAGTAATACTAGAAAGATAGTTAAGTACAGATAATCCTATAACAAATAGGTTTTAAATTAATAGTTGACAAATTTATGTGGCAGTGTGGAATACCATGTCATAGTATTTGAGATTTAGCTATATATTTCTTATCCACAAACAGGCATGTGAAACTGATCATAATGTCACACAGCAATTGTAATGGGGTGGATAGAATAAGTCAGTGGATTTTGAAAACAGATATACAATTGCTCTCATTAGATATATTTGTATAAACTTTAATTTAAACATGGCTTAATGTATATGTAAACAAACGAGTAAATCATCCTTCCCTAGGATATGACTTAAAAACACTATATATACATTTAAAAATAAAATTACAGAAAATAAAATAATACACCAATGGCAATCAGATGTTTTTATTTGATCTATCTTAGTATAATAGATACATTCAGTCAACAATTCAGAAAGTAATTCAACTGAAAGAACTAAAATAAGAAAAACTATTCTTTGACTTTTTATATTTTCAGTTGGAAAAATTCCTGTTTACAGTAGATTCAGAATTTATATAATTTTAGACTTCTGATTGGAACTGTTTGGAGCACAAACAGCTAAAGATTAATTCATTTTTACAAAGATGGCATATATAATTATTTAAAATGTCTTTGCAATTTTTTAACAATAAACAAATGGGGGGGGGGGAGTGGATCTAAAAAAAATGATTTTAAAATAACTTAATAAGATACAATGCTTAAAAGAATAGAATTGCCCATTTAACATTTAATACTTACTTTCGTTTACAATAATAAATATAAAGTTAAACGAATACTTTCACCCATGAGTATATAGTTAATAAATAATCATACTCGAAATCTCAAATTATTTTTGAAAGTTATTTTTAAAAGCAAATAGGCATGTTCACCAAGTCCTTTCTAGGATACTAAACTACTTGTAGTTTATATATATATATAGTAGTTTAACTGATATTATTAAGCTATACTTAAACTTCTGATATGTTATTAATTTAAATTAGTACATATAAATTTAAAAAGTAATATTTCTTTTTTATTAATTTAAAATGTTCTTTATTCTGTATGTTTTAAATTGGAGATAACTGAAATTTTTGGTAAATATGTTTTTTTTATGTATATATATAAAACAATAAAAGTAATGGTAATTAACTATTATATATAGTCTTTCAACACACAGAAGTACTTTCAGTTAATTCCTTAACCCTCCTCAACTGCTGTTAAATTCAAAAAACATAATGGAAGCAAATGTTATCAACTCCAATCCCATGAATCCCAATTTTTAATGTAACAGCTTGTCTATTAATTATATTCATTTTATTTCTATTTATTAAAATTGCCTCCTTAATTTTTCTTTTATTATGGTGTCATTCTTTATGAAGAATATTAACAGTTTCAAGAGCAAACTTAAATTTATATTTTCTTGTCCTCTCATGATCCAGAAAACTGAAGCTATCATTAAATCATTATTGTTTTTACTTTTCATATGCTTGTTTATAATTCATGCTCCTTTAATTTTTTCTCAATACTGCACCTCGATTCACTATATGATAACATAGATCCACAAAAAATTTGATGCAGAATATTACTTTTTTGCTTGACAAATATGGCACTTTTAGAATTATTCACTAACTTTTAAACATTAATTGTAAGACAAAATGAAACATTAAACACATCATTACACATCCTTAAAAAATTTCACTTGAACATTTGTAAAATATGGAATAGATATCCATTTTTTATTATCAATCTTCAACTCATTTAAATCAAAAGTATTAAATATTGGATTTATTTATTACAAGACATAATAGTATGTTAAGTTATAAATTAATAATCAAATCATTGCAAAAAAGTGATATATAAATTGTAAATCAAAAGTACCAATTATGCATAAAATGGCAAGTGTTAGGTTTTTTTGTTTCGTAATAAAATATTATGTCATTGTTGATAAATTAAAAAAATATTGAGAAATTTGCCAAGGAATTATGTGAAGTTGGTTATAAGATTAAATAGAGTAACAATACTTTATGTCAAATTAAAAAGAATTATAATGATTTAAAGGAGTTGAAGATTAATAATAAAAAATGGATATCTACTCCATATACTTCAAATGCTCAAGTGAAATTTTTTATAAATATATAAGGATATGTTTAATGTTTCATTTTGTGTTACAAATAATGGAAATAAGTGAGTGAATAATTCTAAAAGTGTCATACCTGTCAATCAAAAAAGTAATGTTGTGTATCAAATTTTTTGTGTATATATATTAGCATATACAAACATATGAAAAATAAAAATAATGGTTTAATTTCTGCTTCAGTTTTCTTGGATCATGAAAGGACATATAAATATATATTTAAGTTTGGTCTTGAAAGTGTTAAGATTCTTCATGAAGAGAGAAACCACAATAAAAGAAAAATTAAGGAGGCAATTTTAATAAATTGAAATAAAATGAATATAATTAATAGACAAGCAGCTAACATTAAAATTTGGGATTCATGGAATTTGAGTTGATATTTGCTTTCATTATGCTTTGTGAATTAAATAGCTGTTGAGGAGGGTTAAGGAATTAACCAAAAGTACTTCTATAAATTGAAAGACTGTATACAACAGTTAATTACAATTACATTTATCATTTTTATTATTGTTACAATAGTTTTTAATTAAAAGACATTTTATTTATTTATATATAACAATAGATTTTCTTTAGTTTTTTTGTAGCATAAATATCAATTATTTTAGCTTTACTAATAAAAAAATGTTTCAAGATGTATTCATTTAAAAATAAATTGTTTAAACATTTCTGTAATTGATCCAATATGCTAAAAATGAAAAAAAAAAGCAGAATTATAAATTGTAATTCCATAACCCCATAATTATTCATATAAACTTCAATTTATGACAAATTCAAACTTTTAAAAAAGATATATGCTTTATTTTATGAAATAAAAGAATAAAACACATTTAAGTATCAACAAAACAGCATTCCAAATAATATAACATTTGGGTTAATGGCACATTCAGTTGACCTGTTTGTTGATTACATCAAGAAATTAACAATAGACAATGAATATATAAATATACAATAGTGTATATCTATATAATAAATAAAGTTTGATATCTGTATTCGTTTCGCAATATATGTAATATACAAATCAATATATATATCAAAATACAGTACAATTTATATAAATTATATTCTTTTAGAAGTACTTTCAACTATACACTTTGTAGTCTTTATCAACTATATAACGTTGAATAATCAAAACGAGACAACCCTTAACAATACCCATAGTTCAATTCAGATTTCCCACAATTCTGTTATCTTAACATTTGATGACTGGCGATTCATTAACATTTGACGATTTCTTGAAATCAACATAGCCTCTTTTATTTTATGTTTATTATGACAACGTTCAATTTGAATAATTTTCATATTTTTATAATCAAATTTAAATCCATATTGACAAGATTTATTATGATCAAATATAACAGATGAAGGTTTTATTTACATCTGTTCCATATTGATTCTCTTTTTGAATTCTATTATATAAAAGCATATGTTCTTTTATTCTCTTCTCAAATGTACACTTAGATTCACCAATGTATTGTACGCTGCATCCACATATCAATCTATATATAATAGAATTTTGATTAAACTTTGAATTTTGAATTTTAGAATTATTAAGCAATCTATTTATGTTATTTGTAGAGAAAAAAGCAATATGACACAAACCATTATAAATTTTCCTAATAAAATTGGTTATTATAAAAATGCTATTGCTAATATTATTAAAGGATTTAAAAGAAATCAACACTATAATAAAATTAAAAATAAAAATATCAAAATGAAATGGATTTCAATGCCATTTATATCAGATGAGCAGGTCAAGTTTATTAGGAAAATTTATAATGGTTTGTGTCATATTGCTTTTTTCTCTACAAATAACATAAATAGATTGCTTAATAATTCTAAAATTCAAAATTCAAAGTTTAATCAAAATTCTATTATATATAGATTGATATGTGGATGTGGTGTACAATACATTGGTGAATCTAAGTGTACATTTGAGAAGAGAATAAAAGAACATATGCTTTTATATAATAGAATTCAAAAAGAGAATCAATATGGAACAGATGTAAATAAACCTTCATCATCTGTTATATTTGATCATAATAAATCTTGTCAATATGGATTTAAATTTGATTATAAAAATATGAAAATTATTCAAATTGAACGTTGTATATAATAAACATAAAATAAAAGAGGCTATGTTGATTTCAAGAAATCGTCAAATGTTAATGAATCGCCAGTCATCAAATGTTAAGATAACAGAATTGTGGGAAATCTGAATTGAACTATGGGTATTGCTAAGGGTTGTCTCGTTTTGATTATTCAACGTTATATAGTTGATAAAGACTACAAAGTGTATAGTTGAAAGTACTTCTAAAAGATTATAATTTATATAAATTGTACTGTATTTTGATATATATATTGATTTGTATATTATATATATATATATAATGTTTGAATAAATACAAGTATAATTTATATACCTAGGGTGTATGTGTAATTAATAGAAATTTGAACTCAGACTTTCAAGCTCCCTTCATCTATCCACTCTATCTCATACAATCAATACACATGATCACTCACACATGAAAAAGATAGACAATTTCCAATATACATATTTTGCACTGAAGCTATACTCATGACTTGGTCCAGATTATCATCTTCCACACATATATAATCGGTAATTTATACTAAGATAGCAAATCTTCAAACTTTAGTAGATAGGCTTCAATCTACTCAATCCTCCAATTCTTCAGCCATTCATACCATTGAAAATCAGATGATTGAATACTCAAATCCTTGTTAGTACCAATGTTATTGTCATGCCCATGTTGACTTTAAGCCACTCTCACCCTTCATGCATAAGATCTTGTCCTTTTAAATACATAGAAGGGGAATAAACAGGATACCATATCTCAAACAATTAATATGCATGACAACACACATATGAAGAAGATAAATGATCTCCACTATTCATATTTCATGCAGAACAAGCACTCATTACAATAGTAAGAAATATATAACACCAGGCCAAATATATTAAGAATGTTTAAAAGTGTAATTGAAATAATTTTGATGATTATGAATGCAGAAATAATTTTTTATATCTGTGACAAATATAATAAATGTTTAATAATAATAATAAAAATGCTTGTTACAAATAAAATAAAAATTAAAAAACATTCAAATAATGAATAAAAAACCATGTAAATCAAAACTGCTATCATTAAAGAACAACATAGTCACAAAATTTATTTGCAATAAGTCATAAAATACAAAATATTTCTTTAAAAAATATAATTTTTAATTATTATAAAATGAATAAAAATAAATTTTTATAGTTTTTAAAACCCATCACCAATGCTGGCTGAGTTGTGGCAGATAAAGTTTTCATTAAAGAAAATTTTTTTTCTCACAGAAGAAATTTAGTAAATTAAATTATTCAAAAATAGCAATAGTTTAGACTAATCAGAGCGACCAGAAAGCTTATGATAGACATATTATGTAGGAAGAGATCATGGCTGTAGAGTATTTAAAGAAAAATTGATGTATAAGTTGGATTTAAATGTGTAAATGCATTTTAGAGTTTAACACACAGTAAATTTAAAAGTATTTTAACTGTTGAGTTTGAGTGTTGTACTTGCAAAATTAGAAAGTGGCTAAGTGTTAAGGTCGACAAGTAATATTTATTTGATAAAATAGTGTAGATAATTTTAAAAGATCGATATCAGTTTATATCATAAATTTTAGCTTGCTAATAGTCGTCTACAATTCAGTAATCAATTTATATGATTAAATCTGTAAAATTTAATATTGTTTAATAGATTTAGTGCTAGCTATAATTCCCATAGTTAATTAGGTAGGCTATTAGTGTGTGAGCAAGTGTGCATGTGGTAAAAATAAAATTTTTATTTATTGGGACAATTACAAGTTTCCTTGTCTCATGTAAGATGTCAACTGAAAGCAAATTGAAAGGACTATAATTTCCTATTAATTTCAAATAAATATCTGACAATATTCAGTCATAAAAATTTAAGTGAAAGTAAAACTCCCTTTCAATTTGTTATACATTTTTTTTATACAATTTAAAACCAGGAAATTCTCAAGTAAACCATGTAATCATTTAGTAGTGTGAATAATTATTATTAAATTTGGGTATAATAACCAATCAAAATTTAATATCAAGGGTTAATGGTTAAGGAGGTCAGTTTGAAGATGAATGACAAGTGAAGGTTATAAAAGAGCCACATACAATTTGAAGAGGTCAGTTCATGTTCTGTTAATGTTCCATTCTTGTCTGTATCTGTTAATTTTATTTTGTTCCAGTGGGTTTTTGTATTCTTCGGCTTGTACCCATCTTCTGACTTAAAATTCTGTTAAAAACTAGTTGTAAAAGTAAAATTTGCATCAAGTTTAATAAGTATGTCAACATAAATTTCTAAATCAGGTATGCTTTTCACTCCTGATATCAATTATTAATTGGATCCCAAGAATGGCAATTTTCTGTGCAATCGGTCAATGTATAGTGCATCTGAAATGAACTCTCTAATCTTTCCAATGTGAAATACCTCAGGTAGTAACTTTCTTTGATATTTATTCTGTTACAACTGTTTTATGTGAAATATTTGAATGGGCTTTATTTGAGAAAGTGAAGGAAAAGACTGAAATGTGAACATTTGCTATAGTTTTATACTTGTGTTAAAATTATTTAGAATGTGGACCAAGCTTTCTGTCATTTTTATTTTTATCATGAAGGAAAACTGTTTTTGTGTGTATGAGAGAGAGTTTAGAATATGCCAGAATAACTGCTATTTAAGTGGGAAAAGATACTGAATAAATGAATATTACAAGTGAAATTATAAATATATGGTGGTAATAAATGCTGAGCTGAACATCTAAATGGAATTGCTAAACTTATAATACTAAGGAATGACTGAGTTCCTTAAGTGCTGTTAAACCATATAATTTTGGATAATCAACTGTAGAATAAGTGGTTTTATTTTAATATGAAATACTTCACAAAGAAAGTATGTGTGAATAACTAAGGATCCTAAGAAATATTGCAGCTGCTTCATAAATTATGTTCTAAACTTAAAAATATTATAAGCAAGTGTGTAATTATGGATGATTTTAAATCGAGTAGTTATGACCATATGTGTGTCTTTGTGTTTAAATACTGTAATGTATGTGTGTTTATAATATGTGTGGAGTAACTTTAAAAGATCACAAGGAGGATGATGATCATGCTAATGGTCACAGTGAATAGAAGGAGATCGTAAGCAATGTTCTGTGCTAAAGACTTTTCAATTTTCTCTTTATTTTATTATGTGTTTATTTATTGTATGTAGTGAAAGCTTATTTTATTTTAGGATCTATTATTTAAAATATATTATTGAATATACCCAGTATTAAATTTAAGTTATAGTAGGGTGAAATATCCTTCTTCATTATAGATCATTATAATTTAATTTTGATGCTACTGTAATATGAATGACTTGTCTGTGTGAAAGTTTAAGATGTTTACATGAGAGGTTCATGGGTCTATAAAATATTTTTATGCTTACAAAGTAAATATTGATATTATTAATAACCTATTTTATTACTTAGATAGTTTTAAAATTTTGATATTACTACGTTCTGGATAATGAGAGATTTAAATATAATTGTTGTATGTTGAAAAGTGATTCACATTTCTTATTTTGTAATTATTTAAAGCTTCGATAATTTTTATTTTATTTTATTCTAGTTGTATTTGATTGTTATGGTATTATCAGTTTTATACATCAATATAGTGTTTAGTGAGAATTCAAACCCTGTTCTCTCAAGATTACATGATTTTTGTGAATGACCATGTTGAAGGTATGCTAAGTTACTGCTGCTTTAAGAGTTGAGGTTGAGTGTAGCTCTCTCATGATTATAAGTATTGTTTTAATAATGTAGTAGGATATCGACGATGTATCCCCAGATCCATTGTCAATATACTCCATAAGATATATCCTAGGTTATAGTTGTAGTAGTGATGAGTGCATGCCCAGATTTATATGTGTAGTGACTGAATCCTAAAATATCATACAGCCATCAGAGTAGGAGCATCCCAGGTTCATGCCATCTCAAATGTATGCTTTGTAGTGTGGTTTATATATATATATATATATATATATATATATATATATATATATATATATATATATATATATATATATATATTATAGCTACATCTTTGTGCAAGAATTTGTTAATTTAATGGTTGGTCATTATAATTCTTATTGAAGTGTATTAACTACTTCAGGAAACTTTTTAAATTTAAGTGTGAATCAAGAATTGATGTATAAAGCTTTGGCTGAGCATGGCTCATCATCATTTATAAGACTGATAATCATTCTAAATTTAAAGGTAGTGTTGATAGCCTAAATAAGCAATGCACATCATAACCAGCTTATAATAAAAGAAAGTCACTACTAGAATTGTAAGATTAATGATTTATTACTCATGTTGGGACATAGAAACATTAAGTGTGTGTAAGTGCATGAGCGTGACCTCTAGAATAATTAATCAGTTTAGAATTAGAAAGTTAAGTCTCAAACAAAAAGACAAGCTACAATTTAAAGAAGTAACTGAAAGATATGTTAAACCTGAATGGTTAATTTGATCAGTGTGATTATTAAAAAAAATTAGTGAAACAATTTATATTTGGTTTAGAAAGTCATAGTAGCATCAAGAGGCATATATTTCTTTGATAAATAAAATTAATTAGTAGATATGTTATAGTTTGATAATTTTAATGGCTTATATTAAATAGTTACTTCTGCTTTCCTTCCAGGGAAACATTTCTAAACCAGAAAAATATGACTGGTTGAGATATATATATATATTTTTTATTAATTTATTTTACTTAAGTCCTTGTAAAGCTATAGTTTAAAGAGGTATGCCTGCTAGAAATGTGTTAGTAAGCACAAAAGAGGGATCATATTCTCTGTAAATTCACTGTAAATATTTTGTTTGTTAATTGGATAGCTACAATGCTATGTTGAATTAAAATTTTGTAGTTTATCATTTGAGTTATTAATAAATATTATGTGTTAATTAAATTTTGGTATTGTGTCTTAATGTTTTGATATCCACAAAATCCTGAAATCTTAATCATATGCAATTTTAGATAAATGTTTTAATGCGTATTCTGGTACAGATACATTGCAAAAGTTTAATTATTAAATTCATATTTTTTTCCCCGAAGTCCGAAATTTGCTTTAAGAACCATTTATAACTTGTTTTGCAAATTATATGTTATATGGTTACACTGCAAACATCTAGAAGAAGATTTACTTTTACATTAATTATTATTTTCATTTTCATAAATTTATTGTGTTATGACTAATACAATGAGTAGACATAAAATCCCTTTTCCACTTCTGGTATTTGATTGTGCTCCCAGTTGATAGTAATCTAATTCAAAATTTAAAGTTAGTAGAATATTCTATTTTAGTTAACTGTTTGATAATTTATAAGATTTAATTATTATTATTGGTTGATGAAAACTAGATATTAGCTTAGAGATCAAGTATATGTCTATTTAAGTTATATTGCTGGGATAACATTCATTAGTCTACAATAAATTTGTAAAGCACCTACAAAAATTTTTGCATTCCTGATTTGAACCCTGAGATTATAATTTTCCAATTTTGAATTAGAGCTCATTAGGTTATAGAATTAATGTTGTATTATAAATTAATTAAATCAATAAGACTGTTTATTCCAAGCATATCTGATTATGATAATACAACAGTGTAGAGAAGTTAAAGGTAGTAAAGTTTAGTGGAAGAGAAGAGGGTAGAGAAATTATTATTGGAAATAAATTAATTGTAACTATGGTGTTGGTGATTTATATGAGGAGTACTGAGGTCATTAAATTGTTATGATTGTGAATTGATGTTTTTCCTCCTCTCTTAGCTTATTGATAAATATTTATAATGTTTATTATTAGTATAATTCTTGGTGTTCTCAGCATGAGTTACCAAAGCAATTATAGAACCCTAAGCATAAGTGATAGGGGATTGGTATTTTATTTGTTCTATGTAAGATATAAAACAGCTGTGTTTGATTCATGTGACTGTTATTTGCAACACGATAACCAAGTCAGTCCATTCCTTTTTATGAGTTACAATTTGGCTGGCTTCATTTAAGAATCTAATTAATTTGAGAAGAGAATTAAATATAGATATTTTACCAGTTAAAATTATTTTAGAAGTTAATAAATTGCTTCCTTGTAAATTCATAATTTATAAATCTATAACTCCATCGAATTGATGCAGCAGCTGTTCTGTTAAACTTACAATTTGGCACCATTATCTCTCTTCCCCCTCCCTCTCCAACGGTGGTTACAATTTATTTATAAGTATATTGAAAATGTTTAAATAATGGAAAATTGAAATAATGGTATTCACTAAAGATGCCATTATTCAGAAAGTTCATTGCATCTTTCTAAAAAAAAATAAAATCTACTTGTACTATATTCATATATTTAGAATTACATGTTACTTTTACAGTTTTAAAAATATGGATTCATAAGACATAGGCTAATATTTTTTTTTACAATATATATTAAGAAAAAAAACCCAGAATAATACATTTAATTTATACTTATTATTTTATTTAAACAAAAAAAGGCTTAATTCTTTAATTAAAATTTCATCAATATTCTTCAGAAAATAATTTGATCCAATTAATACAAAATATTATAATTGCTTATTGATGTATTGTTTATTTCATTCTAAAATGGTATATTAAAAACATTTAATCACTAAATCTAAAAAGTTTTGAATAACATGATAGTACTTGAATGAATTTTCATTTTCTAACAACTTTTAGCAGCAACAAATGAGTATAATGTTTTGGTAGTTATGAGAAACGTATTTGTTTTTTTTTCCTCTTTAGCTTCTTGAGAATCTGGATTTTCATCTTGAAATAAATTGTCTTATAGTAAATCACTACATTTTAAAAGCTTAAATATATTTTTTTTATTCCATTTAATAAGATACTATTTACTATATTTGTATGATATTATTTAAAAAATCTTAACTAGATTTATATTTATTTTCTCTGACTTGAATAATAGTTTACAGATCTATTATGTTTTTTTTTTTTGTTTTTTTTTTGATAATACAAAAACAATTCATAGAAATATAATCATTTATAGAAAAAAAAAGGTAACCAATTACTTATATGATTACTTACAAAGTTTGGTTAGTTATAATATAATTTTTTACTATTAAACTTTACTTGTTAATCAATTACAAAAGAAATGAGAGAACAAAAAAAGAATAAAAGTGATAAAATAAAAAAAATAAAAAAATTTAAAATATTGGAAAATATTATTTTTTAGTTTGGTAATTAGATTCTATTGAAAAAAAAAAACAATTTAATGTTTCTACAACATGAAGAGGAATTTTAATAGGAAAAACAAACATCTGGATTAACATAATTAAATTAGACTAAAGTTACATCTTGCCTTTGAAATGTTATGATATAATTGAACAAATTAAGAAACATTCTCAGTAATTGGAAAATTAATCTAAAGATAATTCGCTAAGCCAGCAAATAAAAAAGCTTCAATATAGTAAATGTTCTACATTACAGATTTTGGTTTGAATGCCATATGGAGCCACTAAAACTATATTGAACATTCAAATCAATAAACTTAACATTTCCAAAGTTAAAAATGGTTATATAAATTAATGTGAGTATATAGTTTAACGTTTTTTTTAATAAAAAAAAATAATGTCAATGAAATTGTCTACTTTTATAATAATAATAAAATACAAATAATCAAAATTTGCATCATTTTAACCAAAGAGCAATAAAAATTAATGTTCTAAAAATTAAAAAAAAAAATTAAATCTGAAATTAAATAATAGAGTGTGTCCATTTGAAATTGAAACAAAGTAATCAAGAGTTATTTTTTTTATCAACAACAAAAAAAAGTTAAATCAAACATTTTTACTTGCATTAACTTCATTGAATATCCTTCAGAAACACTACAGAAGCTCTGGATTGCTGCTGTTTTGCCATTATCTTTTTCAGTATATGTGATCCAGATGAGACATTTCTGGAGAAGTGCTCCCAAATATTCAATAACCTATGTATGAGCTCTCATCATTTGAATTGATATAATGTAGTTGATGGTTTGAATATCAGAATTCTCTGGCATTTAGGTTTGTGTATGCTGGAGTAAACAACTGAACCAGACACATATCATCTCTCAATAATAAATACTAGGGAACTTTGTCTTGGTGCAATACATTCAAGTCAAACCTCAGGATCCATGATTTCTCTGGTTCAAAAGATGTTTGATCCTATAATGTAGATGCTTTTATTGCCTTGAACATACTCCCATAGTTGTATCCCCAATAACTTGAAATGGTGGCTTCATTGCATAAAATCTTTAGCAATAACTAATATTTGGCTTCCAGCTTCAACAGACAATATGCAAACAAATTTTTCTACAGAAGTTGAATCAATCCATTACAATATTAGAAGATTTGAATTCAATCTTGAGCCCATAATAAAGAATACCAGTTCTGATATGTTACATAGATACAATTTGCTAGTTACTCTGTCATTTATGCTAGAATAATGGAAAACTCATTAAATGCTTTTGATTAATCAAATGGTTTGGTAGTCTCATTGTGTGAGGCCCAATGTCAAAACAATTTTTCATCTTAAAATTCTTTCTTTCTTTCTGCAGGATAAGCAAACTGCATTTAGTGTTTCATTATCTAATTCATTCAGCAGGTCTGCCACTGCAAAAATAAATGCCAGTGCAGTGTCTTCACTGGCAATTACTTGGCTACAGAACCCTTTTAAAAGCATGGTTAAATAAAAATATGTGAGACAAAGTATGAGTCAAAAACATATTGAATATAGAAACGGCAAATGATACAAAAACACATCCTCATTTGACATCACAGTCTTTTTTTCATACATTGATAAGCAGTGTCCAATTGTCAACATATCTGAAAACGTTTGTTTGATTGAATTATAATAGTGACAATTAATTTGTTGATTAATACAAAAAAATTTAAGTAAAGCATTTTTCACTATTTATGAACTTTATTATTATTTAAAAAATCAATCAAAGTGCAATACTTATGTATTTTATTATTTTAAAAAAAAAATGTAAAATTTTACACTTATTATAATAGTGACTAACTGTCACACTTTGAGAAAATGCATAAAATGCCCAATTTATCAATTACTAGTTTCAGCTTGGTGTCCATTATTCCATATCCTATCTAATACTATAAACTGTAATGTGAGAAACTATTACACTGATACTAATAAAAGTCTGTGCACACAAGTTTGGAGACATGATAATCTAATGGAGTGATCATTGAACAAGAAATGACATATAGAACTTATTCATCCCTTAAAGTGACAAAAACAAATTATCTACATTATTTTGTAAATTAAGTAGTACATAGCACTATTTGTATTATGTTTGTGTTAAATACGTACGCACACATACATTGAAACTCTATTATTTTTCAAATTGTCTAAATAATAATATTCAATATCAAATCAGATTGTAATGATTTCATATACAGACTTTACTAATTCATTTATATTTCATTTATCCATTGAAGCTGTAATTTTATGTACATCAAATAATTAAATAGAAACTTAATTTTATTGAATTATTTTATTTGATTAGTTCAAGCTTCAGTTTTTCAAAATATTAACAAGAAACGTGTTGCAAATTGGACAAAGCAAAATTTCAATTTTGGATTTCCTAAGTTATATTTATAGCACTACATGTTGCAACAAAGTAATATATTATATTAATAATAAGAGAAAAAGAAAGATTAAAGAAGCACAGATTCATATGAATATGGAATCACTTACAAAAATATTATTTATTGATTAGTTTTGCATATATAATTTAAATATTAGAAATTATATACATATTATTTCTTACCGTCATTCTTCACTAAATTATATGAACTCTCAATTATAGAAATTATACAAATTATTATTTTAATTTATTTATAATTTATTGATTGTTAAAAGAATATACTTTCTGTTAGATATATATAATATAAAATATATTCTATCAGAATATGTAAACCATTATGAACTATTACAACAATAAATTTTTGATATAAAACAATATTTATTACTTTGCTGAGCCAGGGGATACAGCATATATATTAAATTAGTCATTGATTATTGATTGAGGCCTAAATTGACTTAGCAGTTGGCCATGTCATTAGATTAAATGACTGAAAGGAATGCTGTTGGTTGTTATATTTATGGAGTTCTTAGAATTAATTATGTGTCAAGATTCTTTGATTTTTCATTTTTTATTATAATGATCTAAGCCAATAATTTTAGTATCAGCAGGTTTAAAGGAATGACCAGATTTATACTCATGGTCTATAAACCCTGAGCTGAGTGATTCTTGATTTTAAGTTTGCATGTATCTCTCCATAGTATCTAACATTACAAAATTGACAATCCAGGAAGTATCTCAATTCAACTTTTCCATCATCTTTAATCTTATATTTGGAATTGTTAATAAATCTATTTAGTGATAAGGGGCATCTAAAGTCAATATTAAAATCATTATGTATAATTAATATTTTTGAATGTATGTTAAGGATGCAAGGCATATCAATCTATGGTTTAGAATCAAATTTATGTTTATTATTAAGTTTTCTTATTGTATGTCAGACATGACCCTAGAATATCCGTTATCTTTTTTAGGATACTCAAAAATTTTTTTGCTATTGGCTTCAAACTTATAAACTTTTGAATTTCTAAACAAAAAGCATTAAAGCCTGTAATTTTATATTGAAATGGAATCTTCATGTCACAGAACAATCAATAGTATAATTCTGACTTATCAATTTCAAATCCAGAAATTTGATCAATTAGTTAGTGTCCTCTCTTCCATTATCCATTTAATTTCAGGAAATTGCTTCAATTTGTTAAACATTTCTTGAATAATCTTAGGGAGAGCAACAAAATTATCATCCCCATATCTAGGGTATATAACATCTTTATTAGTGATTAAAATGGGTTAAATAACTTCTCTTTCAATGAAAGCTACTGCTAATCTACATATCAAGCCATTGATAGACATGGTCATGAGCCAATCTGTGGTCATAATAAAAGTTTCACCCATAAATGTAGCACACACATTCGCATTGATCCACCCTAAAATGTTCATAATAAATAGAGCCCTTTTACCACTAATCAAGCTATACTTTAACAGATCTTACATAATATTTATAGACTACTCTCTATTAACACATTAATAGAGTTCAGTACATCAAAAGAAGTAATTCTAAATTCTTTATGGATATTTATACTTTAATTGCATTAACAAATGAATTTAATCATCAAATTTCCAAAACCAAATTCAGAGTGGGCCCATTCTTCAACAACTTTAGCTGCATGGTGATAATATATTCCACCAAAATTGATTATAAGTCTTAATGGATAATTATTCTTATGGAGCTTTATATTAGTGAATATTGGTGGTGATGACTGCTGAAGAGTATATTTTAAGATAATCACAATGCAAAAATGCGTTGTTATCATGTTTATGAGGATAATAGATACACATTTGTCTTTTAAGGTTGTAATCATTGACTCAATTTAATCAGACTAATTTTCTGATAAATCTCTCAATCCTCTTGAATAACTATAGTTATAAATATAATTACCAGTTAATCAAAAACATGCTCAACATACTATGTTTATAGATTTAACATTTTTTAAAAAGTATTAAACAAGCATATTACAAGTATTAATTTGCAATATAATCTGCTTTCTTTATCTATTTTTTGTATTCTCCTTAACATACACATAATCATTTCTTGCTAGAGATTTATTAAACTTAATACACATTTTACTCTAGTGTCTACTAGAAAGAGAATTCTGATAATAATTAAGTAAAGCATTCACACTTTTTATAGTCAGTTCTTTATTCACACCTTACCCACAACATTCTCAAAAACTGCTACTAATTCCATTTGGATATTATACTAATCACTTCTCTCAAAGTGTGAACCTAGTCATAGTAATAAAATTTGGGAGCTTGTAAGTTCAACTCCTGCTAAATTAATGATTTTGGCAATAGTCACTAAATCAAGTAACATTAACACCCTATTTTCCCGCAATAAAGGAGATTTTCTTCTATTTCTAGGTTAATTTATTTTTCAGACCAGCACCTCTCTTAAATATCTCAGGAGAAGTGGAAAATTGTTGTCTTACTGTAATGTATGTTTTACCTCAATTGATATTTAATATCCTCACCAATAAGCTCCATAAAATGTACTTAAAGAATTTAAAATGGCTTCTTTCAATGTGACTGAACTCTATAGATATGGTAATAGAATTCGGTCTATAAATATTATATAAAAATCTGTTAAAGCATAACCCAATTAGTGATAAAAGAGTTCAATTTGTTATGAATGTTTTATGGTGGATCAATGATAATTTGTATGCTATATTTAGAGATAAAACTTTTATTAAGACTACAAATTATACCATGGCTTGTGTATTAGAGGTATGATATGAAGCTTAGAAGTAGCTTTCATTGAAAAAGGTTATTTAACTCCTTTTAATCACAAATAAATATGTTATATATACTAGATAAATGGATGATATCTTTGAACTCCCCCTAAGTTTATTAAATAAATGTTTAACAAATTGAAGCAGGGTCTTGAAATTAAATGTGTAATAGAGGAGGAGAACAATAACCAATCTATCAAATTTTCTGAACTTGAAACTGATAAGACATTATATTACTATTGATTATTTAATGTTTCTAAAACCTCTTTGTGTTAGCAGTTATCTGCTGCCACACTCAAAGCTTCCATTTCAATATAAAATAAAAAGATTTAATTAATGTTGTTTATTCTAGGATCATGCTTGACAAAGGTTAAGAAAATGTAATAATAGACATAAATTTAATAGAACACTCAATTTCAAACCTTATTACTAAATAGTTTTATTAACAATTTCAAAGTTAAGATTAATGATGATGGAAAAGTTCAATTGATATACATACACTCTGAATGGTCGAGGATATAATGCTAGATGCTATGGATCATTCAGCATATGCATTTATATATAACAGAGCTAATTGCAAAAGTGCTTATAGATTGATATTTGTAGACTATGAGAAAAAATATGATTATTCCTTTAAACTTCCTGATGTTAAAATTATTTGATTAGAAAGTAATAATAAAAGAACAAAAGAACTCGGCACATAATTAATTCTAAGAAC
Organism: Epiperipatus broadwayi; assembly: GCA_028023455.1. Lineage (NCBI taxonomy): Eukaryota > Metazoa > Onychophora > Udeonychophora > Euonychophora > Peripatidae > Epiperipatus > Epiperipatus broadwayi. Next base: position 4,010,958 of record JAQFVV010012449.1, read on the forward strand.
TCCATAAATATAATAACCAATAACATTCCTCTCAGCAAGTACTGGTTATTTAATTTAATGACATAGTTAACTGCTAGGTCAATTTACACATACAAATCTATATTAATCAGAAATGAGTTTAATGTATGTTTATGTGCATGTGGATATGATTAATGTATATGCTAATAGTCACCATAGTCATTCTTTGTCAAAAATAAGATGTATCAAAACCTGACTCAGCAAAACAATAAATATTGTTTTATGCCAAAAATTTATTATCCTAATTGTCTATACTCTTGTAAAATATATTTTATTACATAGTATCTATAATATACATAAAACAAACTAGGATATGTTTACATAAAATAAATATAGAAGGTTAGTAGAACAATTATTATTTCTTTAGCATTTTTTAAAATATAAATTGGCAGAAAATTTTAATCCCTCAAATATATTATAGACATATACTTTAGTTTTCTATCAGTTAACAATAGATATAATAATATTTAAAACTAATGTTTTAAAATAAAAATAATATTAAATATAATAATATATTTGACAAAACATATAAGCATTTAAGTCATATGGAAGAATTTAAAGTTAGTTATTTAAAATTAATTACAATTAGATTTAAATATGTAAGCACATTCAATATAAACATATAAAAATAAGTTTGAGTTAAATTTTAAAAAAATTACAAATAGTAGCAATGAGTTAATCTCAAAAACATCACATATATATATATATTTACCACTGTAAATCATTATTTATTACACAATACTAGATTTTAAAATCATTATTGGTAAGATTAAAAATGAAAAAAAAAATTGTACTTGCCAGATATATATGTCAATCAGGTTTAAAAAATGTTTAGAATAAACTTCTGATTTATTAAAAACAATTAATCCCTTCCAGCAAAATGATTTAGTATAAATATTATTTGCTATATCTAACTTATTATAATAGAGTATTTATATTTATGAATATATATATTACAACTCTAGACAAGACTATTGAACAGTCAAAATTGTAAGCTATTTGCAAGTATAAAAAATAAATCGTTGCATTATATAAAGACCACAAATGAGGTGATTTCATTATTCTTATTAATGACATAAAAAATTCATATTTATATAGCTGTTATAAGAATTTATTATTTTCTGATTATTATTTTATTGAAGAACAGCATAAAGATATTTATTCTTTTCCAATTTGATAACGTTACATATTCTTATCATACTACCTACATAATTTAGCATTTTCATTTCACTAAAGAATACATAACATACTGTAGCCTAATACACACATGCAAAAATATATAAATAAAGTGAACAATACTCAAGCTGTAAACATTTAAACATTAAGTTAAAATGAATAAAAATTGCTTACCATCAGTGACTGGTAAAACATCAATTCTTTCACCTACATCGACAACTATGCCCGATGTTGCATTGTATGAATAAAGTGCTAGTAGTGACTGGTGAAACATACAGACAGCTGGCACACAAAACTTTTCAAATAGAATAGTAGCTATAGTAGTTTGCATAAGTGCACCATATTTGTGAGAGGAACTTATTAGTATCTAAAAGTAGTAAAAAAAAAAAAAAATCAAGATTAAAAGTTTTAGAAAAAAAAAAAGGTATATCAATTTATATTTGCCAATATACATTAAATACTATCTGTCATTTTTTAAAAAAATCCATGTTTCTTAATACTTACAAAACAATAATTCACAAATTTGAATGTTTCATTATGAAAAAAAAAAGTTCAAATAATTACAAAAGAACTATTAATAACAATTAATGGGTTTCAGGAAAAAAACAAACACAATGAATATATCATGGCTAATAAATTCCATAATAATTTAAATAAATTAAAGAAGGTCATATATCTATATTTGTAATAACACATATATCTTAAAAAGATCTTAAGTAGACATATGTTATAAAGGAAATGAATAGTCAGCGAATGTTTATCTTCACTAAAGTTAACATGAATGTGTTCCACTGCTTATCTTTAGCAAACTTTCTAAAATTTGCCATTCTCACAGCAGTTTTCATTTTACATATTTAAGTTTGATGCATTGAGGGATTATTTTTAAATTTATTATATATTTGATTTAAAGTATTCCGCGTTTAATCATTTGAGCCGATCATTTTCATAATTTTTTTTAAAAATTGCTCTTACAGTTAAAATTGTTGATTTTAATCTATTTTATCATAAAGTCAAAAATATTTTTTAATTCACTGTAGTGAAAAGTTATTTGAATGGGGATTTTTTTTTAATCATATATTTTAAATCTATTCTTTTCAACTGCAATTAGTAAAGGTTAACAAAAACTGGAGAGGATATTACTAGTAAATGTCAATTTACTATTTTCAAATAAATGAAATACAAACAGAAATAAACCATGCTCCCCTGCAAGCTATGAATAAATAATATTTTATACATCAGAAAACACCAAAAAAAAAAAAAAAACCCAAATTCATTTATTCCTTCAACTTTTGATTTTTATAAACTTTCGTTTGCTAACATTGCTGAAAATTTAAAATGGAAATTATACATTGGCCAGATTTAATTTTAGCGTTAAGAAAAAAAGCTGAAAAAAAAGAAGAATTCGCATAATTCCTTATTTAAATATATTAAATTTATTATAATTCCTTATTGTTTTCCGAGATATAAAATTTATTTATTCATGATTAACAGAGGCATGAGGTTTATTTCTGTTTGGATTACATATACATTAATCTATGCTTATTGAATATATGAAATATTTTCCTTATTTTACTGGTAATTTTAGAAATTTGTGTACACTAACTAGTAAAAGTTGGCATTCACTATAACATCCACTTCCACTGTATAAATATAAAAACAAAACTGTAGCTGATAAAGAAAGTTTATATCTGGATTGTATTTTAGTTAGTCTTTAAATAAATAAATACATTTATGAAAAACATCAATAACATAAAGACTGTTATGAGATAAAAACTAAGATATTAGTTATAATGATGACTGAACAAGAGATCAGGCTTTCACTAAGCAAAAGATATTTCTCCTCATATTTCTTTTTAATATTCTAACTGTAAAAGAAAAAAAAATACAGTTATTCTAAGATAACAGAGTATATAATTTTTTTTTTATTTGATATAAACTGATTTAATAAAGTGTAAAACAAAATATAGATGCTGAATGAATATTTTTTAATATTACTTTTATTGAAATTAAAATGCAAATAATTTTGATCAATATAAAATCACAAAAAAATGAATAAAAAAATTAATGTAAAATTAGTAATGATATCTAGGAAACAATTTCAACAAAAACATGGATAGAAAAAACCATCACCAAGTTCTTTATGAAATTAATAATAGAAATGAAAAGAAAATTAGATGTGAGGTATAAAAGTCATTGCAACTATGACTACCATAGTCAATCTAAGAAACTTCAGGATGACTAAATGATAATGAAATACCAAATGTGAATGAAGAGAAATAAAATCCCAAATGTTAAAAAGTATTATGTATGACTGAGTCAGATCAAACAAAATTGAAGAATTGCAAAATAAAATTTCACTATCAAAAACTTAAACATAGATTTAAAAAATATTTATTTTATTTAAAAGATTATATTACAAACCTAGAATTAATAAGGTTTCTCTAAAATGAGGGCAGGAATTGTTATATGTGTATGTATCTATTAATTTTAAGTGAAATATTAAGAGACTACTGACAAATGTGCATAAATATATATTATAAAAATATGTTTGAATATTAAAAAGCTGATATATTAGGAAATTATATTCTGCATAGATAAAAGGATGGCAAATTAAATCTAATGACATTAAGTAAGCAAAAACAAGAGACTAAGATAAAGAATCCAGAGAAAGAAAAGCAAGATAACAACAACAACAACAAAAAGATAATTTAAGCAGTTGAGATGCATAGTTAATTCATTTTTGTCTAAAATTCCACTCAGCAAAAAAAAAAAAAAACACATCCCAATGATAACTATCATAAACTTGTTTACAGACCTTATCAGTCTATATTATTATTTTGATAAGCCTTAGGACAAATGAAATGTTGTAAATGAGAATGTGTGTTCATTAATAATATATTATATATTCATGACATTGCTGCAGATATTAATTATTTGAAAGAGAAAATTATTATTAAAAAGAAATTGTTTATATTTAAAGTTATTTGTTAGAAAGGTGGATGACTGGTTGTTTGTAGTTGAGAATAATAAATTGAAAGAGTTAGTAAATGAGTTTAATTGTTTTGATCCTTCTATAAAATATATGTTAGAAGGAGGGGAGATAGATTTTGTTAAATTAAATTTTTTAGATCGATTGGTTATTAGAAATGTAAATACTAACTGTTTGGTATGTAGTCATTATGTTAAGAGTAAAAAATTAAGATCTATAATTAAACCTGATAGCTATCAATCTATATCTCATAAAGTAGCTACTTTAAGAAATTATTGTTATAGAAATAAGAGGTTAAATACTAACTGTTTGGTATGTAGTCATTATGTTAAGAGTAAAAAATTAAGATCTATAATTAAACCTGATAGCTATCAATCTATATCTCATAAAGTAGCTACTTTAAGAAATTATTGTTATAGAAATAAGAGATTAAATAAGTCTAGTGGGGTAGTTATTATTTTAAAAATATATTTATTGACATAATAAAATTGTACAGATGAATAATAAATACACTTTGTTAATGATGGCTTATCCATTACTGGCATTGATCTGATAGATGTGTGCCAGAGCAATTCTCTGCACTAGCAGGTTGATATATGAGTAAATACATTCCACTTTGTTGGAATAGACCACTCCTTTTGAGGTTGGCCCAATAATGCTAACTTATCAGCTGGGAAACATGTAGTGTGAAATCAATGCCTCTCTAGTAGACTCTGGCATGTTGCATCATAGACTACTTCATTTACAATATACTACAATGTGGATATATCAGTCCAATATTCATGTAGAGTCTGTGGACCATACTAGTAGGCTCCATGTATTAATAAATAAAAATCTAGAGGATAGAATCTTGTCCTTGTTTTGAAGAGCTTTGAGATTATCACAAAATATAGCATTGGGTCCGGTAGTGATTGTGTGAACTTTGTCCTGCATCTTGTATACCAAAAAGCGTATGACAGGAAGATAGATAACCTGATAACTGTAAAGTCTCCAGAGAAGAGACAACCCTGATGTCCAGGATTTTATCCACTGCTATAATGCAGTGTTGAGAGATGACACTTCTAATACTGTTATAGCCTGGACATATATTTAACAGATGATTAAAGGTCTCCTCTCCTCTAGAGCAGGCATGACAAATTGGGTCTATTTTATTTAGAAACTGCATGTAGTGTAAGAATGTATTAGTTGGCATGGAGCCCATATTCACCTTGATCAGAAAATCCAAAAGTTTGGGCTCCAGTAGCATATATTTAAATATTGTGGTGATTTTATGATTGCTGCACCCTAGGTGAGTATAAATAGCTGTATTTTCAGGATTCAGCAGGCAATCTGCCTGCAAGATGCTGATTTTATTATTGAACTCTGCTGTTGAGTGCCCGATGTATAGAAATTGTTGTTTAATAATGATGTCAAGCCATGTGTCTTTACTGGGGGGGGGGGGTATGTCAGTAGGTATTACAGTCTCTTTAATATCTGATAGAGAGTATTTTTCCCCAGGTTTACTAAAAGTGAATGCCCTTTTTGGAAATTGATTGTCTGTATTTAATAGAGACCCATACCATTCTGTCTCCTGTGAAACTGAAGTCTGCGGATGCTAATTGCAGTGGTCCATCCTCTCCATAAGAGCTGACCACAGAGCCTCTGAATTTGTAAGCTGAATGATCTGGTAACTGTCATTATTGGCAGGTAGTAATTTATGCTCACCATGATCTTCATATTAATTAGAGCAATCTTCCCTTGTAGGGACAGGTATGTCCTTGACAGTGATTGAACCACCTTAGTAGCATTGCTTATGATGGATTTTTGTAGGCAGACAGACATAGCAGTCCGTGACTTGAAGATAGGGAACCCTAAAAAACTCTGAGGTTCCACTAAAAAATTGGATAGTATTTTTCTACCAATGTTGATGCACCAGGATGATGACTTGTGAGGATTGATGGATAACTTATAATTTTTAGTATAATTGGTAATGATGGAGTGAAGTGTCTTGATGTTTATGGGATGGAAGAATCACAAGTATATCATCCATGTATGCAAAAACCTTGATGTTTCTCCTAAGCCAGGCACATATATCCCTGGAAACTGATCTAGCTCTTTAATCAGAGGGTCAATGTACTTTATGAACAATAGACCACTCAACGGTGATTCTTGTGGTATGGATCTTGAAGGGGCAAATCCGTCTGAGTAATGTCCATTTATGGATATATGAATGTGCCTATTATTCAGGAGATTGTCCAATATCTGAATTATCTGCTTTGATATGTCGAACTGAGATAGCAATTCAAGAAGAATGTTGACATCTACAGTATCTAAAGCATTGGACACATCCAGCTGAACTGCCACAGGCCGGAATTTTCTGTTAGATCTAATGTGATCAAGCAGAATTTTCACTTCACCAATTGCAGTCAAAGCTGATGATCCCTTCCTTGCATATTGAGAGGCCGATATATCCTGTAGTGGGGTAGTTTTGTTTTAAAAAGGTCTGTTTTATAAAGATTATTTAAATGTTGGCTACTCTGATAAATTTGTTAAAAGTATTTTATTTAATAGTAAATTTTGTAATGATATAAAGGATAAAGAAAAAATATGATTTTATTTCTTTGTCATTTAAATTGACTTCTTATAAAATTGTATGTAAATATAATAATTTGTTTCAAAATAAGAAAATTGCTTGGAAAAGGGATCTTACTTTGAATAATTTATTAAATAATACAAAGGAGTGATGTAAAGATCACTTGTTTTTGGAAGAAGATATATATATAGAGATCAGAGTAGTTTGAGTTTAAATGAAAGAATTAAGGTACATAAAATTACAAATAAATATCTTTGTTCTGCTTTGTATATTCATGAAAAAGATATAAGCTACACTATTAATTTTGATGAAGCTAAAGTTGTCTTCTTTGAGAGAAATGAAATAAAAAAAATAACTAAAGAATCTTTATAAAAGTTCTTTTAATATTAAGACTGTATGGGAAGTAAGTGAAATTGTTGGTAATGTTTAGTTTAAATATGTTGTTATTTTGTAGTACTTTACACTTGAGAAGTCTGCATGTAGTGTTTTAAAGTTTATTTTCTTGGCTATTCTGGTTAAGATGTGAATTTAGTGTAATTTTCATAATACTTATATCAAATCCAATATTAATATCATATATTATTATATCTAATATTGTTGAAATACTTTAAAATACACATGTCTAGTTCCCTTGATGTGAACTTAATTTTGCATTTTGTTTGTGCTTGAGTTATTAATTCATCTTTACCACAGCATGAAAACACAGCAATATTATTTGATTTCAAATATTTATAAATAGTCATAAATCAATTTCACAGATAAATTTTTGAAATAGAAAAATATATAAAATGAGTCTCACTGCCAAATATATATATATTCCGCCTTTATTATTAAAAGGAGGTTGCCTTGACAACAATTTGAAATTGTTGACTATTATTAATATTGGGATTGTCTGTGTTGACTGATTTTAATAATATATATATAATGTCTTCATAGTTTAGTGTAATAATAGTGGCAGACTCTTAACTTAAGGCCAATAGATCATGTCTATTGTCACTTCCAGTACTAAAATTTCTTACATACTCCTGAACAATAAAACCTTCAAATTATTCATTTATACTTACATAAGTGAAGATTTTTGTGGATAAAAGGTATAACATAGATTTTGAATTGGTCCATGCATATATTTGTTAATTAAATATATTTGTTACAAATTTACCATTTTCGCCATGTATACATTCTGATTTTTCAGGTATCTCAACAAAATCTCTGAATCATGTTTATTACCTGGAAGATGGCTGATGAAATATTATTGATATGTTAGTATAATTTTAATTTTATTAATACATATATGTATATATAAAAGAATATAAACTATACATTTACACACATATACATAAACATTAAAAGCAATGTCACGCTATATATGACTTGCTTTATTGATTATTATAAACATTAAATATAGTGATTTAGTCTAAATTCCAGTAAAAATTTATTTTCAAAAATTATCTTATAAAAGATTTAAACAAAAAGTTACCTCATAATCAAAATAAAATAGCCTAAATTTAAATATTCTACTTCTGAAAAAAGACTTTAACAATCTATATCCTGTAAAATAGCATTGCAAGTGTTACAAGGCTTGCTATTTAAAGAATAATAGATGCTTTATAATTTTTTTTCATCCTTGTTTTATCTTCTAGCTAAAATATTCATTAATTGAATAATAATGAATGATTGGTACTTAGGTATTAGTACTGCAATGTAGAGGAGATGGTAGGCATTTTCACATCTGCAATACCAGCACAAAGCACCGTAGTTTGCAGGGATGGGGAGAAGTTTTAATCTTTCTACATTTGAATACCAGATCACTGTAATGATAAGCAGATAAATTAATGATTACATCATGAAGTCCTTTATAAAATAAGGGAATACAATTCAATTTTAATGTTGTTGTTTTTTATGCAGAATATTGACAAAACAAGCAAACAATTTTTAATGTTTTTATGCCTAACTTTTAATTTTTAATATATTTCATTATGTACATTAATTTGTCAATATATGTCAACAAATTTAAAGTAATCAATACATAACTTCAAATTATATATTTTATAAATCTATAAAAATTATGTTTATATTTTATAAATTTATAAAAAAATTATGTTTTCATATACAATCGTTTCAAAAGGCAACAAATATTATTTAAAAGTGCTTAATAATTATTATGTTTTGTTTATAAGATTCAGTTAATATATTTCATTATATAACCATATATTAAATAGATCTTTTATTTGTAAAACTGAGTAATTTAATAAATAATACATTAAAATAACAATATACTTAAATTTAAAAAAATAATAAGTTTATACGTATAAACAATTATTTTTATAAAATAAATTTGTATGCATATGCATTTGTGTGGTAGCTTTTTGAAAATCTAATTAAGCAATATTAGTAAGTATTACTACCTTCTCAAACATGTATTTGTTTAACAAGAAACTATAAAAATGGTCACACTCTTTCTTATATAACGTTCATTTATTTTTATAAAGTTTGATATTATATACTTTTTTTTTCAAGTAAAATATTGTTTAAGACAATTTCAACTGATTACTTCTGCACAATTGCACTATTTTATAGTTTATAAATTAGTAATGATAGTTCACAATGTAAATGAAATTAAAGTACAAGTTATAGTAAAGCCCCATTGAGCTACTATAAATTAATACAAATCGATCTTTAATCAAAAAAATACAGAATGAATCTACCTCTATTTTAGCTTGTATCATATATAAGCATTCAATTTATTAAGGTGTTACAACACATAGCATGAATTCTATATATTGATGTAATCAAATCACTATAAACAATCAGAGGGAAAAGCCATGCCTCATACTTAACAATCTCTGAATATTAAATAAAACCACAGTTAATAGATACAAATATTAATAGAGATAGCTCAAATGCAGATGAAATTAAAGTGGAAGTTACTTAAACATCCAGCAAGCTATATAGAAATTAATACAAATCCATCAATAAACAAAAACATAGAGAATGAGCCCATCTATACTTTAACTTGGATCATATTTAAGCATTCAATTTATTAAGATGTTACAACACAGAGTGTGAATTCCATATATTAATGTAATCTCAGTACAAAGAGAAGCTATTTTGAGAACAGTATATTTAACAACTTCAGAATATTAAATAAAACAGTTAATATATATAAATATTAATAATATCTCAAATGTAGATGAAATTACCACAGAAGTTATTTTAAATCCCCAGAAAATTATACATCAACTAATGCAAATCCATCAATAAATGATAAAGTCCAGAATGAGTCCATCTATACATTAGTTTGAATCATATGTAAACATCCAGTTTATCATAACGAGATTGTTAATATAGAGAATTCAAGCTATGCATTGCCTCAATATATTTAATGCTTATATGTGATCCAAGCTAAAGTACAGATGGTCTCATTCTGTAATTTTTTGTTTATTGATGGATTTATATTAGTTTACATTATAGCTCACCTCAGGGTTTACAGTAACTTTTGCTCTAATTTCGTCTATCTTTAAATAATCATAATTAATATTTATATCTATTAACTGTTGTTTCATTTGCTATTCAGACATTGTTAAATATGAAGCACAAGCCTTTTCCCTCGGATTGTTTATAGGAATTCTGAGCTCACAGATATATAGAATTAATATTACATTGTAACATATCAATAAACTGAATGTTTATGTACAATCTAAGTTAAAGTACCGGTAGGTTCATTCTTTTCATTTGAAATAGATTTGTATTAGTTTATATGGGAGTTTACATTAATTTCCATTTAGATTTTATAGCTTAATGTTATCTACATAAAATTATTGAAGACAATTAGGTTTATAAGAAAAGCTCAAATAGTTCTAAATATGATTAGTGATCTAAAAGCTCATAAGAGACTAATTCAAAAGCATTTAATTCTTCAAGAAACTTTATACTACTAAAGACTGATCGTTTCAAGAAAATACACATAAAATCATATAAACAGATATCCTTTGTCCACTATCTTTTGATATGACACACTATTTATTATTTCAAAAATTATATAATAGAAGTAACTTAAAAAATAAATACAAATATTAACAATTTCATTAATTTTAGATCACATATAAATAAGCATTATTTTTTCAGAGAAACAAAATAATGAATTATTTACTGAAAAGTAATAATTAACATCATATATAGTTTAATATCAAATTAGAAACTTACTATCATAAGCTCTATTTTGAAAAGTTAATGGAACAATTAAGAAATATGTTGAAAAATAATCAGGTTGATTAAGGGAGTAGTCATACAGGATTCATCTTGTCATTCTAAAACATTGCTCAACTTTCTCAATAGATCATATGATTATTTATTTGTTTATAACAATTATCAAAACATTCAACCATATATAATACTCTATCATATATTATCAAAAACTGACGTCAGATTAAAATATATTTTTTTAAAAAATTACAAACGTAAAGCTTTTTTTTTTTCAGAATATCTTTACAATAGAAGAAAGCAAAAAAATGCTTTTAATCAAAGATTTCTGGTTGTTTTGTATTTCCTATTTGTTGAATTACTACCCTGGCTGCCTTAAAGTTGTTTACTAACTATAATGTAATTTTTATTAATTAATTTTGATAAACAATACGAAAATTTAGAACAATTAAAAGTTCATCTCCCAACATATATATAGAACACTGACATTTTTTTTTTAATTTGAGTGGAATCATCCCATTATTAAGCACTTCTCTTTAAACAAAACTGAAGTCCATACATTTCTTTTTATATTTTTTCTAAAAAAAAAAATCTTCAATAAAATCTGGAAGAAATTCAGAGCACTACAAGTTTTAATGCTTTCCACATTCTTTAATGACCTCAGACTCATCACAGATCTTCGGAATTTAATATAAAAGTAAGGGCTTGAAATCAATTCAGCTCTTCAAGATTTCTGAAGTTTCATGCCTGATATCATCAATTTATTGAAATGACTTGCCATTCTGAATGTACATTTAGTTTCCATTTGGGGCCAAAGGTCAACATTTACTCTTTTTCCCAATTTTACTCATATAGACTATATAAATATTAAATTAAATAAAAGATAAAATATTTCATAGTCACATTTGAAGAAATAAAACATTTTATATTTGAAAAAGTGGTTGTTTTAAATTAAGAAATGTTTCCTTTTAGCAATTTAAATTAATATTTTAATAATAAAAAATTATACTATTAACCACAAAAAATTAAAATCTAATTTTCAAAATTTACAAATATCAATTAATAGAATTACTGTACAACATATATTTTTAACCAAACCTGCATTCCAAAAAAAAACAAAACAAACAGAACATACAAGCATATAAACAATAAGGATTGCCAATTCCTCAACAAGCTTTGTGATAAATGCTTAGCCAGAGAAAGCATTTAAAATATCTCTGTCAGGAACCCCCCTCCAAAACCCCTGACCATGGTTTTATGCTTTGGCATTCCTCAGAGAGGTGCCAGGGTAGGTTCAGACACTAGATCTAAAAATACCAACCCAAAGCCAGAATTTATATAAAAGTTATCTATTGAATGGGAAATCTGAAATTTTCAGACACCTACATGTTTTCAAACCCAGCTATCCAACTCAAATAGCTATATGGGGCTGATAGATCTTCAGCCATACCATATATTAGTAGTCGTAGCAATATAACATCACATAAGACTTAATACAGAGATTATAAATAGTCAAAATAAGAGTCATAGATCACATGACTCTATTCTCTTAAGCCTGTAAGTTATAAACATGAGGCTTGCCAATTCCTCAACAAGCTTTGTGATAAATGCATAGCCAGAGAAAGCATTTAAAATATCAGTTTTGATTGATAAATATAAGGATAATGTTATTAATAGGCAAGTTGTAAATACAGCCATACACAACTTTTGGAAATATATGTAACATTATGTTTAAAAAATTTGAAATTCAGTTAAGGCTGACAAGGATTACCACATAATCAAAAGTGCTACTAAAGAATTTAAACTATAATATTGTATTTACCGTTAATTTTTTTTTTTAGATATATATAACTTTTTATCACATTATCATATATACAACACTTTTGTTAGAGTTCATTGCTTATTAGTATTAAATGATAAAAATAATTGAATGCTTTTATTATCTGGGAGTTCATAAGATGTTTGAGTCCAGGGGTGATAGAATTAGATGCAATCCATGAACTTTAAACTTTAATTTACCATTCTGCAACAAATCATGTAAGGCCTTATTTATACTAAGTATCAACTAAAGATCTGTTCTCATTTATTTTCTTATCCTATGTGACTCAAGAAAGTCTTAATATATATATGACATTATTAATGAAAAAAAAAACCTTACTTTGCTTCAGTAATAGGCTTTTGAGAAAGCAGAATTATAAAAAAAAAAAGATTCTAAAAAATAATAATAAAAACGCTAACACTTCTGTTTAATAAATGAATAGAAATATATTATTTTTCAATTTATTTTTTGCAGTGTTAATTTCCATATTCATATTTACCTTTTTATGATTTTAATATCTACAATACTGCCAACATAAAAAACTTGTTTCAAAAAGATAAAAAGTCTATGCAATTCTTTTAACTTTTATATATTATTTTTTTCTGACAATATTTTACCATAAAATTTTAATAGAAAAGGCATAAAATTAATGATTATAGTGCTTTTACTTTTAAAGCTTAATATTAAATTAAATTTTTATATTTCTTTCATTTACAAAATTATATATACTTTCTAAAAGTCTCATACCAATCATCATTTAAACAAAGAATTTTATGTTGTCTTAAATAATATTATAAGTATATAGTTATACTACCATTAACATGACTTCCAATAATTCAGGAACATTTATTACTTATAAAATAGATTTTCAATATTTCAAGGTAATAAAACATTATCATAGCAGGAGTTACGATTTATTTAAATAACATTTTTTATTTACTATAGATATATAAAAATAATAAGCTATAACTGTAAATTAATTAGTATGTTCACAAAAGGAGTTCTTTTCCATCTATTTTAAAACAACTTACTGTAAACCAGAATAATCAATGGATATCGAATACTATAGTGCTATAATTTCAACATGTCCAGACTATTTCACTGATCTTTGCCACAAGCCAGAACTATTTTCTGATCTTTGCCTTTATCAGTAATGATTTATGACTAGCTTGTAGTTAAGTAGAAATAAAAGGTGGTTGCTAGAGGGTTGCATTAGATCCTAAGATCTAGATGCAGTGCTCTCATATCCAAAGCTCCTCACTGATGAAGGCCACAAGCCAGAAACTAGTCTGGGGATATTGGATGAGTAGGCATTAGATAGGGATTTTATGCACAAGCCTTCTGGCATCCATTGATTACTCTGTTTAGCACAGGTGGCAATACTGTATGGAGAGTTTTGCTCTGTTTATCAACAATTAATGTGCTAGTATAGGAAATGTGATCATGTGATGCTTAAAGAAAGAAGAGTATATTTTGCAAGTGAATTAATGCATGAGAATAAGCTCTATAACTGTGCATATTTTTTAAATATATATTATCTGCATTTGCATCAATGAGAATGTTTTTTTTACTAATATTTTAAAGAAGAAAAAAAGACAGTCGTCTGAATGAATATTATATATTCTTTAAATTATGTGTGTAAAATGAGAAAATGTTTTTTTAAGAATTACGCATTGAAAGATTTACCTGTCTAAAAAAAGAATGGACTTTTAATATTATTTTAAGATTCTCTTTAAGACTTTAATAAAATATTACCTGAATTAAAAAAACTATAAAAATCTTGCAAGAAACTAATTAATAAATATGTGCATAGCTGGAAAAAAAAACTTGAAATAAAAAAAAACCTGTTATATTCTAAATTATTATTATCCAAATATGTGGATGTATGTGAAAAAGAATATGAATAAAAATTGTTTCATAAAAATCAATTAAATGATAAATGATATTCTATAAAATATCCACCAGTGCTTCCAGAAGAAAATATTATTTTATCACAATTTTAGAAAAAGTCTGGACCAGCAAAAAGAATGTTCGAATGTGAAAAATTATTACCTAATAATAATTATTTATTATGGATATTTCTATGGAATTTGTGTTCTCTTTGATGTGCTAAGTAAATATTATTAGAGATTTTTATCAAGTACTGATGTACAAAATTTCAAGGGTATTTTAAATCAGTGTTCTTCAACCCTTGGTCCGCGGCCCGGTGCCGGGCCACGGAACTTTTCTGCAGGTCCGCGAGCTAGACGGGTAGTTAAAAGTTTGTAATAATAAATAATAAGAGTTTAACCTTTTAATTAATATAGCCAATTTTTATTTATTTTTTCATCTCATTTTTACCCAATTAAAAAAAAAAGAAAACAGAATGAAAACAAAATCTAATCAATCATTCATAAATTAATTTGTTTTTCTAGTTATCACAGATGTTTATGGGGGGAGGGGAAGATAGAATTAAATTTTTTATTACTTTTCTAAAAAAATTAAGAAAAAAGTTTTTTATTATATAAACTCCATATACATATATAAAACTTTATCTTATATATTTAACATTGTTGTTTTGATCAGTTATAACAATTATGCTTAGCTTTAAAAAAAATTATCTATAGACTTCTGCCGGTCTGCGAAATCTTATCCTTATTTTTGCTGGTCCGTGGAACCTTATCCTTATTTTTACCGTCTGCAGGTGTAAAAAGGTTGAAGACCACTGTTTTAAATGATTAATTTTTGTGTTTTACAGAGTTCATTGTTCAGTAGGAGGAGAAGTGAAAAAATCTCTTACTGTAGAAACTTTTGGTTGTCAATAGCAACAGCACTAATTCTTTTTTTTCAGTGGAGCAGTAAGCAAGAAAGAAAAACAAGGACTAATATAGCTTTAAATTTTTATCATTTTTCTATTTTAGTATTTATATTTTAAAGATAAAAAAAATATGTAAATTAATATGTTGCTTTTAAAAATAAGTTTTAATTTTAAGAATTGAATTATTTTATTTGAAATGAAGAAAAATAATAAATATCAGAAAATTTAACATTTTCTGAAAGGTAAATAAAAAAAATGTCTATAACTTTTTATATGTTTGGATGACCATGAAGAGAATTAGTTTGCCTTATTTAAATCTAATATTTTGGGGATTAAGGTAAATTGTTATTCATTTTAATAATATTGTATGTATCTTTATTTGTCTATCATACTGTTTGGTTATTGAAACCAGATGGTATCATATTTATTTGATTAATAATGTTAATCATTTTGGAATGTAATATGAAGGCATAAAACATACAGTGTGAGTTATCTAAAGTTATTTACATAATTTATGAATGCTTAAGTATGAATAGCTTTAATATGATGAATTATCAATATATTATTCTAGACCAGTGTTCTTCAACCCTTGGTCCGCATGCTAGACGGGCAGTAAAAAGTTTGTAATAATAAATAATAAGAGTTTAAACTTTTAATTAATATAGCCAATTTTTATTTATTTTTTCATCTCATTTTTACCCAATTAAAAAAGAAAGAAAACAGAATGAAAACAAAATCTAATCAATCGTTCCTAAATTAATTTGTTTTTCTAGTTATCACAGATGTTTATGGGGGGAGGGGAAGATAGAATTAAATTTTTTATTACTTTTCTAAAAAAATTAAAGAAAAAGTTTTTTATTATATAAACTCCATATATATAAAACTTTATCTTGTATATTTAACATTGTTGTTTTGATCAGTTATAACAATTATGCTTATCTTTAAGAAAATTTATCTATAGACTTCTGCCGGTCTGTGAAATCTTATCGTTATTTTAGCTGGTCCACGGAACCTTATCCTTATTTTTACCGGTCCGCAGGTGTGATAAGGTTGAAGACCACTGTTCTAGACACTATCTATTTAGATACAAAAAAATGAACATATGGATCTCTGAATTATTTAATATCATAAAATCATTGAATGAATATGTGATAAAGATGAATTTTATAAAATCATTTTTGTGTATACAAAATTTTGAACTTTCTTGATTTTATATTAGATATTTACTTTGAAATGAAGTTTAGAAATTATTTTGTGTAAAGAGAATAGAATTTGTTTACCATGCCAAAAGAAGTATTCTGAGTGTGGAAGATGAAGTATAGTGGTCTGGGAAATTAATTCTGAAATGAAATCCTGGGTGATAGTGATATTGAAGAAATATGCGTGTTACAAAATCTCTAAGAAATGGATCATTTAGAGCTGACGCATTTATTTTCAACTAATTTACATATATCAGCATATTTTAGCATATACCAACACGCTATGCTTATTCTTTGTTGCCCATGATTATGAGAGCTAAGTTCTCTTGAAAGCGCTCGGGCATTATTCTTTAGATATTATAATTATTTTGAGTTTATAATATATTGTTATTTAATCCTGATGAAGCTCAGTTGTTGTGCGCGTATTTGCGCATTAAAATTATATATATATGAAATATATTGCCATGAATTAATGAATAAAATGCAGGTAACAAAGTTCTGTATATTTCAATACATGGTCAGTTGCATTTCTTTCCATAGTTCAGTAAGTGCTCTGGTAGAAGACATGACCAGAATTTAGGAAATACGTAAGAATATGTAGTCTTAAGCACTGCAACTATGATATTTTGTATTAGTCTGAATTATTTTTGTACTTGTATCCCTCACTTTAATCACTATTTATTGCCACTGGATCTCACATCGTCAATGTTACTTTTAAAAATTCGTAAGAATAATGGCTGGATTATAGAAGATTGTTAGTACTTGTTGATTGCAAAAAGTGAGAAAATTTATCATAAATATTTATTTTAAAATGTATAAAGATAAGGAAATGATTTGATATTCATAGTTATACCAATTATGGAGATCATGAAAATGTTAAATGCATATTTTTGGTGGTGAGAGAATGACTGAATGCAACAGCTGAATGCTAGTTATTATGATGGAAGTTAAAATAGATAAATACAACATATACAAGTAATCTATGATCATTTAAGATAATCTAAATATTTCAGAAAAAAATGTAAATTTAATAAAAGTTATAGTGTCATTATGAAGATTTTGTAGTAAATAACCTACAAAATCATGAAGAAAGTTATTCCATTAAATATATTTTTCTTTATTTATTTTTATACTATGATATTAATATATACCTGAAAGATAATGGTAAAATATTTTGTTGGTATATGAACAATATATATATTATCTTAAGAATGATTTTATGTGTTAAATTTTTAATAATTATTAGTATCAATTTAGATTTATAGTGATGGTGAATATCAATATGACCATAATTTTCTTTTGAAAATATTATAAGTTACAAATGATATGTCTTAAATATTATTAATTATTGATATTATTAATATTATTATTTAATTATGGTAATAAATATGAGTATTGCTATCAAAATTGTAAAAGATAGTGATAATATTACTGTCATGATGTATAATATCTTATATAATTTCTTACAGTGAATAGTTAGAGTGAAGGCAATTTAATATTTTGTTTTATAATATTCCTTATATAAATATTTCAATTTTCTTTATCTTATGTAATTGTAAATATTTAAAGTTTATAAATTTATATCTTATAAATTTAAGACTGTTTTGTTAAAGAAAAAAATTGTTAATGTTTTGAATTTATATTGTCTTAAGAATTTCTTGACTTGTTATATCTGAGAGTTCTAGATCTTCACATCTGCACACATGCATTATACAGATTAATTGTATGACTATATTAATGCACATGGTTAATAAGAATATAGTATTATTATTACTATTATTATTATTATTATTTTTATTGCAGAAGATATGATTATTGATAAACATGAAAGTCATATAATACCAATTTTGACATTACATGATATAGCAATTATATTGAGAATGTGATATTTCTGCAAATGTCACATAAGAGTATAATAAAAAATTTTATAGCATAATATAAGAAAAATATTTTTGAACATATGAAAAATATTTAGTATAGTGTTTACAAGAGTTTATAATTTTATTTGTGTTATTGATGGCAGAAATTAAGTAAATTGATTAGTTTAAGAGTCTTGAATATATTCTATTTGTTTATTGTTGCTATTTGAAGTATAGTTAAATATATAGATAAATTCTTTCATTATATTTAGCTATATTATTTTATATATAATTATTAGAATAAAATGAACCTGAGATAGTGATAAATTCTTAAAAGATCGATTAAGTGATAATATGAAAGAATTTTATTTAATGTCAAATTTAATATTATATGTTTATAAAGGAATAATAATTATTTTAGTGTTTTATAATTAATTTTATAATTATTTAATTAGAATTTATTTTATGTAAATCATGAGAATATTACAAGTACTTTTATAAGGGTAATATTCTTATGCCATTGAGAGTGTATCTTTCGGGTATATTCTTAATGTTAAACTAATAGTGTTTCTTGCTAAAAAAGTCTCGTGCAAATGATAAATGAGCCAGTATTTAATTTGAATTTTAGTTATTTAGTATTTAACTTGATTAATTTATTAAATTAATTATTTTAAATGTTGATTTCCTTAGATGTAGTATTTTAAAAATACTATTATGAGCTAGTTAAAGTATTATTTATGGTTATTCAGTTGTTGTTTAAATAAATTGATTAACTAGTAAGTTAGGACAGTGAGAGCTGGTAGTAATATAGTAGTAGTAATTCTTGGTAAAGTCTCCTTGAGAGCAAGGAAAAGCGGGTACAATATATATATAATAAGTGTAAACGAGCTTCATCTTAATTAAAAATAATTTAAGCAGTCTTGCATTGGTGGTCGAGAGGTAAGCGCGACTGTCTTGCAGGCAGTTGCCCGGGTTGCGGGTTCGCATCCCGATCAATGCTATGACACTTAAAAAATAATAATTTAAGTATGAAAATATGAATGATTGATTAACAATTTTATTCCATACATATATATAACAACAATTCTGAGGAGCAGTATGAGATATAATGCTGAT
The DNA here is from genome assembly GCA_028023455.1 of Epiperipatus broadwayi. Taxonomy (NCBI): domain Eukaryota; kingdom Metazoa; phylum Onychophora; class Udeonychophora; order Euonychophora; family Peripatidae; genus Epiperipatus; species Epiperipatus broadwayi. Next base: position 4,030,703 of record JAQFVV010012449.1, read on the forward strand.
AGTCTGTTTCTATATAATGTTGTAGCTTTTGCAGATTAACAAATTTTGGAAAAAAATTCAGACTGAAGTGAAATCATAAAAAGATAATAGATATACTATTAAGAGCTGCAAAAAAGGTAGTTGGTATAAAAAGGCAGCAATTGTATTCTCTCCTAAAATAAGACAATGTATATATATAAAAAGAAAAAATGAAAACTTTTAAAAATGATCATATTAAAAAATTGCATATTAATGATGATGAAAATAATACAATTCTTAAATGGAAAATAAGTTATTTCTGAAATAGAAAGAAAAGAAAAAAAAATATTATTAATAAGAGAGATGACATCATGAAAGTATGTGAAAGAATTCTATAAAGAATTCTATAATAATAAATAATAAGAGAACAAAGTATTTCTGACAGCTATTATTTCTTTTGGATTGTTCAGTATTTTAAATGAAGAAGTGAGATGTGACTAAATCTATAAAGAAATGAAATGATTTAAGCAATGATGAAATTATAATTAATATGTTAAAAGTATAGATGAAGAAATAGAAAATTTGTTGGCAATGTTATATACCAAATGTTTGAATGATGAAGAGATGCCAGATTATTGGAAGGATGCAAAAACAGTACTGATATTTAAAAAAGATGATAAAAAAGAACTTGGGAGTCTACAGACATATCAGATTTTTGTTAATTGTATACAATATGTTTACCAAAATAATTACAACTGATTTATAGTAAACTTTGGATTTGAAACTACCAAAAAGTACAAACTGGATTTACAAATAATTTAGCACAGATCATATATCAATTGAAAAACACAATCAGTTTAATATGAGCTACCTTTATGCTTTGGTTTTATAGTCTATGAAAAGGCTTTTAATTCCAAAGGTATTTCTGTGGTAATTAAAGCATTAGATCAAGATGGATCCAAGATAGTCATATTCTATGAATATAAAAGAAATGATTAGATTATATGGTGATACAAAAAGGATTAACAGTGAGAAGAATGTTTGGCATAATGATTCCATATCCACGAAAATTGTTTTAGGAGTTTTAGAAAAAGTATTTTGTGAATTAAAATGGGCAGCTAAAAAATTACAGCAAATGGAAATTCTTTAATTCATCTAGATTTTGTACATGACATCATTTTTGCCAAAAATACTTACAAAGGTTCAGTATATATTACAATAGTTTTCAGATGAAAGTAAAAAAAAAAAAAACTAAAAATACATACAAAAAAAAAAAAAACTGAAGTAAGGTTCAATGAATTTTCTCAACAGAAAATAAAAATTATAAAATTATGTTACCAACTACAAATATCTTAGTCAGATTATTACTATAGATGAAAAAATAATAGATAAAAATAATCATGTAATTAAAGTAGAATGAAGTGCTTTGGGTAGAAATAACATTTTAAAAAATCTGTTTGAAGAGGAAAGTGTTTAATAAATGTATTTTACCAGCTCTTACTTGTAGATCTAGATTTGAGGTGCAAAAGAAATACAAAAACATCAGATTAAATATAATATGGTGATATGTGTGTTAGGAGTAACAAAAAGAGATCAAAAAAGAAATACATGGATGAGAGAACAAACAGGTATAACTAAAATCATTGAATGAATGAAGAAACTGGATGATGTTGGGCTGAATACATTGCTAGAAGTGAGAATAGATGGACAGTTCAAGGTTTAAATTGGATCCTAAGAAACTGTAAATGATTTAGGAGGCCATATGTAAGATGGATGGATAAAATAAGGAAATTTGCTGGGGTGTTGTGAAAAAGAGATGTTAGGAATCAGACAAACTGGACTAAAATTGCAAAAAACTGTCATTCTCCAGTAAAATAATGAAGAATGTTATCATTAATGAATCAAAAAACCTTTTATCTTTATCGATTTTTCATCATAACAGGTTTTCTCTTTAGATATTCTACATTGCTGTAACTAATATAATATCTAGTTGATTTTCTAATTAAATTTCTTTATTCTTAAATTTGATCACAACATTCATTTTCAAAAAGAACTTCACACACACACACACACAAATAATCAGCTATAGGTCAGTTTTTAAACATTCAATTTTATAAAAAAAAATTCTGTCTTATGAAACCTCATTTTCTTTAACTGGGTGTAAAAAGCATTCCTTAATTTTTCAAACTAAATCTGCAATATTAACTTCACTCTTAATACTATCAGTAATCTTTATTGGATTTCACCTTCTCAAACGTTTCAAAATGAAATGATTACATAAATTAGATTTTATGCTCTATTAGATTTATGTGAAGACAAAAATTAAGTTACCTTAACAAACCAATGAGATAAGAGTTTTCAACTATGACTCCGAGTGTGTGTGTGTGTATATATATTTTTCTCCATCAAAAATGAATTTTTGGTTAATAATTTCCCATAATTTTAATTCACACTTTATGAATAATTTTTTTGAAAGGTATGCCCTAAGCGATACAAAATATTTTCATATATATATATTGTAACTGTAAATTCAGTGAGTTCAATATTTAACATTTGAATGACATCAATTAAATGAATTATATAATAAAAAGATCCTTTTATATATTTACATATAATTATTGTTTATATAATCAATATCTAGCTGTGGTGGTATTATATACTAGTATATCAGCAAACATAGTCATATTTGATAATACTATTTGACTTAACCAATTATAATTTGTTCCACTACAGGAATGATGATAATGGGTTCTATTAACACCTTCACCCTCAAGTATTTTATTTATTTTAATCAGGTGCCAAACTTCTACAAAAGAGAATGATAATTTGGAGTTAGTTCAAATAATAACCCTCATCGAATACTAATTTTCTTTATTTTATCATAACACTCCAGTATACCATCTGGTGGTTTGCACATATGGATATTTTTTCTTAACAAGCATATGTATGTTAAAATTATTATTTAATCACATATATAGAAATCCAAATAAGCAACTAAATTAGTAAATAACAAAAAAAAAATTTATTAATGCATCAAAGTATAAAGAATTTATCCTATGTAAATTTCAGTGCAAATTTACACCTTGCATAAATTTATCAAAGTGATGAATGATAGTAAAGAATTCATATATATTTATTTTCTCTCCATTTCTTTATCTCACATACATAAAAAAATCAATTGTATTTTTTCTCCAAAACAGTTCAACGTTTTCTGGCTATTATTTTATTAACTTCATATCCATATATATAAATACATTCTTATAAGTTCAATTATAAACAAAAATAAAATATATTCTTGTACAATATTTGATCATAATTATTTTTTGTCTTCATACATTTAAAGTCCTTTTTGCTTTCTATCAAGAAACAGATTCTTCTTCTAACATCTTACCTCTCAGCAAAATTTCACAAATTGCCAACAAACATTATCCAAATATATATTTTATATTAGTATATTACACATCCAATATAGTTATGGCAATTCAACAACTTAGTTCAGTCTTTCTTTTTTTTTGCAGATTATCACAGTTAGAATTATAACTCTTTACAAACTTCATTTACATGACCAAGTGTGCATGAGGCATTCAACTGACAAGCTATTAGTTTTTGCTTGGCCTTGCTTAGTAAAAGGTTTCCAATATAATAAAACATATGTATCATTTATTTTATAAATGTGTAATTATAATTGGCAGGAGGACAAATTCTTCTTTAGATACTGTTCACTTGAGTTTCTTTATTCTATATTCTTCAGGATAGAAAACAGTTGATCCTCCTTGCACTGCCGTTAATTGTAGATTGTTTAATTATGTATGACACATAGCAATATGCAAATTACCTTCTTTGTTTTGTTCATTAGATTTCTTATTTTTTCTTAACTATAAAAATTTATTGTTAATTAATTTTTCTCTTTTTCATAATGATTCAGGAACTGATAACAATGTCCAAATATCATTTTTACTTATTTAGTACACATTTTACTAATATATATATATATATAGTGCACAAATGAACACACTTGCATTAGTCTTCCAATCTTGTCATATAGCCTTTAGATTACTGGCTACTATGGTTACATATCCCCTCACTTTAAAAGAAGACAATGGAACCATGAAATATTCCATTTTTCATTTAGATATCAATACTCAATTAATTTAAGTCCTTTTATTTTCATGGTATATCTCTAAATAGAATTTTAAAATCCATAACACTCTTGCCTTATCACATGCTGTAAAAAATTTCTTTGATTAGTAATAATTTTCAAATGCCTTTCTTTCTTTTCCACAAGCTGGTAATTTCTAATATTATTTATATAATATTCAAGTGTCACTTTCTGGCATAAAGTCATTTTTGAATTTAAGTCATTTTCAGGATTGACATATTTTTACTTCTTTTACAAACCATTATACACTTTCCTCCACAGTAATGATGATGATGATAAGTTCTATTAGCACCTTCCCTTTCAAGCATTTCATTTATTTTAATCAGGTGTCAAACTTCTTAAAAAGAGAATGCTTACTTGGAGTTGGTTCAGATAATAACCCTCATTGAATACTAATCTTCTTTATTTTACCATATCACTCCAGTATATCACTCAGTGGTTTGCATGTTCTCAAAGCTGTGTATATTTTTTTCTTAACTAACACATGTATGTTAACGTTATTATTTAATCATAAACCCAAATAAACAACCAGATTAATAAATAACAAAAATAATTTATTTTCTACTAGTATATTATGCTTCCAATAAATGTAGTTATGGCAATTTAATGGCTTAGTTCAGTCTTTCTTTTTTCTTAAAAGATTATCACAGTTAGAATTATAACTCTTTACAAACTTCATTTACATAACCAGGTGGTGTGCTTAGGGCATTAAACTGACATGCTATTAGTTTTTGTTTAGCATTGCATAATAAAAGGTTTCCCAATATAATAAGACATATGTATAACTTATTTTATAAATGTATAATTATAATTGTCAGGAAGACAAATTCTTCTTTAGATACTGTTGACTTGAGTTTTTTAATCCTATATTCTTTAGGATAAAAAGCAGTTGATCCTTCTTGAACTGCAATTAACTGTAGACAATTATGTATGATGCATAGCATTATGCAAATTATATTCTTTGTTTTATTCATCAGATTTCTTTTTTCTTTTTAATAATAAAAATTTATTGTTAATTTTTTTTTCCACAATAATTTGCAAACTGATCAAAATAACAATCTCTGTTTATTTAGTATTCATTTTATTAATGTGTATCATATCTACATGTGTGCAAGTGCACACACACGGTTCTTTAAATCTTGTTACATAGCTTTCAGATTGCTGAATACTATGCTTACAACATATATATATGAATTCTAATAACATAAAATACATACATCTTATTTTATTTATTAAGACAATAAACCAATTACTCAAGATTTAATAGGATTATAATTGACAATTTATTAATCTGCTTTCAGAACAGGCTATATTTGCCTGATTAATGAGATTTGTTTAAACTTCTTTGCATTATTAATCTCACACTCCTTGGTCAAGTTGCAATTTTTCATCTCTATATAAACATATCAAGACCATAGATAACGGTGTTACTACCTTTAATGTTAAAAGGAGGTTGCCTTGACTACAGGTTGAGACTGTTGACAGTTTAAGGGTCGATTGTTATTATCTATATTTATAAACCTATTAAAGACTTAAGTAATTGGCTTTATTGTCATAGTAAATATATATTTTACATGGAATTTGGAAGTTATAAATGACTATTTATTAGTCTGCTCTCAGAATCTGTAAGTTATAATTTATTAGTCTGCTTTTAGAACAGGTTATATTTGCCTGATTAATCAGATTTGTTTAAACTTCTTCACATCATTAATCTCACACTCCTTGATCAAATTGCAATCTTTAGTGTTATAAACATATCAGACCATATAAAGGTCATACCACCTTACTGTTAAAAGGGAATTGCCTTGAATACAGGTTGAGATTATTGATAGCTTTATGATTGATTCTTATCCTGTCTTATATACATAAAGCATCCATTTGTAAATAATATGCGCATTTCCATCCAAGAAAAGAAAAAGAGAAAAAAATGCTCTAGAAACGGGTTTTGCAATGACCATTTAAATCAAACTGTAAATCAAAAATATATCTATATATAAAACATGCTGTTCCATTTTTCTGTTCACTTGATATTTTACACTACATCAGCATTCATGAAATATTTCAATACCATAGTTAAATTTAGATTCCCAATGTATTCTATTATCTGAAAAATCTTATCAATGAAATAATCAATATTGCATTTCTTCAGATTGACTTCAAGGTAATTCTTAAAATGTAGACAGAATTTACCACAGTCATGAAAACTGTGCACCCTTTTAGAAAATCTTGCATTGTTCATTTATTTGATATGTCCAATCGAATAAAGATGTGGTTTTAAAATAGTGGACTATAAAGTATTGTATCTAGAATGTTGGAATATATATTAACTGCTTTTATGATCTTGTCCATTATATTTTAAAATTTTTTTGGAGCATCTTTAAATGAAGCTTTTTTAATGCCTTTATGTTTAACTAATATTTTTAAAGAATGAACATTAATTTTCTTGTCAACATGACTGGAACAAAATCTACTTTTAATATAACTATCACTTTAATCTGGAAATGTATTAATATATAATTCATCTAACAATCTGAACTTATAAATACTTATGTAATATAAACATCTCTTGTATTCTGACTCATAATTATAATATAATCTATAAATGCCTATGTTTTAAGCATAAATGCATCTTTGTTCCTTTACAACAGTTTTTCTGCTTAAATAAATTAATAGAGATAGTCAATCCATGTTTTGTGTAAAAAATTAAAAACAAATTATTTAAGTTCATAGCATCAATATCATGATTTCCAATAACTTTTGTCAAAAGTCTACTATTTGTAACAACTCGTGTATTAAAGTCATCAAAAAGAAAATCAAACTTTTGACAGTAAGAAATGAGCTTTTTTCTCTGAGTTCACTGAATCTAATTGAAATATATATCTAATACAATGAGCACTAGTACTATTGTATACACATCATTAGCTTTGCAGTGATACAAAGAGAAATTCCAAAAATAGAAAATATCAACTTAAATATCCAAATTAAACAGACTTCTTTCACTGATTGGTCTACCCTTCTAAATAAACTTTTAACCATCCACTTGTTCTATTAAATATTCAGAGGAAAAAAGTTTAATAGAACAGCTTATCTTAAAAAAAGGTTTTATTAAGTGCATCTTAAATCCTCATATCTCCTTAATAACTAATCTTATCCTCTATCGCAGTGTTGAATAATTTGTATAAGTAATGTTTGCACTCTTCATATACCTATATTTAGAAAAAAAATTATAATACTCATCTAGTATTATCACTGCCTTTTACTTTAATACTACTGCTGATATCATTTGTTGTAATGGGTAATCCACTATATATTATAACCTGGCTTGACTACTTTTAGACATTTTCTAGTTTCTTTCACTGTGTTGGAGGCAGCAATGTTCCTAATTAGGACAGTTATAAATACAATCATTACTTTTTCAAATCCAGGTACAAAAAAATTTATTAAGATTACTAGATCAGTAAATCTGTCTCCATATTGCTTTCTTAATTCTTGAGAACTCGGGCAAAAGTAAAAAAGAAAATAGAGAATCAGAAATATCACACATAAAATTAAAGATAAAAATGTGTGTGAAAACAATATCTATTGTCACCAGTTAGTATAGAGAGCAGAGTGATGGCATAAGAAATTCATAATCATCAGCTCTACATGAAGAATAAGTTATTGAAGAAGAGAAAATGGGAAAAAGAAAAGACTTTGCATCAGAAAAATATCTAGTCTTTAATGAACCAACACCCTACTCTAAAAGTAAGAAAGTTATGCCTGACAAGGTACTATTTACTTATGATTCACAGTTGATCTTCAGATATGAAAATCATTCCACTATATGCCATCTGTGAAAACTGAGAGTAGCTTGAGAATAGCATTTGAAACACATTTTATTATTTGCAAATATAGAAGCCTTACTGATCTTTTCATATCTCAAAAATTTATAAAAATCATATGAAAAAGTATTAAAAAATATTGTATCTTTGTGAATCTTACCATATAAAATTGTTTTAAAGTATAGAAGTATACACATATAAAAAAAATTGGGATTAAACATACAGTAGTCATTTATTGACAATATTAAAATGTCAAAAGAAGCACAAATGTTTAAAGATATTAATTAAAGGTTATGTGATAATACAGTAGTTTAAAATAATGTTTTAAACTATCAAATATTTTGTAATTAGCAATAGTTAAAAGTACTGTACTATAAAAAGATTTCAAATATTAAAAAAAATCATGATGCATTTGATATACATGGAATTACATAAAACAAAAACTTTTATAAAGCTAAAATTAATTTTAAATGTTTTTGAATATAAATAAAATGTTTCCAAAATTACTTAAATATTTTTTGAATGCAAATAAAATGTTCCCAAAATTAATTTAAAATATTTAGAACTTGATTATAATTCTGTTGGAAATAATCACATTAATCAGTTTATATTTCAGAATTTGAAGGATGAGGACAAATATATATAAAACAAGAGAGAATTTTTCTGAATTTAGATAATCTGACCAAAAATAGTGGAAGCAACTCCAATGAACAAAGAGATATAGTTCCTTTGTTTCTAAAGGATAATTTAGCATATTAAGGAAAATCATAAAACATATTAATCATTATTATTTTTTAATGAGCTTTAAGGACTATAATCATAATTTAATGAGTAATATTAAAAGAAATAATTTTGTCAAGCTGATTTATTGAATGCAAAGATAAAAAAATTATACCAAAATGTAAAAGTCACTTATTATTAAAAGTAGTTGAATTTATTGCCAGTTTGCTTTGGCAATTATTTTTTTACTTAAATATAAGTTTGTATAACTCCTAAATGTAGTAATTTGATAATTAAATCTGATTCAAATTGAACATAACAGCGTTGTCAAACAATATGTCTTTAATATCAACCAAATGTAAAAGTAAAAAAAAAAAAATCTCTACTCCTTCCCAGTAACTAAAACTGAAACAAAGATGTTAGGATAATCTCTAAATTTTAAAACAGATTTTAAAACTACCCTATGATATCAGCATTCAATTAAGTATTTTATTGTACATAAATCTTTACTTCTAACAAGTATTAACGATTTTATCTCGTAATTGTTTAAATAAAATATTTATTGAAAAAATTAGCATATTATAATAAGAAATAGTAGGCTTACAACTTGAAAGAATATGATTCATCATTATCCATAATTATACTTCAAGTAATAGCAACAAGAATATGATTGTTTCTTTTAATGTTCATTTCAGAATGCAAAAAGACGGGTGCCATATAAATCCCTTTATTAAGTATAACGGTCATGGTGTGGGTGATCAAACCAGTCGTACAGTATCTGCTGCTACAGGACACCACTAGGCCATTTGAACCTAGAAAATTTATAGAGTAGGCAGATACGTGCTGTTAAAGATCCAACTTTTATTTATTAAGACCATTTGCCCTTGCCACTAGCTCAAGGAGACACAGAAATTAATATAACTTAAAATATATTAATATTCAATAAAATAAGCCACTGCCAGTAATAACACACAAAAAACTTTATTAACGAACATATATAATATTTATATTTAAAATTGAGGAATAAAATTTATATTTAGATTTTAACATTTTAAAATTTGAATTACTATTTTAAATAAACCGCACAGATAGACATTTTAATAATATTTTACTTTAGCATGTTGGGTATAGATAGGCTACATAGAGTCCACAGTTAATAATCTTTCAAAACAAATCATTCAATCTCAGACTAAAAGTTCATAGCCAAACCAACACCTGCTTCCAGATATATAGTCGCAACCAATGTAATATGAAGATGCTAGCATAAAATCACTTTGACAGGAGTGTGCATCTGACAGCATGATATTATTTGAAGGACATGATCCTCATCCAGTACAGGAATGGGCATCTGTCTGGTGAAAGAATCATATATATAAATTAATTAAAGAGTGCTACATATGGGGGAGAGCGGTCTTTCTGCTGACTTATAAATCCCTGTCCATAGAGCTAGAAGGGGTTAATGGCACAGGAAATACGTCTGCGACCATTTCAATGATATCACTGCCTCTTTGGGGTCATGCATTCAGTTGGGCACGTTTCCCTGTAAGCTAAACATGCTTCACATTACATTGATATAAACACTCATATATCCCTCCACAAGCATCGTCCTAACTACGAAACAAATAGCCTGAAATTACCCCTTTAAAATAAACGAATTTAAACATAGTTATTAATTTTTGTCCATGCAGCTATCCATACCCAACTTTAATTTGATACATTTTAATTAACACTTAACACACAAAAAAGAAGAAAAATGGAAATGATTCCTTAAACATATGCATAAAAAATATTAATAATTGATTTTGAGTTTTTTAGGTCAGATAATTGTTCTTATTTTCAAATATTAATTGCAATTTTAGAAAAGTTCTTATTAGATAGACATAAGAGTTCATACTTTACGGTTTGAGCAGATTTAGAGGTCCATCTTCATGATCACTTTCGTAGATTGTTTGTCCTTCTTTGAAAAGAAATCGCTACTTGCCATGCATTTGGTCAGGAACTATCATCCAGAGGCCTCAGCTGGTTGTCCGGAAAATTAAATTTTGTAAACCGTTACATAAGATCTGTCAATTGAATTACTGTTTTAAATTTGAATTGAATTATTCAAAACTTTATACTTGAAGATATAAACTAACAAATATATTTTCAATAGTAAATGTTGCTAATTCAGTGTGCTTTAGCTACACTTTGGAAATTATTCCCTGTTTTCTGATCTTTTCACAAATGTTGGACAGAAATGCTTTTAATGACCTTCAAAGAATAATTTGCTGGGGGTATTGATGTCTAAAAAGTTATTTTAAAAGTGTTTCTTACACACTCATGCAAAAAAATTATATGTGTAATTAATTTGATAATTTTAAAGTATAAAGTTTCATACAAATTAAAAATACAATTGGTAAATTGTATCATTTTCTGATGTCTATACCTGATAGTGTTGTTAAAATTAATAATATCATCAGATGACTTAAGAAAAATATTTTGTATCTATCAAAAGAATAATTTTTGAGACAATCTTTAATTTAAAGCTTTATCTAAGATTATTCGGTATGGATGAACCTTTTGCTTACGCATATCAATATTATAATATCCTCAAAATATTTATGTACAGCATAGAGACCAGAAAATTTGAAATACCACAGATCTTAAAACTCAGAAACAGTGAATGTGTATTTTATATATAAAAAGAGACCAACTGGAAAAAAAATCATAAACATATATATTATAGATAAACACACAGTCATTTTAAACGATACTCTAGTCTAGCATAAAATTTAATGTAATTTTAGCGAAATATCAATAAAAATTTTCACATCAGACAGTCTGCTACAAGATTTAATTAATCAATGACTAAAACTAAACATATATAAAAAGATTTAATTACAAATAAATAATTAATTAGTGAATTATCTTTTGAAAAATAGTTGATTAAGATTATGAATAATAGAGATCTAGAAGCAAATCTTCCCGAATAATAATATTATGTTACAATAAAATATTAATGCGACAAGAACTTTAGGAAAGTACTCTTAAATATTTTATGTAAATTATTAAAAACTTCACTAACTTAAACTTTAAAATTATTTAATTAATGAAAGTTGCAGAAAAAAAAAATTCGTTACGAAAATAATTTAGCATTTTGACTTTAACTATTTTTTCTTCCGCAAGATATTTCTATATTTAAATTGAAATTAAAATTACGCAGCAAAGTTTTTGAAGCAGCTCTAAATATAAAATGGTAAATTGTATTTAAAAAGAGTAGCAAGCAGGAACAAACTATGACTAACAATAATAAAACTGTCACTGCTGGGTGACGTTTATATTTAATTCTTCTGAAATATTTATTTTCAAATTCATTAATATATTATTTATGAATGTTATCAGGCTGGTTCTTACTATGTATAATCACAATAACTTTGACAATAAATATTTTTTCATATGTCATAGCATCGGCCGGGACGCGAACCTACACCCGTCTGCTTGCAAGGCGAGTGCGATGACCTCTCGGCTATATACATTATGAAAAAAAAAAATAGTAAGTTTTCTACTTTAAAGTGTAATAAGAAAATACTGATGGTTGATTGGTGAAACAGGCATACATAAAACTAAGTTTTCTTTTATAGTTTAGTTAAACAAATATTTTAATAATAATGTAGCATATTCCAGGAATCATTCTTTTGATATAAAATAGTTAAATTGTTTTAAAAAATAATATAGATTTTAAATTATTTGAAAAACATAAAACAGCCTAATCGATCTACAAACAACAATAAAATATCTTTAAAATACCATATTTGCATCTTAATGGTATTAATGATTTATTAATAAGGTAAAATATTTGGTGTTATTTAGTTATATAATTGAGATGATCTTTACCTATAAAAAATATATCTTACATAAACATATAAATTGCGCTAACATGCACAAGTACACAAAGCTGAAGACAAATAAAGAACTGTATATATATATATTTATTTTACTTTAATATATATATATGTTTAATTACGTGGCTAAGCGCTTTCAAGGGTCAGACCCCTCATATTCATAGCCATTTTGTAAATAGACAAGAAATTGATTAGGAACGATGTAAATTTATCAAATGCGTTAGTTACGTATTCCATTTCCTGGATATTTTGTAGCAAGTCTTTTCTATTTATGGTGTCGCTATCTCTAGCGATAAAGTAAGCCTCTTTTATCTTCTTTTTGAGATCCTGTCGCTCTCTGCAAACCACCACTGGGTCTCCAGATTGGCAATTGTGACCGGCTGAAGTGTGGTGCTGTGCAAAAACTGAACTATAAGAAGTGTCCATCAGTGCTTTATTATAGTATGTGTGTTGGGATAGCTTAATGGACAGAGAGGCCCTGGTCTCACCACAATATGATGATTTACAATGTTTTCAGGGCAGGCAATATTACAGACCACCTGAGGTGTCAGCGAGGATGGTAGGCTGTCTTTAGTGTTATAGATTAGTTTGTTGGAGTTAGGAGGTGTGTGAAAGCACATTAGGCAGATAAGGGAATAGAAGTCTTTGCTTGTCTGTGTTAGATAAAAGAGGCTTACTTTATCGCTAGAGGTAGCAATGCCATAAATAGAAGAGACTTTTGCTACAAAATATCCAGGAAATGGAATGCGTAACTATCGCATTTGCATAAATTTATATCACTCCTAATCAATTTCTTGTCTATTTACAAAATGGCTATGAATATGATGAGGGCTCTGATCCTTGAAAGTGCTTAGCCATGTAATTAAATATATATATATTAAAATAAAATAAATAAATATATATACAGTTCTTTATTTGTAGCTTTGTGTGCTTGTGCGTCATTAGTGCATTTTATATTTTGCACTTTAGAACAATTAGCCACAAAGTTTAAAATGTTTGCTCATAAACATATAGTGATATATATTATTCAAATATAATGTACATAAATTAACTAGAAAGCCTCTGTAATGAAATGGCTATTATTATTATTGTTTTACTGCCATTCTAATTTTTTTTTTTTTAAAAAAAAGACCGACTTTATTTCTTTTAAGATTATATTACATCTATATTTATGGGTCTTGCTATAGTATTTAATTTTTATCAATTTATTTGCTTTACTCTAAGAGTATTGAAACACTATTTTGATGCTTGTTTGAATTTTAACAAATGACTACATTATCAAATACTAAAAGATTGACATATTAGAATAAATTATTTATATTTATTCATTATCCAAAATATATTCAGAATTCAATAAAATGTCACTTTGTTTCTGAATTATATTTAACAAGTAACTTGAGACTCATTAAAATATTTCTAATATTTAAATTGAAGTTAGAGATTTACAACATAGAAGTAATAAGCTTGAATTTATCCCATTCTTTATCATTGAAATTTTGGCTTGTGCAGTTCGTGTGGTATAATAGATAAGAGTTAGCCTGATCACCTATACACACCACTGCAATATTTATAAAACATCAAATTAAACATAGCTATGAATTAAAAGATCTCTAAATGTTGAGCAAAGGATCAAGAATAAACTGAATCCACCTATTCATGGAGCTCTGATGTATCTTTGTCAACACTGTAGAAAATTCAAAGTAAAATTAATATATCAGCCAGATGGAATATTGAACTTAAATTAAACATAGCTTAATGTATATGTAACAAAGAGTGGAAATCACCTTTCTTCAAGCTATGAATTAAAAATAATCTAAATATTGAATAAAGGATAAGAAGTAGAATAAATCCATTACTCTTGGTACTCCGATGTTTATAAGCATACCTTTGTCAACATTGTTGCTAATTCAGAGTACAATATTCCATTTGGCTGATATATTAATTTCATTCTGAATTACCTAGTGTTGAGAAAGGTATGCTTAAAACATCAGAGGTCAAAGAAAAAAAGATTTATTCTATTCTTGATTGTTTGTTCAATATTTAGAGTGATTTTAATTCATAGTCCAAGGGAGGAAGATTTATTCCCTTTGCTTACACATAAATTGAACTAAGTTTAATTTAATGTTTAAGTGACGTTCCATCTGACTGATATATTAATTTCACTCTAAATTAACAACAGTGTTGACAAGTTGCAAAAATAGGTGGATTCATTCTATTTTGAACCTTTGACAATATTTAGAGTGCTTTTAATTCGTAGCATGAAGGATCATGATTTAATTCTGTTTAATCCCTTTGTTTATATGTATATAATCAAAATACTCTAGAATAAACTCTATAGTATTCAATATAACATTATAAAAAATCAATAATAACTAAAGCCAACTTACGGCAGTGAACATCATCCTGAGTAGCAAACACTGCTGTAAGCTACTATAGCTATTATTGTTTTTATATTGGTATGTTGATTATTGTAGTTTATTCCAGAGTATTTTGATTTTTACATTTTAAACATATTTAAAATAAAAAATCATATAACATTACAATACTAATCAAAAAATAAAATTGTATTAAAATTCTCTCATGGCAATGATTTCATCTATTAGCAAATAGACCTTCTTAAACAAAATTTAACTAGATACAAACAACATACGTATAGAAAACATAATAGCCATCCCATAATTCACTTCAAAAACTAACTACCTTAAACAACAAAGAGGTTTTCATGAGTATTTATTTACATTATTTTAAACAGTTTTTAATTTAAAATATTGTAATAGAAATCATTTATTAAAAATCTATTTTTTTATTTTAATTCATTTCATTTGTTTAGAAAATAGTGTCATTTTTAATAACTAAAATGTCACCACCAGATTTGATGTGAAAATAATTTTATAATAGTTTTTTGAATGTGATTTGGAATAATACTTAAGTTTTTAAATTTAAATTTATTTCTATTATCTGCAATTTTTGATATAAGTTCTTTTTTAATTTTTGAACTAATGTCTTTATTGCTGCCATGTTATTTTTCTATAAAAGTTCATAATTTATTAAACTTCTCCTCTCCATCCTACAATCATTATAAGATATTCTATGAAATTAGTTGTGAAAGATATATATTTTTAAGTTTAACAAAGATAATTTCTATCTTTTAATCATCACCTTTCAGTTGTCATCTATTTTTCAATAATTCTTGAACCTACCTTTCATCTAGTCAAATTTATTTAAAATAATGTCTGAATTTTGAGCTCAAAATTAGAATTATTTCATTATCTCTAAGATTACTTTCTGAATAAAAAATTCACATATCCATTACCCCCCGCCCCCCATATCTTTCTAAAATGTTTTCCAATTTTTAATTTTTTACTTCTAATATTAAATTTTTAATTTCTTCTGACATTGAATCTCTATTTTTTTCTAAGAATTTACATATCTTCCTCTAATCTTGAAACACTTCCATTCATTAAGAACATCAAGAAACTTAGTTTTCTCTTTTATTTTTTTCCTCATACTTTCTACAATGACTTGTATATCTAATTATATTATACATCACAATTTTCATAATTTCATCAATAAACTTCTTTTTTTATATTTACTTTGTTAACATTTCAACTTTAATAATATTATCTTAACTTTTTTTTATTCTTTCAAAATCCATAATCCATTTCTCTAAAACAATATTTTCTTCTCATTTTCCTTAATTATCAACATATCAGCTCTGTATAAAACTAGAGTCTAAACTAAACATTTAACAAGTCTTTTTCATTTAATGTAGTGCAGAATCACATTCTACTCTTATTAGAAGCCTATTTATTTATTGTAATGTTCTATACTTACAAATTAACAATGACTTTCATTACTCCAATTGTAACTCTCATTATTTCTAAATCTAAATTAATCTTGCTAAATATAAAATTATAACTAAATGTTCTAAAATTCTTGCATTTCATGATGTTGGGTTTTTTAAAATTTTTAAATAATAATTGTTACAGAAAAAAAATCTATTGAAACCATAAATAATATTACAAAGATTTACTTATTTTTATGAACTCTTTTTTCTCATGACCATTAATAATTCAAATGGAATCTCACCCTTTCCCTGAGCTTAGCTAATTTTCATATCATTATAATTTCTTTCATTTTGGATACCCTATTTCTTTTTCATTTATTTAATTGTCTTTTTAATGAAGAACATTTCAACTTTCTGTATGCATTGATTTTACAATTAATATTGGTAAAATCTTATTAAATCTATTCATATTCTTAATCAATTTTTAATTTGTGTTTTTTGACTAATAATTTAACATTTCCACCCCCAATTGTTACACCATTCCTGTAATCACATTTTTATTATCCAAATGATTCATTCTATCATATATTAAATCAAACCTGTCATTTCTTTGTAATTCTTTATTGACTCTATACTTCATTTCTAATACCAATTTTACATCTTAATTCATTGTTAATCAATCTATATTTTACTTCTTTCTTTTAAATAATTATTCTGATTATGTTGTTTTTAATATTTTATTCATCACATCTCTTTCATATCTCATACCTTTCTTTATTTCAACACTTTTTAAATTTTCTTTAAATAATTTCAACATTTTATTTAATTTCATTATGAATTAGCCTATTATTATTTGAACTTTTTTTTTTTTTATGCAACACGTCTCAAAATTTTTGTCTATTTTCTTTTTTAAATTATTAATTACTTAGTTTTTTTGTTATTTTAATTTTCTTTTATTTTATAAAATAATCTAAATTTTATCACTAATATATTGCGATTCCAATCTATATTAGCTCCAAATTTCCACATGCACTCTTAATACTATTTTTAACTACTTAAAAATTAATTAAGTAATATAATTAAAATATATTATCATTTGCAATTTACTACACATACTTCCTCTTCTTCTAATTTTTAAACTATATATTCATTATTAACATAATATTGAATAGGTAAAGTTTTATCACCGTATCACATCTCATTATTTACCCAAGATAATTATTTGTTACATTTTTATTATATTTCTTGTCCTACCACAACATTTCAAATGATACTTATTATGATATAACTAGCTTTATATTTCTTTTCAATGTTTTTTTCCTTCAAATTATGTTTTTTACATTTTCAAAAATATCCAACAAATCTCGTAAATGTTACTTCACTCTAAAAATTCTATACCTTTTGTTTCTTTTTCCCACAATCAAATTACCTCATTTCTCACTTCTTAAAGACCTATAATATCATACTATTCCTCAGGTTAATATGTGCCACTAAACTTTAAAATATCCATTGAATTGTTCAATGACTAATTTATAAAATATGCTTTAATTTCTAAAGATATAATTGGATATCATCTGTAGAGTAGTTTTCATTTGTTTTCTCCAGCTGATTCAGTTATCTTCCAGCAAAAATTAATGAGCATAGTTATAGAAAAATATTTCATTATATCAATGATGGACTTAAATTTCTAAGTTTTCATTTCTATTTTTATATATTGATTTTGTCAATCATTAAAGAGTTAAAATTAAATTAGAAAGTAAAAAGAAAATAAATAAAGGGTACTTCTGTATTAGTCCTGTGATGTAGAGAAGATTGTATGCCTTTTCACATCCATGATGAATGTGTAACCTTGTGATCACATCAAATAAACCTTGCGATCTGATTCGATCTCTCATCCAATTGTGTTTTTTTTTTGTGATAATTTTACATTCTCAGTTATTGTCCAGATTTCATTCTGACAAGATATTTAGTGCTGTCAATTGCATTTTAAAACTATTTTTTATTTCATTTGTATTATGATTCAATGATTTTTACTTTCATTTGCATTCATAGTTTTGATTCAATGATTTTTAATCACTACTGAAATGAATACTGTTTTATATTTTCAAGAAAATGTAAAATTGGAAGCCCTAACAAAATTGACAAGAGCCCTTTCAAACCTGAACTGAATGAATTCTTCCTAAACTGTTGATGTTTGGTGGCTTGTGCAGGAAGATCAATGAGTACTTTAGCGTGACAATTAATGATAGAATAGTGGCTATTATTATGGAAAATATCAAACAAAATGTGGAAGAGGGATTGACAATTTATTCTGGCTGTCAGAAAGCCTATAAAAGTGCTGAATTATGAAGTGCCGGTTATGATCATTTTCATGTGAACCACAAATACAATCACGTGTTAAATAAGTATGCATTTTGGGGAAAATAAAAAATTTTCTTTTAGCTTCCACTTTGGAAAAAAGTCTATCCACTTAAATAATGTAGAACCAACAAATTGATTGTTTCATTGTGACAATTTCTTTTATATATTATATGGTAAATACTGTATGTGTATATTTTATTATTTTTGTAATATTTTAGGATATTTTGTAATTTGGTGATTGTTATTGTCTGTATTTAAAATTATATTTGGTAATTGCATAATGGCATGTCGTATTAATCTTTATTTCAAGTATCATTTACAGATTGCATAATGGTGTGCCAAATTTTACATTTTTTTATGTCAAATCAATATTTTTACTATTGTTAAAAATGTACTTTTCAAAATTGATTTTTGTGTGAAATTCATATTTTTAGTATTGCTAGAAATTAATATTTTTAGTATTGTTAGATTTAATCTGACACAATTTGTGTCATGTATTAGAACTACTACACCTTTTCACATATATATTCGGACTGCTGATAACTTTATAGATCTTGTGAAAATATCATGAACACATGGTCCATTTTAACAAGTGTATACATAATTTGGTCAGATGATAAGATTAGAAAGTTATCAGCAGATTGATATGGATGTGAAAAGTTGTAGCAGCTTTACTATGTGTTACAGGACTAATACATAAGTACCAAACAACATTCTAAAAGCAAATTTAACTAAATTCATTATATGTGTAAACATTCATATATATACAAACAATGAGAATGTTAACATAGAAACAAATATCTATACATACTTTAAAATAATAGATTCAAGTTATGGGTATGGATTTTTACTTTTAATTATTTTAAGAAATAAATGATTTAAAGATGTACTATGAATAATAACATGCTTACAAGTTTTAATTGAAAAGTTGGTTGCTTTTTAAATAAATTAAATTAAGATTTGCAAATTCAAAGTCTTTTAATGCAAACAATTGTAAAATTATATAAAAAAAAAACAATTGTAAAATTGACAGAAAAATTACTATCATGCTATCTGTATTTAAAAGATCTCTATTCATATTCATAAATATATACAAAAAATATGCAAAGTAAAATGCCTAAATATTATTTAAAATTATTTATTTTCTTTATAGAATTTTTAAATTTAATATAAATAATTCCATTAAAATAATATAAGAATTTCTATTGTATTATAAGCTATATAAAATTCATGTGACCACTAAAGATTGTATATGTAAAAAAAAAAATCTATTTTTTCTGAAGAAAGAGAGCTTATTAAAATTCATATAAGTAAAATTTTGAAATATATATAGCAAGCAAACATAGAAGATTAGCCACTAGGTACCATCTGGTTGTCACCCCTGTACATGTTTAAGCACAGTTGTAAAATTAAACTTTCTCAAGTGAAAAAGGAAACCTCATCTGGAAAATCTTGGAACTCACAGTTATAAACAAATTTTTGCTTATTTATTTTTATGAATTTGCTTCTGAAGTATTTGTTCTTTATTGGTAACTTTTCATCAGCCAATAAATTCTAAATAAAATAAAAAATTAACATTTGGTCACAATAAATGAGCAGACCAATAATTTTATAGAAAATGAAACTCTTAAAATTATTTAAGAAATAATTAATTAAAATGTGCTTCTAGATAAAAGTTTTCATAAAAATTTGTAAACTATCTTAAAAATCACTTATAATAATATTAAAAAAAGTGGAAAGAGAAATAGTATTTATAAATTATTTGAAGTTATTGACTTTGCCATATTCTATTTTATTTTAATAATTTTTTTTTTATCATCAATGAAAGTGACCATAATTTGTAGCTATTGATTATGTGCATCAAATTAATCATTTTGATAATAAGTATAAAACATTTTCTTTCATTAATTTTTCAGCATATACTACATTATTTTTAACATAAGTAAACAGCAAAATCCTTAATGCATAAATTTTACATAATGCAACACTTAATTACAATACTTTCACAATACCTGACATCACTGTTATTAATTATTTAATTACATTAATATTCGTCATTTTTCTTTGTATATGGAAAATCTTTTATCATTTTCTAAAAAAAATAGTTAAAATGCATTATTAAATTTCTATAAACATTTTTCTTGTGACATTTCAATGCTTTTATTATACTGGGAAGGAATAATTCAAACTCATCAAATTATTTATCTATTTGTAAAATCTCTACAAAATAGCTTTTCCAAAATTTTGCCAAGATAGTTATCATTGTAAAATTTATTATATATATATATCAGTTTTTTTTACCTTTTCATTGATTTCCCCATAACTTATATATAGAAAATCAGTGTAGACATTTTTTTTTAATTAAATAAATGGATAGGAAAAACCCCCAAGAAGGGAAAAATGCTTAACAAATATTGTTTATATGTTCTTTTTGATATTTACGTATTAGTCTGGCAACGATAAAAGTCACTGTCATAAACAAATATGTATACAAAGATGTGATTTCGTTAGTGGATATTAGATAATATTCCAATAAGAAGAAAGTCATTAGTCAAAATATTTTTTTTTTGGTTTGGTTACCACATGTAATAAATTTAGATTATTAAAAGTGTACTTGTTAGAAGATCATTTCGAGCAAAAACGTAAATACATGTTTGTTTCATTTCCATTAAATAAAGTTATAGGTAGCTATTTTTCAAAATAAAAATCATTATAAATTTAGACAGTGGAAAATAATTTCTCACACAAAAAAATATAAATCTGTGTTAGTAGAGCTTGTATAATTTCCAGTAAATAAAGTTATAGGTCATCATTTTTTCCAAATAAATATTACAGGACTAAATACATAAGTAAAATCTTACCACTGGACTAATACATAAGTACCTTATTTTTGATAAATATTTTAATTATTAGAAACATCTTATGATTAAACTAACCAATTTGTATTTATAGATCTGTAGTCTAAACAAAAAAAAATTTCAAGGATATTTGTTTGCAAGCTAATATTTTACTTTCACTACATTATATCTGGATGTATAGTAGTTGTTAAAACCTCCATAATTACTGAGATTTTATCAATATAATGAAATTTCTATCTTTTCTTGCCATTATTTGATATTAGTATTTGAGGTGATGAAACTACATTCAGTATTTAGTTCAAAGGCCAAAAACTATTCACAATTTGAGATAAAAGTGCTTGCTTTTGGAGAGATTACCTCCTTATGTTATTATACTTATTACTTTTTGCTGGATAAGATGCTTCAAGCATATATATATACTTGCATTTTTGTTTATCATATATATATATATAGCAGTGGTAGGTCAGAACTTATGCCATTAACACCGTTGCATTAAAATATTTTAAAAATTGAAGTGAAATACTTTTAGTAGCACTCATATGTTTTTATTTATATACTTTTCAACTAATTGAATGTATTTAATACTTAGATTTTATTATATCATATGTTTTTGATGGCGAGGAAATGTAATCATTTAAAATCCCAGGCATTATTTGATAGGATATTTTACTATGACTGGTAATTATAAAATTCAGTACCTATTATGACATAATACCACTTCTAAGAAATTACATATCAATATTCTACCTTAAATATTTATGATTGTCACACACACACACGTTTTGCCATATGTTTATTTACACAAACATACTTTTGTATAACAGAATAATGGTTAAACCCAGAACAATATTTTATGTGCATTCCTTGAAAGATATGGATTATGGAATGAAAATAAGAATTAGTTTTTTTATATATAAAGATATTTTATGATTTTTAAGATCCTAAATTTGCAATTAATCTTAATATTTCCTTTTAGCCAAGATAATAAATGTAAATCGAACAAAAAACATTTTTTGAAAAAAACTGAAGGAAATTCAATAAATATGTTTAATCTATTCTGCTTGAATTTATTACGGCATATTTTTACTTAATTTGAATTCACATTTAAGGTTTTATTTACTCTCAATAAAGGGAAGTTAATTTGTCGTTATGTCTGGGTATTTTTTTTTTATTTTGTGTGCTTATTGAATTTAATATTAGTGCCTCACAAAAAAAGCTTAATTGTTAAAATTTACAGATGTTGAATAAAATTATATAAGGTAACATTATTTTGCCTTAATTAAACCTAGTTATGCCAGCTGTCATTTATTTATTTTCATGAATATACCATGTTGATAGTTAGATAGAGTGAAGACATCTCTAGCTAAATTGTAAGCAGATTTTAACACATCATGATGTTAAACTATTCTAAAAATATTCCCTCTTAAGTAAAATAATTATTTTAAGTATCTGTAACTTAATATTTTGTTAATACATAATAGATTAATTTACATTTCTACAAGTTATGTTTAAGAATTTATAACAATAAAAATAACAACAACAATAATAATTTATAGAGAAAGTTGATTGGCCGAGATGCAATAAAAATTGCTTAACCCTTTGAATAAAGTGTAACTTAAATTCTCTTGGCACAGTTTCAATTAAGTAAATCATCATAATCAGTAGATAATCCATTGCAATATATGCAGCAAGTAGAATGTGAAGTTACTAATCTTACATAAAATTACAAATAATTTATTTAAAGTAAAACACAACATCTTCTCTTACATTTAATTTGGCTTTCCCAACAGTATTAATATAAATACCTAACATCTCACATTATTATTTACTGTTCATATTTTTAGTTAGTCCATTACTTTCAGATTTAATAATTAAAATAAAACCTGGGTTCAAATCCTTTCACAGATTCATAAAACTTCGATCAGTCACTTAAATCAATGTGTAATTGTAATAGCAAAATATAAAATGTTTAAAAATCCTATATAATGTGTATAAGCTTAATTTAATGAATGTTCCTTACAAAACTAATTTAATGAAAAATGAAATAAATAAATTTAAATGCATTACTTATTTTACTTTACAGTAATAAAGATGGAAACTCATAAAATAGATTAATGAAAATGCTTAAAAAGTATTGTTATAATGTACATGTTTAATTTATTATTTTAATGAATATTGCTCGGAAAACTTAAAGAAATGAAAAAAAAAAGTTAAATTCAATTACATTTAATTGATTCGGAAAAAAAATTTGCATTTCTAAATAAAAAAAAATGATATAACAATAAAAATTCTACCTTAAGCAACACAAAAATTGAAAAAGTATTTGTATATAAGAGTTAATATTTAATTTATGAATAAAATGCACATTACTTAAAAAAATAATTGACTGTAAAAACAAATTTTTTTTATCTATTATTAATTAATGACACAGAAATTTCAAATCAAAAAAATTAATATTTTTTATATGCTGTTACAGAAATTGCAATCTTATCTAAATGATGTTACACTGGACATTCCTATTCTGATAACATTTTGAGACTAAACACTTAGTGTAGAATTCAAACCTTTTACACAACTTAAAGACAAACCATATAATTCTATAATTAAAGACAAAGTTCAACTTCTTTATAAAAATGTACTGCAGATATTAAATTCTGAGTATGTGCTTTTCCCTTTATTCCAGTTTATGAAATAGTAAAATAAATCTGCTTATATACTTTTAGTATTTCTATTTAAACTGAAAGAGAAATTTTGGCATATAATTGCAATTTTTTATTTTTAACTATCATATGTCATTATGAATTTATATCCACTTTAAGAATAAGTTTAACTTCTTTATAAAATATGTAATGGATATTTAATTGTGACTAATACTTTTCTTTAGTTTTGGTTGATGCAACAGTGTAGAAAACTAGGGTGTAATGCTTCTATTTATTCTGAAAATTATTTTAACATATAATTTCAATTTTTTTGCTTATAGATTAATGTCATACATCTTAAGAATAAGTTTTAACTACTTTATAAGTATGTCTTACACCACTTATTGAATCATGCATTGTTTTATTTGGAAATAAAGATAGTCAACTATCCATCATCATCAATATATCTATCCATCCTTTTATCTATCTATATATTAAACTTTGAATATATAATTTTTCTTTTAATTTAGCTGACTTAATAAAGTAAACAGTATGCATTTATTGTTTTCACTTATGTTAAACATGAACACTTTATATAGAATAACATTTTTTTTTTATTTCCAGGTAACATACGTGGGTGTAAATTTTACATAATAAAATTTCACTATAATATATATTACAGATATTAAACTCTTACTACATATTTCTAGTCTTTAAACAAAAAAACAGTCTACATGATTTTTCTGTTTTTACTTTTGATTAAAATGATCATTTATCATAGAATTGGAAAATTTTCATTCTATAAATTGTGTAGTTTAGAATCAATACACATGACATGTATATCACAAAGCATACAAATAAATACTGTTTGAAATTGATTTTTTAACAATTGAACATTTCCATTGACATACATTTTATGAAAATATAGTCTCCATGTATATTTTTTGCAAAACAACATTGCCTACCTAAAAGTATTTAGAAAATAAATAGATTCAAATTCATGAAACTTAGAATAATAATAATCAATCTATAAATGTTTAGTTTCAATATTTAAAAAACAACAACATTATTTTGGTACTAATTAAACAAATAAAATTGCAAAATAATGACAAATAAATTTAGATCGATGTACAGGGAGATACATATTTACTAAGAAAATGTTTAAATTCCAACACTAGTACCAAATTATACTTAATATAAAATAAAAAATATAATAAATATGCTTGTATAGTTACAAAATATAACAAATAAAGAGTAATAAAACTTTTAAAAGAACAATGATAATTTAGATTATAACAGGGTAGCAAATTCATTTTAGCTAAAGGCCATTGTTCTAATAGGTAAAATTCACACAGCCCATATGTTATATATTAGTATGCTACTCATTCTACTTTTCATATTTTACAGTTTTTTAATATTTAAATAAATAACAAATTAATAGCAAACTTAAAACAAAATCAATTTCTTTTATTAAACTACTGAAAAATCACAATTAAATTATAAAAATATATAGCCAATAAATAATCAAAAGTAAATATACAAAAAAAAGCTTGCACTGAGCATGCCCAAAAGAGAACTTTCACCAATATTCATCATTTTTTACTGTTATTCTCTCTCTGTCTCATGATCTACCCTGTGTCTGTCATCAATTGTATTATGACTACAGATGAGCAAGCAATAAAATATTGAAGAGTTAGAAAGATTAAAAAGAATGGTAGTTTGTTTTTCTGTAAACATGGTTCCTTAATGCTCATTCATCTGTTCCATTAATTAAAACTGAGAGTATAGTGCAGCAAGGCATGACTCCATGTCCACAAGCTTGTTTGATTTGGATAATCTTCTAATGATATATGCAATGTATTTCTGAAAGAGCTCCTGAATAGATTTCAATGGGTTTTTTTTTTTTTTGGAAAATAGTTTGCAAGATCGTATAATGTGACATTGTTCTTTTTTACAGCCCACAAAAATTTACAACTTGGACCACACGCCTGTAGGTTGTCAGAATGATATTCCTGAATCATAGTATGCCCCTATCTTTAAAGGAAAAAAAAATAATAATTTCAAATATTTTCTAGTTAAAAAAATGAAGAATCAAATTACACTTAGTAATAACTTGCTATTTAAATTATTATTACGCTTTCTATTTAGCTAGCACTTATTTTAAATTAAACTTTATACTTTTTAATAGGATAAATACATATATAAAATTTACACTTATTATTCAAAAGCTTCGGATAATTTAAAATTTATAATGAGATAAACTTTATAGTGTGTGAATATATAAATAGAACAAAATAAAAGCCATTAAATATTTATTCATAGTTTAATGACAAAATAAACAATGAAAAATTACTTTGCCCAATAATTCCCTTACTTTTTATGATATAAACATAAATTGAGTTCAGATAAGTATTGAGACCTTAGCTAAGAAAGGCTTTGATATTTTACAGAAAAAAATAAACATGGGACTACCCAGGTTACTAACCTATGAAATCCTCATAAAGAGAGTACATTGAAAGAAGAGACATTGAGAGTTAGTACTTGAAAAGATTTGAAAGGAGAAATGAAAATAAATAATATTGATGTTATAGGTCTAAGTGAAGTGAGTGGGATGTGGAAAAGTAAATTTAAGAATGTTGTCTTGCTCTGCTGGTTATAGTAATAATTAGATTAGATAATAATTTAAAGTAATTATTGAAATTATATTTAAGAAACAAAGTAAATTATATAAAAGCTTATTTAAGAAAAGAAACTTAAAATATCAATAACATTTTAATACATAAAAAAGATCATATACAAAGATATTAAATATTTAAAAAAGAAAAAAAAAAGAACTATTAAAAATTTTAATCCAGCTATTAAATAACAGTTACAAAAAAACATTCTGAGTTTAAAAAAATAATTTTAAAATAATAAAGTAAAAAACAATGAAATATGAGTAGCATTAATGACAATTTTCGCTTTCTGACAACAATATTTTAAAATGCACTACACTTATCATACACATACAATTTCATTGACAGATATTCAATAAATTAATTTTTAATCATCTTCTAGAAATTATGATCATGCAGATGTAGCATTTATTTTACACCGGCATTTGAATTTAAATTTACATAATTACAAAATTTAACTTTCCTTTATATATACATGAATGTGATTGCTACACGTATCTATATGCACATAAGTTTTTTTAGCCTCAAAATAATTTGCATCTCAATTTATTACTTGAGAACTTATTGAAAACGTAATTAGAAAGGATTATTTGAAAACTGATTACATAAAAAGGATTGTTTTAATGAGAGCAATATTATTTTAGTAAGACACAAATGAGAAAGTTTATTCAATAAGATCACGGTTTATTTTTAACCTAATCAATAACTTTTTTCTTTCTTTTCAGAAATAATTTTTAAATTTATTGGCATCCAAATCTTGATTACATGATAGAATAAGTTACTACTTTTACTCACATCAATCTCAATATATCTATGACAATAAAAATAACTTCTACTAATTTTAATAATAATTTTAAAATTAAAAATGAATTAACAAAAAAGTTATTAATTAAAAAAAACTTCATTTATTTCTTACTTTACAACGTATCATATAAGTATTTTATGTAAAAAAAATCATATAATGCAACGTATTCAAATCTTTTAATCTTTATTTAATTTAGAAGTCAAAAATTCCTTTTTAAATACCTTTTCAAAAAGCATTTGTATGAAACTTTTTCTACTTATAAGCGAGTAGACTACTGCTCATTTTATTGCAATTGCTTATGGTCATCATAAATGGCTTGGGGACTTAGTTCAGCCTGTCATATCTATGACCTGGGTTTGAGATCAGGCTGAATGAACTTTGAAACGTTTTTCATTAGACTGCAGCTATCACAGTTAGTCATTTAATAGTTAGTAAAGTACTAGACAAAACGTTATATATCTAACATGAGCTGAAACTCAAAAATATACTTCAAACCCAGTTAAGCCCGAGATTTAGGTCAGGGACCAACCTGGATTCGAATCCACTCCATGAGCCCCAGATCAAAACCTAATGAACAACATATAATAATGGTACATGAGAATACACACCAAGAACTAGCTCAATGGATATGACTACTAATTGGACCACTTATCTGACTCTAAATAATGCAGGATAGAACTATTACGGATCTCTGAATAAATCAATATATATATATTTGGGTTGCCAAAACAACAGTAAACATTAATACTTAATCTAATTAATAAATAATGATAGGTCAGACACCAAGTATAATATATAATATTTAATATAAGCAATGATTATATAAATGATGATGATGATTGCATAACTTATCTCTAGTGTAAAACATGAAACTACAATATACAAGATTAATGGCAGGTTTTATATATATGCCAATATTTAATACCTAACTACCTAAGGTATAGATAGATATATGTCTAATCTATATTCCAACAAACAGAAATGTGTGATCACAATATGAATAGTATAGACGCCAACTGATTTGTGCATGTTAACTATTAATTTGATGTTTGTGTAGAAAGAAAATACGCTTCTAATTTATATAAAGAAAAACAAAGATGGCGAGATTTATCTCCCACTCCTCTATAAATCAGTTTATGGAAAGCATGAGAAATACAAAAATATGATTTCAATTAAGCACTTGGCAAGTACGATTATTTTGGCTTGCATAGAAATGTAAAATAAGTTGATTTTAAAAGAGATCACTTCGTCATGAATTACAAACTAAATTAAAATGCGGACCATTATTTGAATTCATCAATGAGAATGGTACTGACACAATATGAGCATTGGAATGAAGATGAGGTGAATGGTTTTGACGACGATTCAAGAAGACCGATGGCTACTTGTTTCAACAAGTACATTTGCCATGCGAAGAATTTTGGAACACGAGGAAAGCCAGGCAGGGACTTAGCCATAAACCTTTGGTGTTCCAAACAAGTGTTGAACAATGGGAAAATAATATTTGTTTTATATTTTAATCTATTAAAATAATATTATAGGAATGACAAAACCTAAGAAATCAAAAAGATAGCTCGTACCAGCAATGTTAAATAATATAATCATAATATTAAAGTTAAAGCCCAAATTATATATAATATAAATGCTTGGCGTGACGACTTGGTCAATAATATTAAAATCAAATTAAAGATAGGCAAACGCCTAAACCCGATTACATAATAGTACCCCCTTATATCATGCTCTCCCAAACACAAATGCTGACAGACTAGACTTAACTCAGGAAGATATATTTTCTCTCTCTCACAAAACTTCATCAAACCTTTAATGACTTTAAATTTACACATGTACAATAATCTTTTAGAACTTAAAAAAGCTTAATCAAGAGTATAGTAGCTAGAAGTTAAGCTAATAAAATTTATATCAGCTCTTGGTAAAATTATATCAAATAATTAAATAAATCTTTCAACCCGATAATTAGTGGAACTATTATTAATTTAGTTCTTATAGGCAAGAAATAAGTTATAAAACTAAACACGGTAAATATTTTCTTGGAATAAATTTAAACGAAAACATTATCGAGTTGAAAATATTATTGGCATAATATATCGCAAATAAATCATATGAATAATCATTAAAACAAATACGATTAAGAGTTAGTCAAATAAATCACCATAAGAAGAGAAAGAAAATTATTAAAGTATTAATTTAGAACTAGAGATGTACAACATAGAGGATTACTGTGTAACAATTTTAAGCATAACTAAATAGATAAGATTTAAGGCAGTGATTACTTTTAACATAATTAGCGAGAAAGTTCATGAATAGATTGAAAAGTTGTGGCTTAATCAAAATTAAAAAATTACCAGTCCTTCATGACTTGCTTGTTGATTTTAGGAGCACAGAGTCTGGTTAGGTTTAGAAGAAAACATAGGTGCGCACTTAACTCAAATAAAACTCATTTTGTAGATTAGTTTCATTTTAGATTTTAGGCAGTTTACGATTTGGTATTTGAGAGTCCTATTTTAGCAGCAACATTTGAAGATTTGTTAGGGAACTTCGAGATCCAGCAATCAGATCCCCGAAGTTAGCCACGTCCCATACTGCAAATACGATGATGATTCAATATTGAAACGGACATAATTTCCTGTGGCAACTCTTCTTAAAAATTGAAAGTAATGGCTCCTTAATGGCAATTTTTCAGAGTATTTATATGCTCCTTTCTGTGATTTTCCCACTGATTCTGATCTCTATGCCTTACAGCTAAAGCTTTTGTCTTGTTACTAAAAGAAATTTCTCTAATTAAAGATCGATCCATTACTTTGATAAGACTTTCAAATCCATTATTTTGAATTCATTTTCTACTTAGAAAATGAATTCTTAAAATCTAAACAAACGATTTTTAAATTAGAACCACCCTCAAATTAAACATCATTTTGAATTAATTAATGAAAGGTTTCCCATTGTCTTTGAAAAAGGACGATTTAAAGCTTATCGAAGGAATGTGACTTTTGATCATCAAATACATGAGACAATTTAGTATCAAATATCACAGAACCTTTCAAAATATATCTATAATCAATTAATGTTATGGTCTAATATTATTCACACACAAATTGCATGGCTAGTTATGACCTTGAATATTTGCAGCTGATATAAAAATATTAAAAAAAAATTTGCTTATATATCTCAGATCAACAATGGCCTCTGGAATGTTAATCATATAATCTATTTAAATAAAAAAATATATGCACACATAGTGATGCTTGAAGGTTTTTTTCTCTAAGCCAAAAGGTAAATCTGAGGTAATGATATGTAATGCTAATGTAAAATGTTTATGATATGCAATAATTCTTAATGAATACAACATTAATCATTTACAAATAACAATAAATTTTAATGTTACAAAAATCATAAAGATAAAAAGAGATAAAAATGAGATTAGAAAGTCAAGCCTAAAGGACCTATAAAAATAGTTTTGAAGAGCATAATCATATAACTATTTTTTTAAAAAAACAGAAGTTTCAGTTTTGGAAGAAAATAATAAAAGAGAAGTTACTCTCAGTGACTATGATGATTGGAAAATTGAATTTTGATAGGTATGCTTGTCCATATATATTAGTATTTTAAGTTTGTCAAAAAATTAGATCAATTAGTAATCAACATATATTTCCCATGAAAAGCTGCCTAATAATTATTTTGAACATTGGTGACAAGTGGATGATGAATAATGAAAGGAAATGCTATCTAAAAATTGTGAAAAAATAGCATTTCATAAGAATAGTTTTAAAATAATAACTGTCTCACAATAAAAAAAGAAATTATCGATAGGGTAGAAAATTTTAATTTAGACTAGAGAAATAGTATTTAAAACAAAGCCATGAGGGGATTTTTCAAATAAACTTTGGATATTTAAATAATAATGTGCTTAAGTTAAACATAATAAAAATGAAGTATAAACACATCTTTATCAATAACTGAAGATACCTTAAATCAGTACAGTTATTTTAAACATTTTTTCATCCATAATAGCATGTTGAAATAGATTATATTGTCAGCAATCATTTTATAAACTATATTATTTCCAATATAAGTTGTTTTCAATGACTGTTACTGTTCAACATTGTTTTATTGATAAGAAAGTAAATGAACATGTTTCAAAACATGTTTGTGAAAATGTTCTTATATATACAACTAAAACAATAGGAATATAGTTTGTAGTTAACATATCTGGCATTACATTTAAAATATTAAGAAGCAAAATATTGAATGGTATGTAAAAAAATAAATTTGTGTATATAATTCAGTTTTCAACAAATAAATATAAGTCAAATACCATTTAAACATGAAAGTATTGAACTCTCACTTCGATTAGAAATTATATTTTTATAGAGAAAACTGACTTATAGAAACATTACATCCTTCTACCCACATATGTAATTCCCATCCAACCAGTTTATCTGATAACCTATTTAATTTTCAACTGGTTTTCTATCTATTTTTCCGTCTATATTGTTTCCAATGATACAAAGTTGTTTTTCCTTGCAAAGTCTCTACATATAATTCTTGTTAAACATTTATAATGTCTTATCAAAATTTGAAATTACCACAAAAAAAAAAAATGTTCATTTTAAAAACACACACATTAAAAAACTCAAAATCAATCAATAATGATCAAATCTCTTTGGGATTGTTACTCCAATGTTAAAACTGTTTAAAAATCTAGTTTTAGATTAGCATTAAAAGAAAACTGACTATAATTTGAAAATGCATTTGTAAGATTAAATTGTTTAATTGAAAATAGATTTGATAATTTTTTGAATAAAGATTTTGTAATATTGCTTTATTAGTAAAGTAAATAATGCAGTACATTTCATTTATTTCAAATTCAAATTATATAGAATATGCCTTTTCTTACCATCAATTAATATAACAAACAAATATTATAAGACTTAATTTCCAATTTAATTCACCCAGTTCAACTTATCAGATTCATTATCCAAAGTTACCAAGCACCAACACTCAAGATATTACATTATATTATGTAAATTTATGTATTTTAATATTAAAATATATTAAACTTAAAATTAGTGCTTTCTATATACACAAGTGTTATTTTAAATTAAAAGTGCTAAAAATTTAACATAATTAAATAGAGACTTAAACTGAACAATTTATTTTTCTTATAAGTAACCTTCAATTTAAATAAACTACATGACAAAACAAAATTAACAATATAACAAAAAACAATTTTAAACATTAAAAAAAAAGGCTTATTTTATGCTTTTAAAAATATAATATAAAAAATTTCTGTTGTAATGCTACAAAATGAAAAGTTATGCATGTACAAGACATTTCAGATCCTTTTCCTTGTTTGTCTGACATCTTTCTGACGTTTTGTAAGGATTTTGTTATCTATTTCTTGAATCTTTAATAGTAAAAATTTTGTATTTATAAAAAATTGTTCTATGTACAAACAGAATGATAATTTTAGCCATGAAATAGAATCAGAAAATTAATATGAACATCTGGAAAGAAATGATTTTCAAGACAATGAGCAATAAAACTGTTGGAGATCTAAATTTTCAATACAATACTATTTTTCAAAAATAAAAATGAAATTAAAAAAAATGATAGAATAGCAAAACAAATTTTCAGATTAAGCAGTTTATATTATAATATGAAATAGATAGAAATTTATTAATGAAAAGCAATCAACAAATAGCATTATGTAAAATTTTAATGCTATTAAAAGTACGATTTTAAATGTCACTGAATTATAAAAAAGTTGAATACACTAAGTTAATTTTGTAAGTAATTTTACACGTACTATTCTGCTACATATAAAACAAGTAATTGATAAAATTGGTAATGTTTTAAAGAAAAATAATATCCACACAATTTATACTACACTTTAAAAAATTAATGAAGTATTTCCATGTCCTAAAGAGAAAATTCATTTGGAGAGTCATGATGTACATGAAATTCCATGTAGCTTTGTTTACATTCATAAATTGGACAGACTAATTGTAGAATAAATATAAAAAAAGAACACATTTTGACAGAGAAAAATCTAATTCATCAAGCATTTATGACATCACTTTTAACAAAACACATATTCTCGCCACACGTATTCTTAAGATTTGAGAAAAAAGAAGCTCTGAGGGAAGTACTTGTAAATTATATTTTTATTACATGGACGCTCTCAGATATAATACTATGAATTCATAATTTATCTATAAAAATATTAGAAATAATAATAATATATATAATGTACTGATATATAGGGTGTGCATGTACAAGGTCAACCTTATTCAATGAAGGATTTCTTATGCCCAACAGATTTGGGATCCAAAGTATAATGGTACATAATGTAAGCCCTAAAATTAATATCTAATGAACTAGTTTTTTTTGGAAGTAATATTTTATGATCACATAAAATGAATTCAAGATACGTAAAACAGAAAAGATTTAATCTTACACTCTCTTTCAATGTATCAAATAGCTTAGTCTCAGGGGTTCCACAAAATAATTCATGAGACATGATTTATCAGTAAATATAAAACAGTAACAAAAAGAATATTTTATTAAATTTATTTTATATTTCTAACAACTAACTACAGACAATTAAAATAGCACATCTAAATTTACTAATGTGAGAGAATGTAGCTACTTCCTACTTTCTGTCAAGGTAATCGTTAGCATTCAGATGTTCTCAGGGGAAATGATTAAATTAACAATGTGCAATGTCAAAATAATCCTGTGTACTGATAAGTGATTAAGATAAAAATAAATTTCAAACTTATATTTACCTTGTTTTTTGAATAATATTAATAATGATAGTAAAAATAATAATAGAAAATCTCTGTTGAGGCAAGAAGCAAATCTAAAAGCTCCCAGATGTAAGTAGTTATATTTTTCGTTTTTTTAACTTGATTTTTGAAAAACCAACGAAATATAGAACAAATTCAGCACCAACCCAAACACAGCGTCTCCGAAGAACAAATACAAATGACATAAAGAATCTTGATCTATACACACAGGAGGACCAACAACCCCAAGTTGCAATCTGGGCTAAAAAACACTTAATAATATTACAGACCGGTTTCATAATATGATTCCACAAATGCTCTTTGAAACAATTCTCCGGTTTTCTCATCAACATCGATAGTGTTTGCAGTCACCAATAATCAATGTTCACTTTATTGTTTCCCAAAAGCCATATTCTATGGAGCAATTACACAAAATCAACTATGGGAAACTGTCTCTTGCATCACATACCATCCAAACTCATGCTATATAACCATTGAATTTTATACTCAGCAAAAAAAACATTTTCAGTCTACTATTTTAGCATTACACAATTTTGCACTCATAATTATAGATGAAAATTGGCAAAATATATCTTAAAGACACATCAATACCCATATGCAGTAATCATTTTGAATTCAAAATAAAACTTCATAAAAACCTAGACACCGTCACAATCCCAACACAAATAACTGATCAAGAGGCAACTCTGTCTCTTCATATAAAAGACCTAAAGTCACAGTGTTTTAGCTGTGGACAGTGAGGTCATCTGACAACTCAGTGTAACAACAAAAGACAATAAATGTGAACAAGCCAAACCCCTCTCCGCAGCACACTCCACTTGTGATGAAAATAAAACCTTTAATAATACTACATCCATTGGTAACAATAATAGAAGCCAGCTAAAAAACGTTCAAACACTCACAAATAAAAATGATAACTCAAACAAAATTGTCTATCTCAAAGATCAACCAATACAATAATAACTCAAAAACTAATATATACACTCAAGATTCAAATAAAAATAACTCGCAAGAAACCACAACACAAAATACAACAATTGCATCACAGGGTCAGCATCTCACTAAAACAAAATTTACTGTACCAAGTAAAAATTTACAAACAGAAAATCCACTCACACAGCTATATAACAAAAACATAAACATAAATCTAAACAATGTAAGGATGCAAGTAATAAAGCAAACTCCTATAATAAATAAAACTGCATCAAATATTATGGATGGAATAGAACCCCCCTCCCACCCATACAAGACAATACACCAGAGGGAAATAGAAAGCCAGGTCAACCACCTAAAAGTCATGAATCCAAAAAAGCAAAAAAAAAAAAAAAACAACAAAACAGACCAAAAGTACAACATATCAGAAACAAACAATCTAGAAAATGATGTAATAGAAATAGATTTAAGCCAACAACAAACAGATAACCTTTCAACACCAATTTCCTCACATAGAGACTGAACCAATAGTAAATGAAAGAAAAACTGATAAATACTCCAAAGACTTAAAAATGCACCAATTTTCATCTACTGCAATTTAAAGTAAAATCTTTGGAGGTCTAAAATAAATAAGTAGCTACACTCTGGTATAAGGTTATACAAAAACATGAAGATAAAAATTGGATCTCTCAACATTAGAGGCTTAAACACTACCAAAAAAACTAAAACTCAAAAAATGAATACATACAACACAACAACATATACTGGGTCTGCAAAAACAAAAATGTACAGCAGCTCTCAAATTGATCCTTCAAAATATTTAGTCGCCAAGGGTTTTTTGCCTGCTGGAGTCATCATCACCATCAGGTGGCGCAGGTATAATTGTATCCCACAACTGCTCTTTTCAATTTCTTTATATTATATATATTAACTCTAATCTTATATTAACACTCCACCATAAAAATATCACACTTAACCTAGTGTTTCTCTATATACCACCAGGCCCTGTCATCTTCAAAATCATAACAATAAATTCAATGCTTTCTACAACACATACTCCTATAATACTCTGGCGAGATTTTCAACATGACTTATCAAACTTTTGTCACTAAATGGATCCATCAAATAATCCTGCTTTTGAGTGCTGAGGCTTTCTCACATTAAACTCAATATCATTAAATAACAATAGATATAAATGGCTTATACATTTGAGCTTCTACTCACCAATGTTACATCATCATTTTAATCTTGATCTCTGCCCATCTATAATCTCAGATCATTCTCGACCTAACAAAAATACAGAATACAACAACAGTCCTTCAAAAGACCATGCAAATACTTCTTCCAGCACAAACAACTGACTTCCTGTATTTAGAACATACATAATGCTCCAAAAGCTTCAAAACATGTCACTTTACCCAGTACAAAAATATATAGCATTCACCAATATACTTTCAACATTAATCATACTACCTGCAATTCAACAGCCCCCACCAGATTATTAGGTTTGGCTGATGAACCACATAAAAAGAATAACCATCTCCACAGCAACTGCTGATAATCAAACACAAATTAAAAAACTTACAGAAATGTACAACAATACATTAAAGCAACATGTAGAAATTTTAAAAAAAAAATCTCACACAACAACCAGGGCATACATACAGTGGGGACAGGGTTACCCCTTCACAATGAGAATACCTATGGCACTTGAAATAGATGGCTCTATAACAGCTGGACATAACATGATAAACCCAATATATCAACATTTTTTTAAAAAAATGCAAAAACAATAAAACATACACATCAAATGAAGACATTTTCAGTGATCCTGAAAGACAAACCAATAACTACAACCGACCTTGTTTTACAACTTGCAACAATAGCAAATACATGTTACCAGGAACATAAGGTATGCCCAAATTTGTGTTCAAGCACTTTAGCCACTTCACAGTCAAATACTTGTGCGAACTCATCAATTACATATCACAAAAAATTTACAATGTACAAAGTCTAATATCCAATTGGAATGTTTCCATTTAATAAAAAAACAACAGCAATATTATCTTTATCTAATCTATGACCACCTCAATGGGATCTTCAGAAATAAATATTATTGAAAGACTAATAAAAGAGAAAATAGAACAATATATACTTCCTGTTTTATCTTCAGCTCAATATGCCAAAAAAATCTTATCCATTGGGCAGGATGCCCTAATGTACAAAACAATATCAAAGCAGAAAAGAAAACAAAAAAAAAATATGCACCAATTACAATACAGCTTGGCATTGAGGAAGCTTCTGACTCTGTGCCCATTGCCAAATTATTAGATATGCTAAAAACATCTCATATATATATATATATATAGCCAATCTACTCAGCTGTGAAATCCACATCACACTGAATGGTAAAACAATCAGATTTCATTCTGAGTCAATCCATCCGACAAGGATCCCCTCTCAATGCACTGCTCTTCATACTATATAACAATCCTTTATTAATACAGAATAAAATAAAAGGTATTCAAATCTTAAACACTGCCTTAAATATATCATACATAGTGTATATGAATGATGAATCATTTTCTGGCCCTCTAAAAAGAATCACCCCATATTACAAGAGATAATCAAGGATTCCTCCAATTTTAACTTAAAAATTAACACAAATAAAACTGTTACATGGTCAACATACACAGACATGCACTGTACAGAGATCTTTAATGGCAAACTGACTGCTTTCCTTGGTTTTCCATTCTATCTTGTCTCCAATGTAATGAGTCAAAAAATTCAAAACAAAAAAAGATTCTGAAAAAATCACAAATTCACTTGAAAAATCATACCTATCAATATAGCACTATATATA
The DNA here is from genome assembly GCA_028023455.1 of Epiperipatus broadwayi. Classification (NCBI taxonomy): domain Eukaryota; kingdom Metazoa; phylum Onychophora; class Udeonychophora; order Euonychophora; family Peripatidae; genus Epiperipatus; species Epiperipatus broadwayi. The sequence goes on from JAQFVV010012449.1 coordinate 4,068,993, forward strand.
ATCAACTTATAAATACAAGAATTACCTATTTCACACTTATAATCAAATTTGCTAAAATATTCATATCTAAAATCTCATCAATCTGCAACAAATTAATATGGAAGAGAAAGACAGTGGCGATCTATAAAAGCCTGAGCAGATCTCCATTTAGCAATGGACTCAGACTCCATGCAATCAATGTTTTTACACACAGAAATCAATAAATCTATTAACAGCAACCATAAAAATGTTTCCAGAACTAGATTGTGTGATTAATATAACACCCAACTCAAGCCAATATATAACAAAATATCATTCAATAATGACAAAAAATATACATACTGAAACATTTATAATATTCTAAACCCAAACCATATACCTCATCTATATCCCTCAGCTTTGGAGATAGACAACAGGCAACTGCTGCAAGAATTCTGAAATGGTCTCTAGAAGCAAAATTATTCAATTTTCTACATAAGTTTAATCTAAATACTCTACCCACAACACACTTCCTTAGATTTTGTAGATTCTATACAAATATAGATCCCCTTTGTGGACTATATCATAGAGAAGAAGAGACACAGAATCATTTCCTGCATTCCTGTACTGCACTGGAAACAATACATCACATAATGTTTACACATACCGAAATGCTAATGTTTCAAGCAATGAAATAATAAGAACATTTAAAAAGGCAACATCCCTACCATTTGTGTGGCAACATAGTCTTTATGCCTACTGGTGCTGCAGATGCACTTTTGCTCTTGCTAATAATCATTGAAGCCACCCAGCAACATACTCAATAAAATTAAAATTAATCAAAAAAAGACATCATCCCAGCTCAACCAGATGTATTTTCAGCCATGTGGTCACATGTGAAACCAAGATCCAGTATATAAAATATGTCCAATATGATTTCAATATCAGCAATTTTTAACATTAAAACCAAGCAGTGAAATATAAGCATAAAAAAATAGAAAACCAGTCTCTAAAACAAATGAAGAAGTATACAGAATAGATAAAGGACAGGAAATGAAATTAAACAGCCATCTATTTTCCACAATGATAAAGACTTATGTAATCAGTCTCCTTGCATAGTTGTATATTTGTTTTGCAATTGTAACAGAAGTCAATGTATGACTAGATGTGACTCTGTAACCTTTTAGACTCAATAAGCTTTTGCTTTAAAACAGCATTATCATCACCATGCTGCTGCTACTACAACCACTACTACTATGAAGTACATCTATTTCTTTATAGGTTTTTTTACTTGACTTCAAAGTTATTTATATCTCTAACATTAGTTAACAAGATCTATTGTGATATGTTGTCTGCTTAAAAACAACTTGTTCTTTAAAATTAAGTAAAACACACTAATATACTGAATATATTAATAATAGTATTCTATCAAAATTGGATAGTTCAAAACCATAGACATATTTTCAAGGACAAGGTCACTTTAACTTTGTAACAAAAAATTAATTAAGTATCAATATTCTCATGAGACTATGCAAGCTACATTTCTCCCTTTTTTATATGTATATGTAAGCTTAGGTATTCTAAATTATTTTCCCCATTGAAATGTTAACTACAAACTTCACAAGTTAATCCCTTACATGATTTACAGTTATGGTTTAAGAAAGTAATATATTCAATTAAATTACAATATAATGCTGAGAGTCTATTGATAAGTCATCATCAAACTACAGTGATCCTAATATTTTAAAGCAAGCTCTCATGAATGATAAAGAATTCAGAGTTATATGTATATAACTGTGCATGCATCATATAAATGTATTAATGGAATAATGCAGTCCTTCAAATGTATCTTGAGATTAACTATAAGTTATTTATCAAAAGAAATTAATTGAACTTCAATGATAATAGTAAACTGTCTATATGTGTATATAAGTGGTCTTCATGAGGATAGATGTAATTCTCAACATTTATTAAATACTAAATGTACATCAGGTGTACATTAAATGTATTTGTTAAACAAACAAAAAAATTAATAAATAATATCTAATATAATATTGTTTTATTATGATGAATCAAAATTTAGAATAAAATATGTGCACTTTAATAAATAAAAAAAGATTATAATCAAATCTATTACAATTAGTTTTTCTTTTCTTAAAATATACTTCTTTTGAAAATTGATAGTTGCCTGAAGTGTAAATATTTATTCTTGTGTAAATTTCACTAACATGTCAGATGATCTCTAATGGCAAATTTGTAAATTTAAAAGCATTTGAAGTTGATTTTCTTGAAATAACTTTCTATCCTAGTTAAGCCAAGACGAGTCCATGGAAAATGACATTATTTCAGATGTTTTTAGATAATTATTAAATTAATTTTTGGGATTTCACTTCAAAGATTTCTCTTTCTTTCTACAAATAGTAATTATTGGAGAAAAATAAGTGGATAGATTAAATTCCCCAGTTAGAAACTTTTTCCTCTACTCAGTGATTCTTTAATAGAATCAAACCAGATAAAGTTTAGCAATTACATCAAGTAAAAGAAAAATAAATGAATTGACATCAGCAATATTTGTCATTCATCTTTGAATGGCAATTGTCCATAATAATATTTTAGTTCTATGGCATCTAGCCTACATTTTCATGAGACTGACTTAAACTCTATTGTCAGCATTCACAAAAAACTAACATTTGACAATGCTTATATATATGTTCTATGTAAACATAACAGTTTATGATATATAGAATAAATAAATTCATATTACTATTTTTAAATATTAATATTTTTACAATGATTCATATATTCTTTATCCACTTTCTATACTATCACCACCATTGTCAAATTCAAAATTATGAATAAACATATATGCCAAAAAGAAGGTGTGTAGACAAAAAATAATAATACAACATCAATATTTATGAAAAACTTTTTTGCACCATTTTCTTGCTGCAAGCTTTAAAAAATTCATGGTTTATAAATTATCACATCTATAAGTAAAATATATTTATATGATTTAAAATAATAAAAATCTCTTATCTTTCGCTAATAACCCATTCAAATGTTATATAATAGAATCTCTTTCTGTTTAGATATATATAAATATATGCACATGTCCTTTTTTGAAAAAAATATGATTCTATATTTCAATGTTTGGAAAGGATCCTTCCAACCGTTACAAGATATTTATGTATAATTGATGAGAAAACATTTGCAACAATTAATAAATCATTTTAAGCTTTTAAAGTATTAAAATTACAAATTTGACTGTTACCTTTTTTTCATTATTTAAAAAGGGATAGGTAGGTGCAGGAATGTATATAAAAATTATGTGAGATATCATATGATTACTATTCCCTATACTTACACAGGTTATTAAAATGAAACAAAATTCTCCTTACAATAGTGCCAATCAGTACAAATTAGAGTAATCAGTGCATGCCAGAAGATTTGTGCATAAAATCCCTTTGTGGTACCTTTTCATCCAGTACTCCCAGACTAGTTTCTAACTTGTGACTTTGATCAGTGAGTCTGAAATTATTTGATGAGTAGGCACAAGATATGAAATGTATGCACAAACCTTCTTGCATCCATTGATTACCCTGGCTTGCACTGGGTGATGCTACTGTATGGAGAGTTTCTTACTGTTATTAACATCCTGTGTAAACATATAAAATGGTGATCATGTGATGGATTTATACCTATCCTGTCTTTGAAATAATGGTGCCAGATTTTAAAAAACCAAAGACACCAAAAGGTATAGATGCAGATTCAGTTCTGATCTATGTGACTATACAAACAAATGAGCTTAAATTGAAAATGTTTTCACTTTGGACTCATAACTTTATAGTTAATAAAATAAGTAAAAGATGGCTGTTCAAGAGTCATATTATATCCACATGCAGTGCTCTCAAATCCATGGCTTCTCACTGACGTAAGCCACTAGCTAAAAACTAGTCTAGGAATATTGAATGAGTATGCCTTAGATAAGGATTTTATGCACAAACATTCTTGCATTCATTGATTACTTTGGCTTTCACTGTGTGGCACTATTGTGTGAAAAGTTTTGACTGTGAATATGTAAAATGGTTGATTGATTAATGAAAAAGAAATAGACACTAACAATTCAGTAATAAATAAACAATTTTTGAGGAAAAAATAACTATTTATGTATCATATAATACAATGTTCTCTAAGTCAATTCTAAAAAAACACAAGATGATAAAGATATGGATGAGATTAAGATGTAAAAGTGCATTAAGAAATAGTTAAAATATTTTGATATATAAAATAAATGTTAAAAATATAAAAAAATATTTTTAAAAAAAATTATTTGTTTTTATTTTATATTCTGAGATTATGAATTATTAAACACAATTATTATATAATATTCAGTAATGTACAAAATATTAAAATAGGATTATTTTGCACTTCTCTCTTTAAAACACATTTTACAAATTACATTTTCTGTTAACCAAAATTGAAATTTATTGTAAACTGTCAGTTCTGTAAAAAAAAAAAAAAAATTAAAAAAACCTTAAAAAATAGTTATTACATTTTCATGTAAACTTTATCTCATTTCTATTTCAACATTTTCGAGTATATATACACACATATGTTTGTATATCAATATTTTGACATGCACTATTAAAAATTATATTTGAACTCCTTTTGAAGTATAATCACTTGTTTTATTCCATATTATATTACATGATAAACATATAATTGCATAATCTGATGTTATATGCATACACAGATTTTAAAAACAAACAAATACATTGAAGTTAAAAAAAACAATTATTCATAATAAATCAAATAAGGCAGTTAAAAAAATTTCCAATACCAGAAAAATATGCTCTTCTAAAATTAGAAACTGGTTTGGAGATTGGGATTTTATAATACAATTTCATTAAGTGTCCATCAATTACCCAAGCTTACAATATAATTCTTGAATAGGATGAACATACATTCTATATAATGTATATAAAGAAATCATATGATGTCATCACCAATATCATTTTCATCCACTATTGATCCATTGCAAGATGAAAATCTCCAAGTTAAATTCAGATTTTGGGATCCATAATGTCTCTTTTCCAGAACATACCAGAAAACTTTCTTATTTCATTCATCCATTTTATATGAGGTCTTTTTCTAGATATGTTAAAATCTCTTAAAATCCTTTTTAAGACTCAACTGCTCATCTAATATCATCCCCTAAAAAATTATTCAGTCCAACTCAATGTAAGTTTTTTATTCTTCTAGAAAATCTTAACAATACCTCCTTGTTGTCTCACTCATTTTTTAATTTTTGAACTCAATATTAATCCTATTACATATCTTTTCATATTCCAATGAGCACACTATAGTTTCTAAATTGTTTTTTCACTACAAATCTTCCTTTCAACCACTCAGACATATTTCCTATATTAAATTATTTTTATTAACAGCAATCCATTCAACTTTAATTCTAAGATTAATTTCATTAGTTATGTTTCTATTTTTATAATAATCTATCAAGATTATAATTTTCTTCTAAAAAAATTCATTGAACTTTATTTTAATCTTTTTAGAATTTATCTTTATACTCATTTTCTTACTTTCATCTCTAACTCTTGCAACATTTCCTGCAGCTTTAAAACACTATTTTTAAAAACAGCCATCTTATCAGCAAAATTTAAATGAATTAAATAACTTCCATTTAAAGTGTTGCAGATATGGAATCACTCTTCTCAATATAAATTTACTTAATATCACCATACCTACCACTCTCCACTCTATCTCATAACACTGATATATTCAAACACATATATGTCAAAAAGATAAATACTCTATATATTACATATATTGATACAGATATATAATAAGCCTGTATTTCAGTTATTAATATCACCATGTAATCTAATGATTGCATTGTGATATATATTCTTCAGAATATGATAATATTCTGTATCTATTTTGATAATTCAGGCACTGTAGAAATGCTTATAAAAAGTAATGCCTTTTCATAAGCCAAAGCATAATGGAAACCCATCCTCAATGATCCTTTGTACTTTTCTCTAAATACGTGGATGTGATCATTAAGCTAAAACCACCATTAAATCCAATTTATTCTTTTGATTTGTTAAAAATGAGATCTTAAATTATATAAAAAGTGATTTAATGTCAGAAATCTGAAAACAAAATTGAAAGATCAAAAATTTAATTTATTTATTACAAATTTATTTGTTAATTAAATGCAATACTCCAGATGTTTATTTTAAATTTGGATAAATATATAGTATCCTTTACAATAGGTATATAAAGTTAGGTAGAGTTGGGAAAGTAGTTGTATTGGAAAACAATTTAAATTTGAGTTATTTTCTAACATATAATTTAAATGTAATAGATAGCAGGAATTCAAACTCAGTAGATAAGAGTTTATAAATATATATTAGCTAGTTTGAACTAATTTTCAAATAAATTAAATATAAAATGATACAATAAATCATTTTAAAAATACTATTAATTTTTATTTATTATACTTAAAGATACTATAATGGTAGAATAGCTTAATTATAGTGATAAATATTTTATATTATATGTTTAAGATAATTAATTTTGTTAAAAATATTATTTGGAATGATAAGTTAATTTAATATTATTTTAAAGATGCTGAAAGTATCACATGATTAGGTGATTGTGAGTGCTTTCAGAAAGTTAGGGAAAGAAAACTTTAGTTTTAACTTGTTAACAAAATTTGATACAATAAAGTGTAACAAATTTTTAGACTAGAGATAATGTTAGAAATGTAATGAACAAAATTATTATCCTTTTATTTAAGTGTAACATTTTATTTTTTAAAATCAATTTCAGGTTATTTAAATATTAAAAATTGTTTTAACAAGGATATTTAATTTTTAGATAAAATATATTTAATATTGATGAATCATAGTTTTAAAACTTAATTTTAAAAATCATATTGATATAGTTATGTAAATTAGCAAATTTGTACAAGCAGTATTGACCAATGAAATCACTGGATTAAGACCAATATAAAAAGAGGTTGAAGCCAATCTAGACAGATATTTTTCATATTAGTTAATTGTGTTTTCAGTGTTTGACAGATTTAGTTTGAAATTTATAACTATATATTTTTATACTGTAACAATAGTAATTTCTTTTAAATTATTATTTTACTTGAAAGTGTTTTTAAAAAATATAATTCTGACAACTACTTAAATAATGAATCACTACATACCAAATTTCCCTATTAGTTTGTCTACTTGAAACTTAGTTCAGGACCTCAGTAACTCTATGAAACACAATAGTGACTACTTAAATATTGTGAATATAAATAGAAAATATCTAAAAAAAATTACTGCAACAAAATTGGAGTGGACTTACGTAAAAACTTTGTAATTTATATAGATAGTATATTTGGAAGGAGTGACTATTTATTTCAAATGACTATCATATTGCAATGTAGCTAGTTTATTTGAGGTAATTAAGAGAAATTAGATATTTATTAAAATCTTATTTGTAATATTAAATTTGAAAAGAGAAGAAAATTAAGACTCTGCACCTGTGCTTTAGAACTGAACTTAAAATGTCTTATGGTATGATGAATGTCTGTTATAGTATATAACTGATGTTAATGATTCATATTTGATTTGTCGTTAAGGAAATCAAAATGGATTTATATTTTAAGAATGATGTATTATTATTATGTTTCAAAAGGTTTACATAGTTCCTATTACATTGTATTTACAATTTGATATTATTATTATTATTATTATTATTATTATTATTATTATTATTATTATTATTATTATTATTATTATTATTATTATTGGAGGATTACAAATTTCTTATTGAAAGCTGATGAGTAAAGTTATTAGTTAGTATTTTATTAAGGAATATTAATTAGTTTATTATTACTTATGTAATAAATTTTATAAAATTATATTTTACGATTATTAAATGTGTGCTTTAAAATCATGAGAATAATTACATGGCAGTTTTGTTATGGGAATTTTGTGAGGTAATATTCTTATTCCACTGGGAATGCATCTTTTGGGATGTATTCTCAATGTTTAAGCTAGTGTATCTTACTGGACATCTCATAGTAAAAGTTTTTATAGTTATATTTATTTTAATAGAACCCTTATTTGTTGATAATATTGAGCTGGTTATAAATTAGATTTATTAATGAATGAATAGATTGAATATTATAGTTGGAACCCTTATAATTTATTATGAATCTAAGTGCTATGATATTTTATTATAATAAGTTTTCTTATATTTAATTATTGAAAAGTATTGTTTTCTTAGATGTTGTATCTTAATAATGTATCTTGAGCTAGTCAGAACAGTATTATTTTTAATAATCATTGTTTATATAATCCAATTGAAGTTTAATATTGTTATCTCAGTTATCCATATTCTTTTGTTCAGTAGCTTTCCTTTAAGGAAGGGTATTATATATATATATTACAAATCGATGTCTGTATTTCTTCAAAATAATATACGTAAATTTATAAATAAATATTTGAAAATACAGTACTTAAAAGTTTATAAAAAATATATTTATAACCATGACTTAGAAGCGCTTTCAACTATTTTGTAGCTTTGTCAACTATCACTTTTAAAATATCAGCTTTCCCATAATTCTGAGATCTTAACGTTTGCTGCTTGCCTATTAATTAAATCTTGTTTATATTTATATATTAACATTGCCTCTTTAATTTTCCTTTTATTATTATTTCTTTCAGTTTCCAATATTTTTACATTGTTATAATTAAAATAATTAAAATGAATAATGGGAGGCCCATGGGCCTTCCTATAGTTACCCAAATATGTAATTTTATTATATCTACATATGAAAAAAATATTTTAAAAAAGGAAAATTATCAGAGAGAGATTATTTTATACAATCGATATGTTAATGATGTTTTTGTTTGTGGAAAGCCAAATGCTATTAATGATTTGTTTAATAAATTAAATAATATAAAGGGTTTAAAGTGGATTAAAACAGATGAAAATTCAATGTGTGTTCAATTTTTAGATCTCAAGATAACTAGAAATAAGGATAAACTGGATTACTATATGACTCTTAAACCAATAGCAAAAAGAGGATATATTCTATATAAATCAAAAATACCAATGTCACATAAAATGGCAGGTTTGAAATCTTTTTTATTTAGAAATGATAACCTTTGTAAATATGCATCAGATAAAACTAAAAATATTGAAATTTATTATAATGAATTGTTAAATGTTGGATACAATTATGATTGTGTATATTATACTATTAAAAATTTTACTTCTAAATATAAAAAAATTAATAATAATGTTAATTCTTCTCATAAAAAACTGTGGATATCAATACCATATATTTTGAATCAACAGGCAAGTTTCATTAAAAAAATTTATAAAGGAATATGTGATATTGCATTTTATGCACCACCTACATTAAATAAATTAATAAACAATTCAAAAGATAAAACTTTATTGATAAATAAAAATTTTATCATTTACAAATGGACATGTAGGTGTGGCAGTGGATATATAGGTGAATCGAGGTACACATTGGAAAAAAAACAAAAGAACACCTATTACTATTTAAAAGGGTTCAAAATACAAAACGAAATTTTAAAAATGATGATACTTTATCAGCTTCTGTCTTTTATGACCATAATAAATCATGTATATATGGTTTTGATTTTAATTATAACAATGTAAAAATATTGGAAACTGAAGGAAATAATAATAAAAGAAAAATTAAAGAGGCAATGTTAATATATAAATATGAGCAAGATTTAATTAATAGGCAAGCAGCAAACATTAAGATCACAGAATTATGGGAAGATTGACATCATGGAATTATGGGAAAGCTGACATTTTAAAAGTGATAGTTGACAAAGCTACAAGATAGTTGAAAGCACTTCTAAGTGATGGTTATACATATATTTTTTATAAACTTTTAAGTACTGTACTGTATTTTCAAATATTTATTTATAAATTTATATATATATCAAATCACTCCATTATTTTTTCAGCAATGCTACCTTGTGAATATAGATATGCTGAATTTCAAATCACATAACCAATAGGTAACCTCTTGAACTGTATACTGCAATGTTGTTAAATATTCTGAAATATAGACTTATTCAAACAAGGAGCATAAAATTTAAATTAACAATGATCTTAACTACTTCATAAACGAATGAGTTTAATTTATGTATACAAAAAAACAACTAATACATTAGTCAGTCTCCCAACATAAATATATAAAATACAGACCCAGTACATATCATTAACTAAAAATTCAAATATAAAATGTCACATCGTCCATTCCCCTCCAAATAATGTTTTTTTTTTCAGCAATGGAATAAAAATAAATTCTGAATTTCAATGGCCAAAAGGTAACCTCTTGAACTCTATGCTGCAACATTGTTAAGTATATTGAAATATAGACTTATTCAAACAAGGAACATGAAATTTAAATTAGTAATGATTTTAAATTGCTTATAAACACACGTTTAATTTATGTATATAACTTTGCAGTCTCCCAACATAAATATATAAGAAACAAACCCAATGCCAATTGCTAGCTGAAAATTCAAATGTAAAATGTTAAATCATCCCCATCCCACATTATGTTTTTTCAGAATGCTATCGTATAAATAAAGATAAAGTCTAAATTTGAAACAGCATGGCCAATAGGTAAGCTCTTGAACTGTATGTTGCAATGTTGTTAAGTATATTTAAATACAGACTTATTCAAACAATGAGCATGAAATTAGCAATGTTCTTAATTTGCTCTTAAACAAACTTGTTTAATTTTTGTATTAAAGAAAGATTAATATATTAGTCAATTTACTCTTTGCAATCTCCCAATATAAATATATAAGATATAAACCAGTGCATATAGCTAGCTGAAAATTCAAATATGAAATGTCAACCCCCTCCCCCCCACCAACAAACATTTTGTTTTTTTCAGCAAAGGTATTTTGTGAATAAAAATAAAGTCTGAATGTCAAACAGCATGGCCAAACGTTACCTCTTGAACCATACATTGCAATGTTATGAGTACAGTGAAATACAGATTTATCCAAACAAGGAGCATGAAATTTAAATTAGCAATGATGTTAAATTGCTCATAAACAAGCATTTTTCTTTTACGTACATAAAGAAAGACTAATACATTAATCATTTTAAGCATTGCAATCTCTAAACATAAATATAAAGGAAATAGACACAGTGCATATAGCTAACTGGAAATAAAATGTCAAATCACCCCCCCTCCCGAATGTTGTTTTTTCAGTAATTCTATCTTGTAAACAAAGATAAAGTCTGAATTTCAAACATCATTACTAAAAGGTTACTTCTTGAACTATATACTGCAAAGTTGTTACGTATATTGACATACAGACCTATTCAAACTAATGAGCAGAATACATGATTTCATTTGTTCAAACAAAACATATTTGAGTATTTATGAAAACTGAATTTATTTCATTGAATGCATGCAATGAAGCATTTTTTAAATATATTTTTTTCTTGTCAATAGTACTTAGAAAAGGAGAGTATAAAATAGCAAACAATAAGATCATTTCCAAGAAACAAATGTATTCATATTATTAAAACCCTAATTTAGTAATTCATAGGTAAAGATTGGATATTTTCAAATACTTTATTCTTTATTCATTCATTTATACAGATTAAATACAGGTTGAAATACACTTACATAAATGCCATTTCTTCTTACTAAGTCTTAGGTGCATTTTTATGTAAAAAAAATTTTATAAACTGTTTATATATTTACATTTTATTTGATTTTAAATTTAATACAACATATGAAAATGAGAATCACAACAACAAATTACGTTTCAATAATATATTAGTTATTCATAAAAAATATTGAGTACATCCTATTAAATACCTATATAAATTTTGCAATAAACCAAGTTACCGTTTCATCTCTTTCCTCTCTTTAATATAATTTTTAATTTGTTTTTTTATTGCCCTATAAAGTTGCAAACTTTTTAATTCAATAGATAGAATAATATAAAAATTTATGAACATAGTGATTTATTATTCTAATTCTATACTTATTACAATATTTTGAAATTATGAATGCATCCATTTTTTAGACACATTTCACTCTATATTATGTAAAGCTTTTTACAAGTACTATCAGATTTTTTTCTATAATTGTATATTTAAGTTCATTAAATAGTAAAATATTATGTTTGTAGTCAATGTTTTCTTTTTTATATATAATTTTCTTCTATTACATCAATTATATATATATATATATATATATATATACAGTAATGATAATCTATAAATATTATAAAATCCTTCTAAAATTGTTAAGTGTTATTCAGATTCACATAAAGATTTATATAAAACTAAGAATATTTAGAGAAAAAATATCTTTAATTTTGTAAAACATTGTTATAAAATACGATGTTTCCAAAATATTTTTTTGTCAATTTTCATTTCAAGATTACTAATATATTTTACTTTTTCTACATATATTTATTATATTATCATTACATATTGAATTATCTTATTTATAATCACATGAATGTAGATGTATATCAATATTTTCATATTTCATGTGTGAACATATTTATATACATTTTGTTATACTACATGTTGTAATAGTATAATAGGAACATGATGAAAACACTCTTTATAAAGGCCCTAAATGAGGATGACAAAATTTGTTAAGATATAAAAAAAATGAGACAAGAAAAATAAAAGAATCTATTCATATATCCTAGCTTTAAACACCAAATTTATACTGATACAATCAAAAACATGAAAATTCTAACTCTTACTAATGCTCTACATTGTTGAATTAGTTAAATCTAAATTAGTATAAAATAAAGAAAGATTTAACTAATCTTTTATTATAATAAAATATTTATAGTAGAATAAATTGATCATGTGAACTGCCATCTTTTATTATAATAAAATATTTATAGTAGAATAAATTGATCATGTGAACTGCCTGCTTTATATATCTTATAAATTGTAAAGTTGAAAATTAAAATTATTAATTATATAATGCAAATATATGATGAAATGAATATATTAGCTAAAATTAATAATGTTATATTAGTTAATTAAATCAAATCTATTATAGAATAAAATGAGTGAAGATTAATAAAACAATCCAAAATTCATATGGAAATAATATTTAAAATTTATTAATATATTTACATTGATTTTCATTCATAAATAATCCTTCTGTTACTATGTGGAAAATTATATTATATTCAAAAATGTATACAAATATTGAGCTTAATAATTACATAAAATTATATTACAATAATTTATTAACTAGCTCTTTATAACAATGAGAGTTCAGAAAATGTTAGATTAACTATTATCATTACTGGGTTCTATTATATCAATAAATTTAAATTACCTTATTAGTTAGATCTTATATGTTAATGTTTATAATAAAACTATAAATTATAATTGCTATTAATTTAAATGACACTCATACTTGGATTTAATAAATAATAATAATTTATTTACAAAGTAAACAATATAAAATTAATAAATACATTATAAGAATTTAGATTAATAAAATTATGAAAATAAAAGAATAATTTGTTATAGATTGCTACTGCAGAACCACTGAATAAACCAAAACAAGTTATTAAGTAAAATCTATTAAGATTACTAATTATAAAATTTAGAACAATTATTTTCTTTTGGTTAAGTGCACATTTAAATAATCACTAACACATAAATATACATTAAATAACCTTTCTAAACTAATAGTAATCTTAAATCAAATAAGTACATATAACAAATTATAAATAAATTAACAACCTGTGAATAATAATTAATGTTTATCATCAAGAGCTCTACTGCTCTTTCAGTTCCTTTATTATGATTAAGTTCCAAATCGAATGAGAATCCAATATTTTTGTAATATAATAATGCATTAAAAAGAGTATGTTTCTTTAGAATATTTGAAGTTTTATTATTAAATATTGGTTATGAACAATTCCTGATAAAGTACTAATGTATATTATTCCCTTAATATAATTACTATCGCAATTAAAGTGATTATACAGATGCACATAGATATTAATTTCCATGATTAAACTTCATGAACATTTTTATAACTTTAATTATTCCATTAGTTGATTGTTTTTATTTAAATAATTGGCAGATTATCAATTTCGTTTATTGGTACTTATATATATATACTAGACATATGCATGCATATATTTACTGTAATTGTTAACTAGACTTATTTTTAAAAAAATCTAGAATGCTAGTGAACAATATTTTAGATTTTGCCTCAAAATCTCAAGAAATTTTACATTTTTGTGCTTCAGAGTTGATGTTAAACTTTCTGTTTAGTTATTGTGTTTTACACAATATACTTTTAAAATATATACATATTTTTTAAACGAAGTATTTAAAGTTTAACATATCATATAAAATGAACTGATACATCATATATAGAAAACAATAAGTAATAAAAGTGCTTCAAATTAAAATCATAGGCTTATTTATATTCTTTGTTTGTTGACACAGTTTTATAACCTCATCTTAGACACTTACTATTGATACACTCCTGATCTCATGGAGTAATTATTGTGGTCATTTGAACACCAGAGAATTTCTGACAATATGTCTTTTTGAATTTCAAGTTTTTAAAACAAAATCATTTTAAAAATAAAATGACAACAACGATGGACAAATTTCTTTTTTCAAAATAAAAAAAATACACCATGTTTACTTTTTAAAATACTGTTATAAATATTATATATTTTTTCAAACAGCGAACATTACCTTCAAAAATATTCCCAGTTTAAAAATCTTATACTTAAAGAATAATCAAACATGCATATATGGATTCACACATACATGAAAATATCAATTCCTATTCACCCATTAATATATATATATATATATTACTATATTTATTAATAACTCTGTAATGAGATATGTAATCTAATACAGCAAATTTACTTATTGCCTTACTTTATTAAAATAAGAAAACAGATTTGTGAATGATATTAAAAAATAAAAATGAAAAACGAATTGTAGATTGCTCTATATTTTAAATGTTTACATAATAAGTTATAAGTAGATATCACTTGATGATTGTAATAATCAATAATTTATAAAATATTTTAAAGTTTAAATTTTTTTTTGCACATATAAGGCAATGTTTACTCAAGGGACTAACCAAAAATTATATTGTCTCCCACTATGATAAAAAAATTATATTAATCCTTAACATACAAGGATCACTTTATTTAAGACTTAATTTTAAACACACCCCTTTTTTATCTCTCTATTTCAACTATATTCTATCATCACAACAACATATACATTCATTATTGCTTAGTGTCATTATAAAATTAAATTAAACTACCAAGTGACTCAAAATCTACTTCTTTACCTTTCTTACTTGCAATAAAAAATTACATAAGTTCTCAAGGAGTTGTACATATTTCAAACATTAAAAATATAAAATATTGACAAACTGAACTCTTATCCAACAATTTTTAATTTATCATTTTATAACTACATATATCTGTACAAGATAATATCACAATAAAATATTCTATAATTGAGTATTATAATAACTAACAATAATGTTAATATCTATAAAAACACTAAAATATTTTAGTAAAGTAAGAACTTGAAACAATTCTTATGACCAAAAACGTTTTTTTGGTTAACATCTAATCCTAAAAATATTTATAACAAGTCATTTGCAAAAACAAGCTGAAATTTCTTAAAATTTCAACAACAACATCAGATAACAAGTAGTCATTATCAAACAGTCAGAATTTTACTTCTGATAAACAAAAATTTTTAAATGCATACTACAAAAGCTTTAACAATTCTTATTCTGACTGTAAAGATTCTATTATACCATTTTTAACACTTAAATATATTACTATACAATCTTCAATAATATTTTATCAAGTGAAATTAATTGCATTTTTATAAATTCATTAAAAATACACTTCATCTACTTTCTACAAAGTCATACTATTGCAAGCTTCAAAAATGATAATATATTTTTACCTTCAAATTTTCTAAAATCATGGGTTTCATTTGAACTCTAACTTATTTTAAATATAATGATTTTGGAGCATATAAATATATATATATAAGTAAATTCTTATTTAAATCATACTGATAATAATAAAGATAAACTAACATTTTCAGCAATTCATTTATAATCAAACAATTTATACTTCAATAAGAAAAAAATACTGATATAAATATAAATGTGGTAAATAGGATGGATTTGGCCGAAATCATGAATGATTTTTAAAAAATAAAAGAAAAACAAATCACAGATTGCTTTATATTTTAAATATTTAATTAATAAGTTAAAATTAGATAAGATATCAATTGACAATTTTAATAACCAATAATTTATCAAATAAATGATTTATAATTTTTTTTCCTACATATACAACAATGTTTACTCAAGAACTAACCAAACAGGTACAAATATATATAAATTCCTTTTCTCAAAGTACTAAAGACTATTTTGTTCAAGGTTTGTTAACATTTTTTAATTGCAATATTAGCATTGTTACTTATACTCATAATAGCAATATCATCTGCATATTGATAAATTAGTCCTTCAATATTACTATTTCACAAAAACAACAATGAACCATATAGAACCTTTAGAACTTCATATAATTTTTTTTTTGCTGATTACTCAATACATTTTATATTTTTGATATAACATATATATTATTTAAATATTTTTTTAAAAATTTGAGCAATTTTCCATTAATTCTACAATTTTCTAAACTGTGATTCAATTGTTTATACTCAATAATGCCAACAGCTTATAAAAGTCTAAATAAATAACAGTTATATATTTTTTATCAATTAATAAATTATTAATTTTATATGTAAAATATTCCAATAACATTTTGTATTTCTTCCTTTTATAAATCCATATTGTTTTTGTTTTTTTATTAAAAAAATTTTTTTAATTTAATTTTAAAAAAAACCTATTTTATAAATATAATTTTCTATTATTTTATTAACTTATGAAAGAATAGATATAACTTTAAAGTTATCAAAATTATTTTTATCAACAGGCTTAAAAACTAATCTTACTATAAATGCTTTAGGCAATGAATGAAATTCTCTATTTTCTATTATTTATTAATCATATAAAGTATAATATCTAATAGAATATTAGTATTATGTTTGCCATTCTAATTTTATCTATACTTGGACTTATATTAACTTTACTTTCTATATTTTATAGATCACTTAATAAGAAAGTTAATAAGTTTATTAGTATACTTTATATGCAAAATAAAATTTAAAAATGTAGAATAAGTATAATATAAAATATAAATATATTTCCATTACAATATTATGCTATTTATCAACTTTATACTTTAAATACACAATAAGGTCACATAGTAATCAAATGTGATACTAGAATATGTACTTCAATATATTATAAAATAATTAAAAAATCTGGGCACAAACTGTTGTTAATTTATTCACATGTTTCCATCTTATGAATTTAAAGAATAAAGTATTGCAGCAACCATATAGTATCATCATACAATAAAAAAATAATCTATCTTAAAAATTAAAAAAACACATTGAATACATGACTTACATCCAACGCAAAACAACTATACAAATCTATCTAATTATAGTTTGGATTTTTATGAAACAGATAATAGTTGATGAAAAAAATAAATGAAACAAATTATTCATAATTCTTAGTTTAGAATATATTGAAAACAATAAATAGATGGGTACTTGATAAAAAGAAAGATATTATTTTAAATAATAATAAATTGTATTATCATTTCAAACGTTTATATATTAAAGCTATAGCATTAGAATAAAAGTTCTTGACAAAATCTATTAAACTACTGATCATCACAAAACATGTTATATGGTCTTCTAAGGATAAAATTAAAAATCTATTTTTAATTTAAATTTACTACAACTTTTATGCATATCGAATTATTAACATATGTATCTTAAATATAATATTAACTCATCAATGCACTTTATCACTATTTCACAATGCTTTTATTATCACCCTCTTTGACAGTTTTGATTGCCCCAACAATCTTCTTCAGAACTACAATATAATACAAATATATGATTATAAATATATGTGAACATATAAAGTACATTCTATATATACATCATATCTTCATCATTTACTTATTATATACCCTTTAAATATTGTTATATATTATATATTTTATCCTTTTTACGTGCTATATTTATCAATTAAAACCTCCTATAAACATATATATTCTATTTTTATTTTACTCTTATTACTCTTTTTAATATTTAACTCTAACTTAATATCTCTCCTCCTCCTTCTTCTTCTTCTTATTATTATTACTATTATTATTATTGTTGTTGTTGTTTTTGTTATTATTATTATTATTATTATTATTATTATTATTATTATTATTATTATTATTATTCATTTTATTAACAATCAATATTTATAATTTATTCTTTCAATAATTTATAATTTACTTTAATCTATAATATTATTATTTTAAAGAGGGTGGTAATTAAAGCATTGTGAAATAGTGATAAAGTGCATAGATGAGTTGATATTATATTATATACATTTGGCAATGCAATAAGAAAGATTAGTTATATGTATCTTTACTAAATTTTCCTATTAGTATTGGTCTTATTAAAAATAAGGCAATTCCTTTATTATTAATAAATTAGAATTTGTATAACATTATTATGTTTATCATATTAATATTTTTCTCTTATTAATATTAAATAATAAAAATAATAAAAATAACAGTGAAGAGATATTTTGGATTTATGAAGATTAGAAAATGACAACTATTATTTAATGTAATAACATTTAAATGAGTACAACTTATTTCATACTTTAAATGGTCAAATTTCAATAGTAAAATCTGGCCATAATGTTGCCTTTTACATATATGATTTAAAATAATCAATTTAAAACAAAATTGAAACAGACAATTCACTATAAGTAAAAAAATTTATTTAATACATCAACCTGACTTTCAGTTCTTATTAGAACCTTATAAAAATATTTATTTTTACAAAACTGCATGTGATGTGATGCACTATGTCTTCTCCTTTTTTGGAATCATGAATCTCTCAGACACTATGCCCAGAAAAATAAGTTAGCACTTTTACCTCCCCTTTCCACTCTCAACCTTAATTTTCTCCATATTTCTTCTCTATCCTGCTCCATCCTATTTCAAACATTATCTTTGTCAACTCTATGGTTTTTATATCTAAATCTTCCTTATATTTACCCAGACCCAGCATAAAAACTAAGAACCCACTTTCTGTAAAAATCACTTTGTTTATACATGTTTTCCCATAACTTCATTATTTGTTCCTTTCTGCTTGTAGGCATTTACATTCAATTAACAGATACCTAATATTTTCTATATCTTCCTTATATATCTTGCTGACTAAATCATCCATGTAATTTCAGTTATGTGTATATTCACTTGTTGCTAAAAATCCGGTTCTAGCCATTCCATGCTATCATCATAAACTAACTCACATTAAATATTCGATTTACTCCAATATATATTTAAATCCATTTTACTCTCCATAATAGTTCCCCATCTCTCCAACTCCCTATTTTTTATTAATGCATCTATTTTTCTATCCCATTCCTTGCCGCTATAACACTCAACAATTGTCTTAACACAATCATCCCACCTTTTCTATAAGTACAGACATAAAGACTTTATTTAAATCTTCTGCATACCATACTATCCTTCTCATCCTGTTGCCTGTCCTTTATGCATAACCCAATTAAATACTATTTTGGCTATTCTTTTATTATCAAAAAATTGCAATCTACCAAACATTTTTATTTTGCTTTTTGCATCTCTCATATAAAAACTTGGCCATCCCATTTCTCCTCGATTTGCTTCATTTGCTACCCACACATATAGATACATAAAAATAATTAAACTTATTGCAATCCTTTTTTTTATTATATGTAGTTACAACACAATCTAAAAAAAAATTAAATTGTAACTCTAAAGTTTCCAATTAATCTACCAATACCCATTTCCCCTAGATGTGCAGAACCTTTAAAAATGTTTACACATTTGTTTAAATATTCTTCAATACGTAAAATTTATATTATTTTCATTCCTTGCAATTTTTAATATATCTTATTAGCAGAATATTTTTTACACAATTCATTTTATGTCCAGAATCCAAAAAATGTATATATGATCCTGATCTTATACATTTTCTATTAATTTTCTTAGCATGCTGCTTACCTCTCTCAATGGCAGACTTTCTTGTCTGACCTATATATATCATATTGCAAAATTTGCAACTAATTTTATAAACCAACATCACATTACTTTTAATATTAACCCTATGTTTTGCATTACAAATCAATCTGTTTACTAATTTTCCATCCTAAAAAATAGTCAGCTAATAAAGTTTGTTAAAAATTACAAGGAAAAGAAATGTTATAAAACTGTGTTTATTCAAAAAAATGTAAACAAATGTGTAAACATGATTAAAGATCCAGCACAACTAAGAGTAAAATGGGCATAGGAAATTTTAGAGTTATAATTTATTTTTAGTTTTTTAGATTGTTTTACAAAGAATGGTAATAAGTTCAATCAATCAATCAATCTATCTATCTATCTATCTATCTATCTATCTATCTATCTATCTATCTATCTATCTATCTATCTATCTATCTATCTATCTACCTACCTACCTACCTACCTACCTACCTACCTACCTACCCACCCACCCACCCACCCACCCACCCACCCACCCACCCACCCACCCACCCACCCACCCACCCACCCACCCACCTACCTACCTACCTATCTATCTATCTATCTATCTATCTATCTATCTATCTATCTATCTATCTATCTATCTATCTATCTATATTATTAATTACATTTGTTATAATATAATATAAATAATATCCATTGGATAGAGTTGCAGTAGAATAATTAGCTGGTTACATGATTTGTAAAAAGAAAAATCTTGATAAATTGCCAATATGGAATAAAAGTTGGGTTAATATATTAAATAATTTTTTTTATTTATAATGAATTGTTTGTGTCAATTTTATTTTATTTGAAATAGATTATTTAAAAAACTTATTTCATGTATATAGGGCTAAATATGAGCCCATTTGATTGACATTGTGCTTCAAACAGCTCTTGCACCTATCATGGTTTATGCAATTAAAAATTATCTGATATATATAAAACTCATTTTTAAAAAAATTACAAAATTCATAAACATCTATATATGTTCAAATTATATTACAGCACAGAGTTGACTTACTGCATTGCAGCTTCTGCCATCTCTACCACTATGCATAATATGGATATAGCAAATTATCTTCAGCAAATTTACAAAAATAGAAATATGCCATGTGTTACATTAAAAAAATTATGTTGGTCAAACAAATTGTTAACATTTATTTCATTACATTATGACTTAAATTATTTACATATATGTGAATTATTTCTGCAGCAAGATAACTAATTTTAATATAGTTTAATTATTTTACAATGAACAGTTCAATAAATTTAGTTGAGTAATTAATTGTTTTAAAATCTTAAATATTATTAAAAAAAAAATAAAAATCTACCCTGCTAATTTATATTGTTCACAACAATTTTTCAATATTTTTTAATTAACAGAAAATTATGAAAATATTTTTAAATACTTTAATGCAAATTTAAAAAGTTTAAAATCAATATAAAAATATTTATTTTAATTATTAGTCTTCTTGAAAAAATCTTAATATTCTAATAATTTTTCATAGGATGTTAAATTCAAAAGAAGAAAGTAGTATAATAATAATAATAATAATAATAATAATAATAATAATAATAATAATAATAATAATAATAATAATAATAATAATAATAATAATAATAATAATAATAAATATTACATCTGAAATGCAAAAAAACATTTTGCACAAATTTTTAAAAATTCACAATGACAACACAGAATCAGAAATGACCAATTAAGAAGATGAAAGTATTGTTGTAAATGAAAATGTTGAGAAAATATGTTCAGTATAGTAAGATGGATACAAATAATAATCATAAAGAAACATTTATGAGAAGAAAACAATATCATGGAAATAAATCAGTATGATGTCTAAAAATTAAATAGTTAAAAGATAACTAAATATAACAAATGATCCTGCTACTTATGAGAGAGAATGAGACAGAAAATAATATATTATTCAGTGAAAAAACATTGACAACAATTCTTGTATATGAATTTCCCCACCAAAATAATGGAATTCATTTTTCAAAAATTCATCTTAACAATAAAAACTGAAACATGATTTCACCACTTGAAAATTTTCTTTTATCTTTTTTGTGAAGATTGTATAATCCATATCAAAATTCAATAACTGGCTAAATACCCATAGAAGACTGATAAAACATAAAAAACCAAAACATCATTTGGTTGCAATGTTTGAACATACAATACTTGAAAAGAGACTTTTAGCTGTGCAAAGTATAGACAAGATACAACAGAATTTACAAAATGAAGAAAAATTGTGATTAATTTTTTGAAAAACTATTATCAGTAACATAATTTCTAAGTGAAAATAATTTAGAATTTTGAGGATCTGTCAAAAACAAAAACAAGAAAAAACCTTCAAGATTAATGATTGACTTTGGTGGATCATTTTATTATGAAACTTGTAGATTTATAGAAACATTATTAAAAGATGTTTTTGGATTTGAAAAATATACTATTATTCATTGTTTGATTTTGTAAAAAAAATTCATAATATTAATATTAATGAAAATGATAGTATTTGTACATTTGATATATGTGAGATGTACAGTTCAATAGATAAATTAAAATCTATAAAATTATTTTAGATGCTTTGATGTTAAAAAAAGATTGGTATTAAGAAAGTAAAATTTGTAAATGATGTGTTACATTTTATTGATAAAAATATATATGCTATGTTTAACAAAGATTGTTATAAAATGGATAATGGTTGGCTTATGGGGGTTCCTGTAGTTTCACAAATATGTAGTTTTGTAATATCAAGATATGAAGATATAATTCTTAATAATCATATATATTACCAAGATATTAAAATTTATTACAGGTATGTGGATGATGTTCTTGTTTGTGGAAATTTAGATGTTATAAATTTGTTATTTAATGAATTAAATAGTTTAGAAGGTTTAAAATGGAGTAAATCTTTTGAAGAAAAATGTCAATTCAATATTTGGATATTAAAATCACTCATAATAAAAATAAATTTGATTATTGTATGGTAATAAAAGATATTGAAAAAAGAGATATATTCCTTGGGATTCAGATGTGCCAATAGTACATAAATAATCTGGTTTAAAATCATTTTTATTTAGGAATAATAAGTTATGTAAATATAATTCTGATAAAATAAGTAATATAAATGTATTTATTATGGAATTATTAAATATTGGATATAATCATAAATAAATTTATAATATTGTTACTGA
Organism: Epiperipatus broadwayi; assembly: GCA_028023455.1. Lineage (NCBI taxonomy): Eukaryota > Metazoa > Onychophora > Udeonychophora > Euonychophora > Peripatidae > Epiperipatus > Epiperipatus broadwayi. Next base: position 4,092,485 of record JAQFVV010012449.1, read on the forward strand.
GTTTAATAATAATGGTAATATTTTAAGTGCTATAGATATTGATAAAATGAAATATACTTGGATATCAATACCATTTATTTGTAATGAACAAGTGAAATTTATAAACCAAATATATAAAAATATATGTAGTCACATTTTATACTACTCCTAATTTAAATAGATTGATAAATAATTCAAAAAATAGATGTAGTATTTTAAATCAAAGTTGTGCAATATATAAATGGCTATGTGTTTGTGGAAAGACATATATAGGTGAATCTCGGTGTACATTAGAGAATAGATCAAAAAAGCATTGGTTGTTATATAAATGAGTACAAAAATCAAGACAAGAGAATGTTAAAAATGATGATGTATCACCTTCAGTATTTTTTGATCATAATGTTACATGTAATTATGGTTTTGATTTTAATAAAGTTAAGATTTTGTGTATTGAAAGAAATAATAAATGTAAAATTAAAGAAGCTATGTTAATAAAAAAAATGAAAAGCAACATTTGATAAATAGACAGCTGCTAATATAAAAATTAATGAATTGTGGGAAAATTGATGTATGATGTAATTCTTTTTATATATATTTGTAACAGTTTTTTGTAATAGAATTTGAATCTAGTTGATAATGACTACTTAGATAGTTGAAAGTACTTCTACTAAATTAAGATATGTATTGTTTTTAGAATATTTTTACTGTATTAATTATTGTACTGTTTTGAATAATTATATATATATATATATATATATATATATATATATATATATATATATATATATATATATATATATATATATATATATAGTATCCTTCTGGATAGGCACCAGAAATATTGATTGTAATTATATTGCACTGTATCAGTATCAACTGATTGCACCTTACTTAAAAAAAAGAAATAACCTGAAATGTAAATTTTTTTTATTAATGACCTAAACCTATGTTTAAGAGCACTTATAGATATAATTTGAAAGTTTTGAGATATTTAATATTTTTCTTTAGTGAGTATTTAATGATAGAAAGGGAAGTGGCTTGTCACTGAAATTGTCAGTTTAGTTTAGATTTATCCAAGTTTGTTTTATTTGTCTGCAGAACAGTGATTGATATTTGTTTAGGTAATTCTCTGGTTTATTTGCTTATAATATTTCAAACCATAGTGCAATATGTTTGACTCATCATCATAGAAACCTATATTTTGATTAGACTGGTTTAGTACCTATAGTAAATCATTTAGGGATGTGCACATATGCTTGTGCTATCTTTCAACTTCATTTTCTATTCATGTACTTCATTAAACCACCAAATATTATGTTTCATAGCAAAATATTTGATTTCCTAATCCATAGCTTGGATAAGCAGCTTAAACACAATTTAAATGAATTAATAAATAAGTGTACCAGTGGATTATCAAACAGCAAATACACTTTCATTTATTTTATTTGCTAAAATAATTGCCATTAGTTTTTATTTTGTTACTTTAGAAATGTAAAAGATTTTATTCTTGGTTCAATTTAATATATATATTAAAAACAAAATAATTTTTCTTTTTTGTTTTTCAAGAGAGAAAAGTTTTTAGAGATTTGTAACTAATTAGCTCAGTACAATGAAAGGAGTAACCTTTGTTGTTTCTCGAGTAAACTTTTGAATGACTTTGGATTGGTGGAAAAAACAAATGCTTGAGTAATAATCGGATATAAAAAAGAGTACTTTATAAAAAGTTCGCTTTTCTGATTTCAACAATTCTCTCTCCAAAAAAAAAGGTTTTTACTAGTATAATTTTGTCTCTATAAATTTGTTCTTCCATAGTCCAAGCTCAAAAATAAAAACTTCTATTAATTTTCTGGATGAATACAGCTCAGAAATTCTACTGAGGAAAATAAGAAAGTAATATGCAGACGTAAACCATGATAGAAACAAGGTACATCTTCCCTACTTCTAATTGACTAATTTAAGTTTAAAATCATCGTTTGAGATGCGTATGTGTGCCTATTATTATAAGTTTGTTTCGTCTAACTTTAATTTCTAATATTAAAGAAATAATTGAAATGCATGTTTATGTGTCAAATCTACTTTACCCAAACTTTGTCTCTAACATTAAAAAAGTAATTGAAATGTGTGCCTATATTATAAGTTTGATTTGCCTAGATTTAATCTCCAACATTAAAAAAATAACTGGAATGTAATTAAATTGAGAGGCTGCAAACCTCATGCACTTATTACTTATCTGACAGCCAATCAGATATTATGATGGCTGTTTTAAATAGTTATCCAACTATAAATACAAGACAGAGAATTTTACAAGAAAAGGTCAGTCCACCCTCATAAAACACTTCAAAGACTTTTTGTTGATAATTTTCACTAGCTATAAAGAAATAAAGTTTAAATGGAAGGATGTGTGTGGATAATCTATTATAACCTGCTTTATTATTATTATTGACAAAAATATATACCTAACCATTTGTGCCTCTAGAATTAAGATACAGAATGAGAGACATATAATTAAAGAATTATTAACTTATCTCTAAATGTGCTGATACATGAATGAGTAGAAGAGCATGAAACTGGATGTGAAATTCTTTTATTTTATTGTTCTCCCCATTTGCATTATTATTATTAAAGATATTATCAATAAACTTACTTAAATTTACATGGATTTTATGAACTAAGTAGTTATTTGCCTTGTAAATGACTTTTTAAAAATTAGAATAAATGCTTGAACAAGGGTAAAAAATTAATTAGTAAATTATTGCTCAACTTATGTTGTAATAAATATTTATTTGCCATCATGAAAAGTTTCATATGTGATATTGACAGCAGTTTTCATTAGCTACCACTAAAAACTTTGAAACACTATCCAACTGGATCCAATAAATATTATTTATCTCCCTGCAGGAAATTGTTATATGTGTATCCATATCTATTGTTATACAAGTGATCATCATCATTTTTGTACATGACCAAAATGTGTCATCTACAGACTGTAAATGAACTTTTATTTTCCAGCTTAAAAAAAAACCTTTTATCTTCATTATTCTTATTTTTGTTAGCATTTGATAGATAGGTAGAATGATTATTTGTCTTATATATATATATATTATTATTATTATTTTTAATTATTATTTCTCTCTTCAAGAACGTCTCACAAAATTATAATATGGAGAAATATTATACTGGATAATTACTGGTAGTTTTAATATATTTTATTGTGCACATATATTTCTATATGGGCGTGCCAGCAATAGAAATATCTGTCAGTTATTAAGAAGTTAACAGCTCACTTTTGAGGTGTAATTGCATAAATTTTATTGTTTATCTTTGCATATTAAGAAGTTATAAGTTTTATTTTTTAATAATTATTTTGCTCCAAATTTAAAGATTTGTTGGTTATCTGAAACCAGACTTTTTATTTCAATTTATGGGCTAATGCTAAATACACTAAAGAGTTATTTTGTCTTTGCTTTGCTAAAAATAATGAGATTATTTATTAATAATTATTATATTTCCAAGTTAGAATATTACACTTCTTCAGAAATGAGAGATGTATTCATTATTTTTTATAACTTATTAATTAATGTCATTACAGTATTTCTTTATCGAATGTGATTTGAAATTATTTAAGCATTATTATGCTTAAATATCTGTTTATTATTTAATCCAGTTATATAATGCTTGAATTGAAAGTAGAAATAATTTAATTTTCAGTTTCGGATGATGAGATGTGCCAAAAAGAAATGAAAAGATTAGAGATTTATTTAAGGTTGAATTTATTATTTTTTTTATTATGCTTAGATTGAAATGTATTTAGTGGCTATGCAGAAAGAAATTATTTATGTTATATATTGTATTGTCAGGGATTGAGAGAACTCTCCCTCAGTTTATTAAAATATTCATCATGAGTGGATCATATATTGCATTGTCAGGGATTGACAGAGCTCTCCCGTAATTTGTTGAAATATTTGTCAGGAGTGGATTATAGTTTCCAGATTAAGCAATTGAATATTTTATGATAATTATAGTATGTGAAGTAAAGTAGTGTATTTTCCTTGTTTTTTTAGTGATGAGATGATCCTCACACCGGCATTTAAACCTCAGAATTAGCTAGGGAGTCACTGTGTTTTGTTATTTAAATGATTAGTTTTAAGAAAGTCTTCTTATCCCTCATGTAGTCCTATGGAATGTTTTCCCATCATTTATTCAGAGCCAAGTGTAAGATAGTTTGCTGATAAGAAAATAAAATAAAAATAGAATTGATTTTTCTCACAGAACAGCTGAAGTAGAATTAGTGTTAAAGCTTGGATGGCCATTGTCATCATCTATATTATGACATTTATCCCAATTTCATAAATAAACTGACTGGATTTAGCTATGTTAATTATTTTATAACAGATAGCACAATTCAGATGCATGCATAAAATATTATTAATTTGAAAGGTATGAAGAAAATCCATCATTAATGTGTAACTTTAATCATTGTCATATTAATTAATTTAGGTTTTATACCATCAACTCTCAGAATGTTTCATCTTCATTTTGAATGAGCAAGCAAAAAAAAAGAAAGTGTACCTAATTAATAGAATTATTTGTTTGGTTTATGAAGGATAACTTGAGCTCTTACTCATAGATATAAACCCCTCTCATATTATTTTGATTTGCATTTGAAGTAAAAATGCCAAGAACTTTAGTTTCACATTTTATAATTTTAGTGCCAGTGTTTAAACAAAGTTTTCTTTTCCATAAGCATATCAAAATTGACTGGTAATGTATATGTATTTGAAGTAAAATACCAAGAAGTTAGTTTCATACTTAGTTACCTTAGTGTAGTGTGTAATGTTTCCGTTCATAGGCCTATCAAAATTGACTGATACCTTGAGTGTGTTTTATAAGTAAAATACCAAAAAGTTTAGTTCCCCATTTTATTATTTTAGTGTCAGTATTATAATGTTTCCTTTCATAAGCTTATCAGAGGGGACTGATAGCTGGCATATGTTGAAATAAAGCATAGAAAGTTTATTTTAATGTTATTTATTTTCATATATACTATTCAATCCTTGTTGTTGGAATTATTCCAAAACATGTATATGCATAAATTTAGAAAACCAAATGTTTATTTAATTATTTTGTAATAAATGCTTTATTTATTTAAAAGATTTGTTCACAATTCTTCTTTGACATGTATTCATGGTCTCTGTTTCACACATTCACACACACTTACATATCCAATATGATATGATTGCACTATTCCATAATTTAATGATGAACATGTCTAGATCTGATGATGTTGCCTTTCTTGATCCAAACACTATATGAAATATTTGATTATTTAATGATTCTCTGAACATTTTATTATGCAGTTATTATTTAGATGATGAATTGAAATCAAAATGCACCCTATTTCTTTCATTATCTAACTACTATCAATATTTTATTAGAATAATGCTTAATTTGTATCATTACTTTTATAATAGTAACTAATATTTGTTGTAAAGTATAGATATGAAATTAAGTCATACAATAAATTAATTCCCTGAGATATTTCCTTATTATTTAGATTAGACATTTAATTCAGTTACTTAGTTTAAATTCCTGTACAATTAAAAATTAAGTAATGTTATATTTTATTTTACATTTAATTCTATCATACCATACAGTATAGCTAATCAGAATGACATCTTTATTTTATTAATTTTATCACACAGTAGAGGTTTTTCAATGCATATAGATAATGGAAAGAGATGAGGTATAGATTATAACTTGTAAATTTAAATGGCAGAACTTTACCAATTTTAATTATTTATTTATTTTAGAACTTAATAAATGTTTTGTTCCTATTAATCATAATGTTTCCTCCCATATTTAGTATACATTTTACACCTTATAAATCTCTGTAGCCCCCAACTGAGCTAAACTATGATAGGACAGCATTTTAAAAGTCTCATTAATAATTTTAAAGCAAGAACAAACTAGTAATTTATTCTATTACCAATAGAATTGGCACTCTGGGTATTTGTTGATAGGAAAGGTAGGAGAGGTGTTGAGGAGGATACAATATATATATATATATATAACAAGAAAAGAAACATATAAATGTAATTGCAAACAAATCAAGTCATATATCACATGACCTAATTTAGATAAACATATAAATATGTAAAATAAGAGTAGATTTATTTCCAATTAATACTGAAAAAAAAAAAACTGATAATAAATTCATCAAATGAAAATCAATGTTTTTAAAACCCATATGTAACTGTTGATATATATAAATGGTAAAAATAATTTATTTAACCCATTATGTGATAAAACTCTCTCTAGCACTGTCTTCAGAGAAATAGTGAAAAAAAAAAGATAATTTCAGACCAGATATTTGTTAGCTTAGTAAAGATTTAACCTTTTAAATAAAAATAAATAGATGCCCATTTACTAGCCAATAATTGCATGACTACATAGGTTATTGAAAACGGATTATCTAAAAAAATATCTCATCTTCCTATAAATTCTTAGACATAAATCCAAGTCATGAATATAATAGACAGAGGTGACCTTATTTCATATTCTTAATATAAATAATTACAAATAAATGCAATAAGTGGCAAAAGTAACCTAAGTTCTAAAATAAATATTACATTTATTGTGTATTGGGGTGAGATAGCAGAATGGTAGTTGAATTATCTAATAATTTAGAGGATTCATGTTCAGAGAATCAGCAGCCTATTTTAATATTATGACATAGTAATAAAAAATTTCATGTGAAAATATGTTGATTATATAATGATTACAAAAACAACACCAATATTTAATAACTGCAATTGGATCTTCAGGTTAAAAAGTCTGCACCAAATTTCAAAGTACCAGTAATCAAATATATATATATATAAAATACATATTTTGCGGGTTCATCCGTGTTAAAAACTTTTAATATCAATATACTGACGTTTCGACTTGGTCACACAAGCCATCCACAGAGCTCTGTGGATGGCTTGTGTGACCAAGTCGAAACGTCAGTATATTGATATTAAAAGTTTTTAACACGGATGAACCCGCAAAATATGTATTTTATATATTTAACCCGTGCAAATCTTCGTTTTAACATATATATATATTACAAAAAGAATTACTAAAAATATATATCAATGGTACATTTATTATTTTCAAAATAATAAATAAAAATAAAAACAAAAATACAAATTTAAAAAATGTGTTTTTTAAATATAAAAAACTTATCATCTCAGTATGTATCATTTCCTAAATTAATGGAATTCGAACTCAGACTTTCACATGACCCACTACTCTCAGTGCCATCTCATATTGCTGACACACCTGATCACACACATGTTGAAAAGATAAATAACATGTGTGTGATCAGGTGGGTCAGCAATATGAGATGGCACTGCAAGTAGTGGGTCGTGTAAAAGTCTGAGTTCGAATCCTGCATATATTACATATATAAATGCAGGTTTAAGCCTGTACAATGTATTAAATTACTGGAAAGAGATAAAATATTTTCACCAAATTACATAATATTTTTCTCAAATGTATGTTTTATAAATTTGAAGCCTTAGATTTAATTTTTTTAAATCTACTTACTAATGGAAATATCTGACAATATGAAGGGAAATTCTTCTTACTTATATAAAAAAAAGATCACTGCAAATCAACTTCTATTAATATATAAAGGTCAATGGAACATGATTGTAAAGATAATAGAAATTTTGATGATAAATATTACAAAAGATATGTGACATATTAGTATGCCTCTGAAGGATATCATAAAGCAAAACAAGATGAGGAATGAGAATTAAATCATGATCGATTATAAAAATCTTACGATAAAAATTGAAAAATTTATGACAAAATTTTAAATAATGTTAAAAACTTATTTAGAGAAAAATGGCTGATTTTTTAGTTCAATAAATATAAAGTACTGAATATATATTCTAACCTGGTCTTGTGCATCCTCACTTCAGAATAGTATATGATATAAAATAAAACGGGTTCTAACTCAGTTAATAATTAATAAATAAAATATTCAGCATTAAAATTAAAATGTTTCACTAGCTCAAATTTAAAATACGAATAAGGTTCAGTTTATAAAAATAAATTAAATAAATATTTAATATTTTCATGAGACTTGAAGTGAAAATACAGGTGACAAGATAGATTACACAGAGCCAATATCCCACAGGATACTACCTCAATGGCATAAGAACACTATCCCCCCTTACTATTTCAAATAACAAACTCATAGTATTCTTACAACTTTAATAACTTCTACTCACTAAGATTAAACTAATAATTAAGTCTTAATCTTCTATTTGTAATAATCTAGATCAATAAAAATCTCAAGTTCATAAAGTTTATTCTAAGTTAATAAAAAATATGGTAGTAAAATATGAGAAGGGATTTTATGTCATAATCTACTACACTTAAACTAATAATAATAAATAATAATAATAATATTCTTCATTGTTTAACTACTACTGGATATCTTTTATTATAATTTTATTACCATATAATAATACAATAATTTTATATAATCTTTTATCTTCATGTAATGATATAATAAATACGTGGTAACATATGATAATCTGATAGACAAAGGATGTGTGGCAACTGATAGCATATAATTCAGTATACTATTGTGATAACTAATTTATGACCAATAAAATAATATAAAATTATGATTATTTAATTAAATGAATGCTAATAAAATGTTTAAAATTCTTAAAATACTTATCTGTTTATCTTTTTGTGCAAAATTATATTTTTGTTTCAATTGTTATGAATATATCGTGATTTCATGCAGTGAAGTGGAGAAATAAACAATCAAGACACAAAAATTTTGAAAAACAAATTTTAACAAAGTTTATTAACAACAACAAATAAAATAAACAATTTATGTACACTATTTACAATGGATATCCTTAGTTTAGTTATATCTTTATTTATACTTAAGACAAAATAAAAAAAATGTTACCATTTGGTTTCTCATTATGGTTAACTTATTATAAATATATTTACTTATTAGCAAAATATTTCATCCTTAATATTATTAAACTATCTTATTTTAAAAAAAAAATTCATAGGAAAACATTCTACAGAAAAACAAAATTAACTTTATAATGAGTATGGATTTCTCAAAATATTAAAAAAATTTTCATCTTGCAAAGTCAAAGATGTTACATAAAATATTCATCCAAAATTCAGTACTAGATTTTAGTGTTTTATCACACAATGTTTACTAATCATAATATATTCTTATTTAGCCTTACTGTAGTATGATGTAAATGTAATAATCAATATATTCCTGTTATTCAATAAACAAAAAAAAATAAACCATGCATATTGTTTATATAATTTACATTGTACTATTGTATTTTAAAACTATGCAATACTTATTTTTCTCTTAAAAATAATAATAAAGCATTTAAAAATAATTAACATTTTAAAGAAAATATCTTGTTTAGATACTCTATTCCAAAATTTATATTTCATTTCCGAAATAAATTCAAAAATATATTCTATGGTTCTTCTCTTACCTCAGGATTCACTGGACCTTCAATTTCAAGTTATAAAATTCTATTCCTTCTACGCAAATAAACCAATCTTATACAAAACGATAGCATAACCTAAGCTCTAAATTATTTACCATTTCTTATTAAAATAACTTACTGAATGATGCAGTTACATGAAATAAAGATAGCGAAATAGATGCATAGGATTTAAGGAAGAAAGCTAGAGTATCATTCATAACATATCTAAAAAAAAAATGGCACAGTGCATTACAAGAAAATAGAGGAATGACCTTTTCCTGTCTAATAACCTCTAATTCATGAATGATGTTAAAGCTATTTCTTCAGCTTTATTAGAACATCAAATATTTAAAGAAATATAAAACACTGTCCAAATAAAATGTGTACCAGTCATAGGGCTTTGTTAACTATGCTGATATCCACATAAAGACTAAATATTATTTCTATTCCTTATCATATCCTATTTCTTAAAACATCATCTTGGTTTCCTGTTCACTAAGTACTTCCAAGCCACTATCTCAACATTATTTCTCAAGATTTTCCACATCTTACATCGATAAATAACTATCTGCATTTACAAAACAATAAATAAAATTCATTGATAATTAAAAAATTTCACTGATCCACAAGAAAAGTTTGTCTACTTCATCATTCTGTATACTTAATCATATACAATCTAATCAGACAATATTTGAATATGCTAACATAAAAATTTTAAAAGAATCACATAATTATTTGTTATTATGTTGGATTATATCACTAATATATAAAAAAAAAATCACTGTATGCATATTTTCAAATCAATCCTATCTCATAATGTTTTTTAAATGTATGAAATGCGTTACATATAATTAAAACTTTTACACTTCATTCTTACGATTCATAGATGACCTAAAGAAAACAAAAATATACATTATAAATTATTAATAGTTATTACTATTACCAAAATAATCTTTATCTGGTCATCATATTCAGTAGGCTTCTTCATCCACTAGATACCGATCATTGCAAACATAAAGAAATATACATTCATACACTTTATTTTAAAATATATTCTTATCTAAATTATTAGATTATTCCATTATAAAATTTTATATCATCAACAAATTAATGTTTTATGTTTTCCTAATCTTATAAAAAAAAAATTAGGTTTAAACTAGGTTAATAAAATAAAAGGAATCAAAACTATAATTACATATTTTTTTGACTATAGTTCCTGATAAGTCCAAAATGTTTATTTTTTTTCTCTAGAGTTTCCTAAATGTTCTCCTTAAAGCGCGTTAAAGTTTAAAAATAAAAATATTAATCCATTTAGTAAAATTTATAGAAAATAATCCTTGGTTTTAGTATTTAGGATGATAATTATTAAATCATAATATTAATTAATCCCATGAAATTTCTTCAATATTCTCTGCCAATATTCTCTGTGGCGTATCCGATGCATCACTCCATCTAGCTTAACTTTAAAAATATTTGGTAAACTTTTTTTTATAATATTTCCATGGATCCATCTTTTATTCAACTATGGTTTCACTTTTTTTATATATGTTTCCTTCTTAATACATTTAAACTTTTGTTTGATATTTTTTTTTTATATATCACCTTTTTTAAAAAACTTCAAGTACTTTTAAAACAAATGTTTTCTAAATACATTTTAAACAATTCTAAGACTGGAGGTTTTAATATCAAAAACACTTCAGTAACATATTCTCCTGGGTTCTTTCTTTAACTCTTGAAAATATATTTTTTTAAAATGTTACCTTCAGAAAGGATATAACATTTTACTCTTTTTGATATAATATTATATAGAACGATTCATAAGATATAATTGTCTTATTACTATTTTTAAAAAATAAATCTTGGATAAGCTTATCTAAATAATAATGTGTCTCCAATTTTTCCCTTTTAAACAGAAAATAGCTTTGCACTGTATCAGTATAATGTCCGTACTATGATTTTTATGCACTAGAATAGTTCTCCGGTGAAGCACTAATAAAGCTGTATCAAAATATTCCAAAAACATTTTTATATTATTAGAATTTATATCCATTTCATTCCACAGTATATCCATCTTTTCATTGGGAAGTTTAGGTCAAATTTCAGATAAAATAATCCTGGCAAGTAACTTTTAAAAATTAGAAAATCATTTTCAAGAAGTTCCCAAATATATTTTATTTTAAACTCTTTTTTGCAAAATACTTTTCAAATAATATCAATTAGTTTTTTTTGCAAATAAAACTATAAGAAAGTACTAAAAAAAATTGACTAAAATAAAAGTTTTAAAGTACTATCTCTTCGATAGCTACTAATATACCTTTCTCTGGTTTCAATCCATTTTTAATCTCCCCTGATACCCCCATGAAATTCATATTTATAGTCTGTAAGAATACCTCATTTGATTGGTTGATTCTTACTTTAGCTTGAGAACAAATTTCCATATATTTTTTTAGTTTTACAGAATTATATTTGAAAATAAAAATTATGATGTAATGAACTTAAAATATTATTTAAAATACTACCTTTAAATCAATTATTACTTTATTTAAATTATTTAATCATTTAAAACAACTTTTAAAATAATTTTAATAACTTATTCCATTCTTAATGTTCAATTTATCCATTTTTATTTAAACAAAATATTTATTTTTTATATTATGAGTGTATTCGTCTTTATTACATCATTTAAACATGTTATACAATAGTTAACTTAATATTTAATATTTGCTTTATGCTAGGCAATATTTCCATCCAATTCTATAATATAAGTTTTAAAATATTTCAAACTTTGTTATTAATTCAAACAAGCGTGTGTGTGAAAGTATGCATTATACAAGTCACATGATCAATAACTTTGACAGATGATTTTTAATCTATTTCTCTGCCCAGATTTATAAAATTGCAACACTTTATTATATTAAATAATATAATTATAAAAATTTAGAAGAACAATTTAGAAAATATAGAATTAGATATAACCTTCACCATCACAAAACTAATTTTTAAAATATACGATATTAATTTTGATTATTAAACATAGTTTATAAATTTAAATACTGTATAACATTTATTTATCTATACATTTAAGACTATTAAAATTGAGCTTATTAAACATACTTTTAAATATTTATAGCTGTGTTATTTAATATGGCCAGCTTTTACAACCATATGCAACAATATTTAAAGCTTTACACAACTACTTTTAAATGATTCGTTATAATTTTATACACTAAATATTTTCTTTAGCTTCAAATTGTACTTTATATTATAATTGACAAACTATAATTAACATATTAAAATAATATATTATAAAATTTAAAATTTTTAGTAATTGACTGAGATGGGCTATTACTGACCTATAGAAAAGGGCACAATATATATAAAAAAAAAAAACAAATTTATATCAAGATAAATAAACATATAGAAATATAATATTACATTTTAAAAAATCAATAATTACGTGCTTTTTATGAAATCATTTCTGATTATTTAGTGGAAGTATTTCATTCTATATTACATTGTTTCAAAAGATTCCTTTTGTCAAAAAATTTGTTCTATTTAGAACTAAATTTCTAATTATACTAAACAAAAAATACTGGGACTCTATAACCAGCCTTATTATCTCAGAATGTGGAAGTGATTTATTAAACATAAGGATTCTATATTTTTTGTACAATTTTATTAGTCTTTGGCTTCATATACATATCATCAACAAAACGAAATTTTTATTTGAATCATGTAAATTCAAAAATAATAAAATAGTATTAAAAGTTTGAAATATTAATGGATTTTTTTCTAGTATTTACAACACACTTTATATGGGCTTTTTTCTTGATTTCATTTTATATTAGTCTAAATATTTTCACAGCATAATATTTTCATTTAGAAATAAATTGTCAAAAATGATTAAGTAACTTGGGGATAAAATATTAAAATCAGCCAAAGTCTAAAAACCAACATTGAAAAAGTATTAATGAAAAATCAAATAGTGACATTTATGAATGAAAGTTTAATGTGAAGAATTAATAAAAGTCGAAAAATAGATTTCCTATTTTTTTTTTTTTTGTTTGCAGCACATACACATCTATACATAATTTTTCAAGAGCATATATATAAATAATTTTTTTCTATAATAAAATGGCAAACTACTCCCAATATTAAATAAATAACTTATTACCATGATTCCCTGAAAGTAAGACCTAACCAGAAAATAAGTTCTAGTATGATTTTTCAGGATGCTTGTAATATAAGCCCTACTCCAAATATAAACTCTAGTTAAGATTGTCTGCCTGTATTAAATATATGGAGGATATATTGAATTATAAAGTAATGAATGTATATTATTGACATTAATGCATTAAATAAATAGTAATATAGATATTATGGCTCTTTTATATTTTCCCATCAATCTTTTGGTAAATATAATTCTATCTGTATAGAGAAACAATTTATCTACCACAAGTCAGTAGTATATCAGACAATTTATAATTTCATTTATATATTTTTAGGTACTTATTATTTAATACTTAGATTTAGAATGCTGGATTTAGTTTTAGAATTCAATCATCATAGCTTTTAAATATTCGTGATAAAAAAAATAATTTGATTTCTTAAACATTTTTTTTCTCCTAAAATATTATAAAAAAGAGAAGTGATTTTAATAATCAACATTTAGCTTAAGTTAAATCATCAATCTTTCTACTAAAGAAAAGTTTAAAAAAATACAGAAACATTTTCTGAATTTTTGTGTTTGCATTTATTTTTTTTTTGTTGTTTTTGTGAAGATGAACCATTCTTAACTGTTATCATCATTTTTATTATGACTCCTGTCTCAGCAAGTCTTCATTTAGTACTTGATTTAATAGTAAATTTAAACAGAATAATATTTTGATTACCAAATAAGATGAGTGCAAAAAAAAAGTTATTCTAGCTAGTACAAAAAAGGAATAGGGGGAAGGGATTCCAGAGTAAAAATCTTACAACTTTCTTTGTACTTGGAAAAAATATAGATTTTGTACATGAAAAAAATAAGACATCACCTGAAAATATGTCCTATGGTAAATTTTAGAGCAGACCCAGTCTTATTTTCATGAAAACAATATTTCAACATAAAGCTTTATAACAAAGTACTTATCACTTTCCTTGGCATATCCATAACAGAATTTTTAAACATGAGTAAATTTTCATCTGATTGTGAGAATTGTTAAGCATATGTAGGGATTTATATTTAGATAGATAGCTGGTTGTTTGATAACTAATTAATAAAAGATTATCATTAGTTATGTATGATGGGATTAAAAAGAGAAAGAAATCTAATTTTTTTCTGTAATTATTTAAACATTTATTTATAAAATAATAGTTATTAATTCCTTTATTTAAATATAAAGACAATTCTTTTTTCTGGTTTTATAAAATTAATGATTACTTTATTTACAAATGTTTCTTTGTAATTATTAAGAAAATTAATTAAAAGGCATCTCTACCAACAATAAAGTTAATTTTGATAGGTACCCCACAAGCATTTCAAACATGATCTTTGATTCTATTCAGTGCTGGCAATGATCTTTCTACAAATATATTCATAGAATATCTAATTAATATGATGATGCAAAGAAATATTATTTATAAAAGAGTAAAATAAAATACACTTAGTATAATGTAAATAACACTGCAATAGATTTATCATAATTATTTAACATGCCTCTGTTGTTATTATGAAGATGATCATCTTTTTCATGTAGTGAAAGCTAATTCATATATTTCTAAGTTTTACTTTACCTTATTTAAATATTCCAAGAGTTTTTAATCTTTTCATTGCCAATCAAGTATTTAACACTGTTTTTGTATTTATAGTACATTCAATATGATCTCAATCATTATTGTAAATGAAATCACCACTTTTCGATAATTTAATAATATTTCATGTAAGCTTTTTGAATTTAAATAAATTATTCAAACCATTAAAACCAGTTGATTTACATATATTTACTTCAGTTAAAAAAACCTCCTATAAAATAATTTATTTCTTCTTTTACATTCTATTAATAAAGATGTTGTCTAGTAATAGTTAGCAATGAAATACTGAATGCATATTTATTTTTCTTATTTAAATTTATCATTTCTGTTTTGGTCTATTTTTATTAATAAAAATCACATATTCAATATATATATATTGTAATGTTTATTTATATACGTTGCAAATATATTGGCATTTGGTAAAAGCTAAAAAAATAAAAGTAAATTTAGATTTTTTTTTGACTAATTTTTTTTTAAAAAAAATAACGTACAATGAAAGTTAAATTATTCTTTCGTTTTTTTTATGTAATTAGAAATAAAAGTTAGAATTGGAGAGAACAAAAGACACAAATTACCAATCTAGATAAGAGAAAGTAAAAATATTTCAACTAATTAAAGATGGCAGAATTATGCTGAAAAAAATAGAGACTTTGTAACATAAATTTTGTAAAGAATATATAAGATTATCAACGGATATTTTGACAAACAAAAGATATGCGCAGAAGTCGGAAAACTGGGCCTCTAGAGAGTATAAAAGGCAGAGATCAGTTTGAAGGACATCTTGTTCGTTGGTTTCTCTAGTTGGTCTTGGATAACAATAATATATCCAAGATCGCTCTACGCTGAAGTAATTCGGCATGTCGGAGTGAACCGGAGCTTCTGAAGACATCATGCCTGAAGATGTATACCAGAAAAGGTTTTGTGACCGACTAGGAGAATGGACCACAAGATCAAATAATAACCAAAAGGCCGAGCTCATTCTACCCAAAAAACTATGCATAGTTATCTACTACTGAATTCCCAAAACTTACCGGTAAGTAATGCTTCATTACTCCTGATTGTGACAAAATTAAGCGTTTGCAAACAAGTCTTAAAATAATCCCGATAGAGACTTTTGTTTTTTCTGTACAAGAGACTTTTGTTTATACAGAACTTTTTAATTAATTATTTTATTTTATTGATTGCGTCCTATTTGAATTAATATGTGTTCTCTCTAATTTACTTGATAAGTAATTTATTTCAAGTATTTTTTTTTTTATCTATTAGAATAAAAATATTTCTAACATCAATTTTCATTTGTGCGTTATTAATAATAGTTATTATTTTTTATTATTAAATCTATTAGTAGTTTAATAAGATTTAAAAATGTAATTTACCTTTGCCAATATGTTTGAATAAGCCCAGGAATAATAATCTTAAAGAATTAATTCTCGTTACGGTATGATGTAATACTGATTAGTTTAAAAGTATTTTTTTTAATTTGTGAGATGTTATATGACGATTTCAGTGAATTCTTAGGAATTCTGGCACCCAGATTAAATAAATTAAAAGCTGATTTCGTCAATAGCACAATTCTCAACAATTAATAGGCCGAGTTGATCAGGAAATATAGCTATGTTTTTAGAATAGAAATATAACTTTCTTCTTTTTTTGACATAGCTTGATCAACTCACGCACAGTTTATATTAGCGTGTAGAGGCCTAGCAAAACGAAAAACGTTATAATATATATATATATACACAGAAAGCAAATAGCTGATGAAATATTTCTGTTACTTTATTGATGTATAATGATTTTAAAAAATATATTTTTAATAAGAGTTAAATGACAGTAGCAAATTTACTGGACAGTACAATTTATTCAGAGCTTGGGACAAAAATCTGTATAAGCTGTTATAAATGACGTAGAACTACTCTCATGCTAAACTGTATTACTGGGTGGATTTAATTTAAAATTAGTTCACTGAGACAAAATGATCACATAAGCTTATCACATTTATCTTTGAATTAATATCATGCCATATTGGCAAACAATGGCATATCTTCTTAATGGAGTACGGATTTAATTAAAAAATTGCTTTCATTTCTGCTTAAAAATATAACAGTACAAAAAAAAACCTATCAAAATACAGAACCATAAAAGCAAAAATTATAACAAAATCGAAAGAAAAGAAAAAAATATAAGCAGAAATTATATAATATTCATTTTCATAAAAAAAAACCCTTATAAAATGTTATAAATAGAAAACTTACTGATTTAATTATTAAGGGAAAGCAAGACTTCCCTTGCGTGTATGGATTACAAGGCACTACTTATCTATTATTATCTAAAAAGTAATATATATATATATATATTCTAAGCTGATGCAAATATATTCACTTCCAGGGCAATATCATATTAAATAAAATGGGTTAGCTCAGTTAATGATTACGTTGGGTTAAATGCAAATAATTGATAAATAAAATATCCTGCATTAATATTGAAACATTCTAGTAGCAAAATAATGAACAGGTTCAGTTTATAAAATAAATAAATAAATATTTATTATATCATGAGACTTGGAAGCGAAATACAGATGACAAGAAAGATTACATTGAGCCAATATCCCACAGGATATTACCTCAATGGCATAAGAACACTATCCCCCTATTACTATCTCAAATAAATAAACTTATAGTATTCTTACGACTTTAATAAAACCTAACCATTGAGATTAAACCAATAATTAAATCTTAATCTTTTATTTATAATAATTTAGCTCAATAAAATCTCAGGTTCATAAAACTATTCGAAGTTAATTAAAATCATTGTAGTAAAACATGATAAGGGGTTTTTATGTCATACTCTACTACACTTAACTAATAATAATAAATAACAATAATATTCTTCATTGGATGGACTAATTTTATGTACCTTTTTCTCTTCACTATAATCTTTTATTATTATTATAATAATAATAATAATAATAATAATAATAATAATAATAATAATAATAATAATAATAATAATAATAATAATAATAATAATAATAATAATAATAATAATAATAATAATAATAATAATAATAATAATAATAATAATAATAATAATAATAATAATAATAATCTTTTATCTTTCATCTAATCACCTAATAAATATGTGGTAGCATTTTATAATCTGAAAAAATATATGTGTGGCAATGGATGGCATATATTTCGATGTACTATTATAATAATCAATTTATGACCATAATATAAGGTAAAATGTGATTTCTTAAATAAATAAATCCCAAGAAATATTAGAATTCTTAAAAATAATACTTTATTTATTTCTGTGCAAAAATGTTATGTTTGATTCAAATATTCTGTGTTTTTAATGTATTGTAATGGGAAAGAAAATAGTTTGAACACACAAATTTTGAAAACCAAATTTAACAAAGTTTTATTATAACAATAAAATAAAAATAACAATTTATTTACAATATTTACACTTGACATCCTAAACTTGCACCGTTATACATTTCTTATCAATTATAGTTATTAAAACAATAGAGAATCTATTTAAGTCTTCACTCTGACTTAAAAAAATAATAATAATAAACAATATAATTTTATTTACCTCTTTGTGATCAATTTTTATGATGAATTTACATTCTTTATACTTATTTTAAAATATCATATCTTTAAATATTATTTCACTATGCTTCCTTTTAAAACATCCATTGAAACATAGAACGGAAAACACAAAAAGTAAACAATATCGAGTATGGATCTTTTTACTAAACAATTTTCATTTTGCAATGTTAAAAAATACTATATAAAATATCTACTGTTAATTTATTACTAGACTATGTGGACATCGTTGCTCACTATACTATGATTATTAAATACAATATATCCTACTTAACATTATTTTAATATTGAATAGCTGTAACTACTGATGTATTCTTTATTATTTAAATAAATACAAAAATTGTACCTATGTTTATTTTACATCATTTTGCTTTATAACATTACATCTTAAAAATATGCAATACTCATAAAAAATGAAATAAAATATTTGAAATTATTTAACATTTCAAAGAGCAACTTTGCTTTATTTATTTTATTCCTGAAATTTACTTTATTTCCAAAATAAATTTAGAACATATTTTATGATTCTTTATCATTTTGGGTCCTTGGATTTTCAATTCCAGCTTGCACAAACTCTACTCCACTTTACAAGCAAATGAACTTATCTTATTCATACAATAACATATCTTAAATTGTAAATTATTTATTATTTCTTCACAAAATATACAATACTGTTCGATGTAGTTACTTTGGAAATCAAGATAGCGAATAGATGTGTAGGCCTAGGGAAGAAAAACTAGTCTAACCCATAGTACATATTGGATAAAAATACCATGGCATAGTGTATCTATAAAAAATAGAAGTATGACCATTTGTGTTTAATGTCCTCCACTACTAACAATGATGTCAAAGCTATTCCTTCAGCTTTATTGAAACCTCAATACTTAAAAAAATAGACACTGCCCACATATAAATATACTAGTTACAGGGCATTGTTAACTGTACTGTATACTTAATAAGATTACAGAAAATACTATTCCTATTCCCCTAATACATCCTACATTGATATCATCTCTTTGGTTTCATGTTCTCCAGATTACTCCCAAAGTCACTATCCTATCAACATTTCCTAATAGATTTATCAAATCTTACACCGACAAATGACTAACTCACATATTCAAAATAATAAACAAAATTCAATTGTAATTAGAACGATCTCACTAATCTACAAGAAAAGTCTGCTTTACTTTCTTATTCCATATTCTTAAACATATATAAACTAGTCATATAAATACTTTGAATATCCAATAATATTAAAGTTTTTTTAAAAGAATCATATAACTATTCATCATCATGTTGTGTTATATTACTAATATGAAATTAAAGTATGCATATTCCCAGAAATAAATCCTAATCTCATAATTTAAATGCATTGTACAAATGTGTTTACAAACAATTTAACATTCATACTTCCATACATTATAATTCATTGGCAATCTGCAAAAAAGAAAACAAAAAAAAATGCATCATAAAATATATCAATATTCACAACTATTACCTAAGTGATAACTTGTCATCACTTATGATGTCTTCATGTCCATTAATTAAATAAAACATTGCATATATAAAATACATCCATACTTTTACACTTAAAATATTAACTTATTTAAATTATCAAATTATTTTACTATAAGATTATAGTATCATTAGTACTAAATTAATATTCATTTTCCTACTCTTCTAATTAAAATAATATTACATTTTAAAAATTAATAAAGTAAGTCAAAACCATAAATAGGTATATCTTCAGCTGATGAATGTACTTTCTAAAGTTCAAATGTTTTTATTTAATCGAGAGTTCTTTTTTTAAAAAAAAAAAAAAAAAAAAGTTCTCCTAAGAGCTTTAAAAACCCCCATCCGTTGCTAAGTTTCTCTTGCTTGACAATGACCAACCACCCTGAATTTGCAAATGTGTTGTAAATCCTTCCTGTGTGACGAGCAAAATTTTAAAAATGAATAATAATAAATAAAAAAATTACGACATCTTAAAATCTTGGATAACTAATAAAAATAATCATTAATCTGTTCTGGAAATGTTTATAGAATAATATTTTATAGTTTCTATTATCCAGAACAATGATTATTAAAATATTAATAAAATCATACTGTTGAAAAATAATAACTTGAAGCTTCCATTCTAGAGAATTCTGTATCGGCTTGGTGATGCATCATGTCCCGGTAATTTAACTACGGGTAATCCGGATAAAAACTTTTTACTCCATATTTAAAATATTTCTACAAATTCCATATTTCTGTGTACTCACATATTCCATTACTTTGTAGGTTTATTCTTCAGAATAATTTTATTGTTTATAATCCAATTGTAGCTGTTTCATTATTGTTTAAATTATCAGTTTTTTTAATAAATTCTAGAAAAATGCATATAACCCTACATAACATAGATTTTATTACATACATTTTTCTAAAATACTTTCCGTTAGTTTTTTACTTATGATACTTTTTCTTAGGAATATTTATAATGTTTTCCTTCAAAAAGGATAAAACATTTATCTTCATAGCATTATATTTCCATAAAATTATTATAAAAACTTGTCATATTACTTGTCAGTCTTAAACACGACTATCTCGCTGTTATATAAAAAAAATGCATGGTTCACTTTTAATCTGCAAGTAGCTTTTCTGTTAAGCTTTCTGTACAATGTCCAAAATAATACTTTACTTACTGGAATAGTTCTCTTGGTCAATACTATTAATATTACATTAATAATTATTATTCTTATTTTTAAAATATCCTTAATTAAATACGTTTCACTTATTGGCATTTCCATATTTTTTACTGCAAAGTTATATTAAGTTTTGATGAATAAAAAAGAAACTTTAAATTAGTAATGCATATTTTTAATAAAGTTATTAAAATATATTTATACTACGCTCTCTTTGCAAATACTTTAAAAATAAATATCCTATTAGTTTGCAAATAAATTATACGAGAGCACTAAAATTGACTGAAAAAAAAATAAAATAAAAATATTACTATCACATCGATCACCACTGACACCCAACAATCAACCGTGCAACAGTATTTATACCCTACCAAATACCTTATCCCATTGGTGGATTTTTACTTTTCATCTGATACTGAATTTGCATATTGCTACAGTCTTACACAATTAAATTTCAAAAATAAAATATGACTCATTATAATTTTAAAAATATTATTTAAAAATATTAACCCCAAATCAATTATTATACTTTACTAAAATTAATTAAACATTTAAAATGATTTTTAAAAACAATATTCAATAAATTTATCCCATCTTTAATATTTAATTTATCTATTTTATTTTAAAACAAAATATTTAATTTTCATTAACTGCATTTGTTTTATAATACTATTTAAAACATGTTATAACTACTGATTTAATATTTTCTTTTGTAATAGGTAAATAAATATATCCAATTCTATAATGCAATTCTTAAAATATTTTGAACTTTGTTAATACAAATACTAGCAAGCATGTGTGTATAACTATATTATACAGGTCACATGACTGATATCTGAGACAGATTATATCCAATTTACTGTTTGAAAATAAATGATAAATTGCAACACTTATTAAATTAAATAACAAATACAATAATATAAAATTTGGAATAATAATTTAGAAAAAATAAAATTAAATATAACTTTTCCTACCATAAAACTTACTTTTAAAATATATGAAATTAATTATAATTATTAAATATAATTTATAATATAGCATTTATTTAATTATAAGTTTTAACTATTAAAATTGAACTTTTAAACATATACTTTAATTTATTATGGCCAGCTTTTACAACCATATGTAATTAATATGTTTAGCTTTACTTAACTGTTTTGAAGTTATTTATTATAATTTTAAACATTATATATTTTTATTTAGCTTTAAATTGTACTTTTAAGATATTATCAATACAATATAACTATCACCCAAAGAGAATACATTCTAAATTCAAAATTTTTAGTAATTTACTATGATGAATTGATTCTGACCTATAGAAAAGGGCATGATATATATATTATCCAGTGGTTGATTTGTCTGAGAATGATTGTGTTTTACAATATTTTTCCTTTGAGAATAGGTATAGAAAGATATTTACTCTGCAGAAACTATTTAAATAGCTTTGTCTTTTAATCTTTGGTTGTGATATTCTAATTAATAATGAGTTATAAAACTCATTTTCAAGCATTTATATATGTATGTAAATAGAATGTCAAGTTGTAATAAGTTGTTTATTAAAAGGTTTGTATTCAGTTTGTTCATTTTCAAAATTTCCATTCAATACTTGTGTCTTCTTTAAAACAATCACTCATATAATTTTAACCATATTCCAGTCTGAAGATTTTTATTCTAATTTTACTACAATACTAAATAACCAATTTATGGTAGTTTAAAATGATCCAATCATATACAATTTTTAAAAATATTTTTAAAAACATTTAAAAAAAATTGATATAAAACATTAATGACAGAATCTTCTTCCATTCAAAGCTAAAAAAGTTATTATGACTAATATTTAGCATTTCATCATTGACACATGTGTGTACACCTCCTGCTTATTGTATGTAGTAACTTGAATTTTATTCTATACATTGAGAAAATTTTTAATGATAATCTACATGACATATAATTACACTAAGATTCAAATCTTTGAGCTATATAGAATTGTGGAAAGAGTTTATTTACTTATCAGACATTAACATAAAAAAAGTTTATGGTTTCCAAGAAATATTCAATTCAAAAGTTATCAGAATCCTTTCAATGAAGTACACAAAGGATAATGCTATTATTCAACAGTTATCTTTTATAAACACTTTTATCAAAGAAACTAATAGTGAATCAACCTCATTATGGCATTAAATATTTCTTCAGGATCTTGTATAGATTAACAACATATTTCATTTATAGCAGCATGTGACAGTTTTTGGTTTCTATTTCATTTTTATAAAAACTCTTCAAATTGATATAAAATTAACAATCAGCAATAATCAGAAACATATACATATAATATTAAATTTAACTAGGATCTACTCTTTTATTAAATCACACTTATAATATTTTTTAAATATGTATGTTAGTCTAATAATAAATCTTGTTACTTATCAGACTTTTATTTATTACATACTCATTCATTTACAATACCTTTAACATACTTATGAGTTACATGTATGTGATTTAACCATAATATCTTTTATAAATTAACAAAATAAAAGCTTAATATTAATATATATATATCAGAATTATTCTAGATATTTAAGAAAGATTTGATAATTTACATTGTAGGAATGATTATAGACAAATAAAATAAAATTAAAAGTCTTATTTTGAAAGAAAAAGTCTCTCTTTTATTGTTTCCCCATCTTTCTAAGATCAAAGAGAGAGAAACATCAAAGATTCTAATTAAAGATTATTTCTTTTCTTTCCTCATGAAAATATTTTGCATTGACCAAAAGTGATAGAAACTGAAAATGAAGCTTCCAGATATTGACAAACATTATTGACAGACTTTTAGATTGACATGCAAATATATTGATTATAAAACTTCAGCATTCCAAATATATGTGTAATATAGGTTTCAGTAGATTAATCTGACACTTTTTTGTAGACATGATAAATGGAACAGGCAACTTTGAAATATCCTTAGTATTTAAATAGAGTCAATAAAAGGCCAGTATAATCTAACTTTCACCAGACATTATTTGAACTTCCAAAATAGTATTTAATATTATCTAATTGACATATAATTCTTTGATTTTATTATGAGTTATTCTTCCACTACTGTTTACAAAACTCAATAGTGATTAATATTTTTTCCTTTAAATACCCAAATGTATCTAATTTTCTAAGTTCCTGCATTTCAATGGAGAATTAAAATAAATCAACTATTTTTGACAGTATCAATTGTAACACTGAATGCTATCTTTCAAGGAAATAGGACATCCATTATTACACTTACAAAACAACAAATCATAAAAATTAACACTAGTTTTCTCTCATCAAAATATCAAAGGGTTATAATTAATTCTGCATTAATTTTTACAGTAATTTTCTAATGGATTCTACTGCATTCATTCTCATATGCACACACATACATTAGATATGCTTTTAAAATAATAAGTAAGAGATATTGCTTTGATGCAATTGATTTATCATTTTTACATATGTTTATACATATTTTAGGCATAAATTTATTCTTCAAATATATATAAAAGCAACATTACAGAAAGAGTATTTGAGACTGATTTTTAATAAAGAAAATAATGTTTAGATCCCACCTACGAACATAAAAAAGGTAAAAGGATGAAATCCATCTTAAATATATGTAATAAAATTTATACCTTTGTTTTTCACTATATCAAAATCATTGCACTTCTAGTTGTGTGTGTACACAAATATTTTCCCATCATCCCAGGTACGACCACCCAGATATCCCATCTTGTTATAAATTGGTACCCAACTGAGGGCCAATGATGATAATGTACTGGTGGTAATCATTATAAATGAATACCCAACTGAGGGATAATAATGATCATGTACTGGTGGCAATCATAAATGGTTGCCCAACTTAGGGCTGATGATGATCACATACTGGTGATCATCACTTCAAAATTAGCACTCAACTTGATCTCAACCACAACTAAGAAAGAAAAAAGCATGCATTTTATGCTGAATTAATTCTAAAAATTACTGTGAAACTTGTGACAAAGAGTATTAATGATTTTAAATGATATAAAATAGTAGTTTTTATGTATGTTTAAAGCAGTTCATGTTTAGAGTTAAATAGAAAATCTATAATTTAGGAGATTAGATTGGGTGTTTCATTGTTCAAGTTTGTTTAGCTATATTTTCAGTTTTGAAGATGGATGGAGGGTTTTGTCATTGGCTTGAGGATATAATGTTTTCATACTATCCCATGGGGTATTCTATCTCAGCTATTTGCTCCAACCCATTTTGTGTATTCATATTATTTATCATAGAGCAGTTAACATAGTCCTGCCATGATTCCAGTATCTAAGTCTCCAAGAAAAAGAGCAAGGCATAGTTCTATATTTCCCAGCCCATAAAGACATAGCTTGTATTTACTAGCCCCTCTAAGGAAGCAGAACATTGCAAAGATTTTTGCATTATTTTTATCATGGGTTGTAGTAGCTTATAGTGTCTCAATTGAGGTCACTCTCTTGGTATTCATGATGCACTGTGTACTTAAATTCAATGACTGAATTCTTTATCTCAAAATTGCAGATCACTATTGATTCTGTTAGCTGTCAGGTGCCTGTCAGGTCTCTAAAAAATGATGAGTATATAGTTTGAGATATGAACTTTGTTTTGAATATACATGTATATTATGTAGAATATTGTGAGATTGGTGTTTCATTTCTATTTTCCTTTTCCTCAGAGGGAGGTAATGCAACTGGTTAGGTTACATGGCATACAACAATATAGTTGTGCATGTGCACAAATATTTTTCGATCACCCCAGCTGTAACCATCCAGATATCCCATCCCATTATAATATATAATTATAATTTTTCAAATAACTTATTCATATATAATAGCTTTTATTTGTAATGAAAGACTCTATAATTAAAAATAATTAAAGTCAAATACATATTATTTTAATCAAATCCAAATGAAACAAAATCCTATCAATTTTATTATTAATTTAAGTGTCACAGCCTTTTAAATGTATTACTTATATATGAATCTTTCATGGAGTATATTGTAAAACTAAATTTATAATTTAAAATTTAAAATTTAAGTGTAACATATTAAAGTCTTATGTTACAACCATCTATATAATAAATTCTTATTATGTCCTTCAGTATATATATTTTGTCATTATTAACATTTATAATGTTGATATTTTTAACATTCATATTTGTTGATAGTAGCAAATTTTATATTTGATTGCTAATTTAAGGCTCCTTCATTCTAAATATAATAAGCTTCATCTACTGGCCAATATATCTTCAAAATATTTCCAAAAATTATATGCTGTAATATGTAATCAATCTCATACATGAGTCAACTAACATTTTTTCTTAATTTTACATGAATTGTTATTTCATTCCAATATCAGCCTTTCAAGCTAATTGAGCACGCGCCTTTGAGAGGGTTAAATAAATGAATACTCTCTTCTTCAATCCGAGATATAGCATTTATGCAGGAATAAAAAGAATCCCTCTTATTTCTATGACTCAAATTCTTTTATATGAGCAAATCTGAAGAACTTCTGAAGAGAGCATGAGTAGATTCTCACTTTAAATTACTATTTACGATGTTTTTTGGCTGAATGATGTCGGTGTTTACTTATAATAGTTCACTCATATACACTTTAATGCAAATAATTTTCTTAAAAACTTCTTTATTTTCTTACAGTAACAAACGAATTTAATTTAATTAGTTGACTGAATGTAACAGTACATACAGCATATGTGTAAAGGATTGATTACCTTCTGTTTAAAATAAATTCTTATTTTAATTTGGTCTTTGAATTATTAATAAATTTTTCATGAATCTTATAAACTTTTAATTAACTTTTCAATTTATGTACACTTCTTTTAATTTTTTTTTTCCAATATCAAAGCTAAAATTCATTTCTCAATAAATATGTGTAGACAAATTTATATTTTGATTAAATAGTAAAAAATTTTAACATATAAAAAAATATTTGACAATGCCAGTGTAAAATCCTGTTGCAAGAATCACATTGTAAAATAAAATCCACCCTTGATATCAGCTATTTTGAATTAATTAATCACTATCAACAAAATTTGCTTATATAATTCTTAAACAATTTTTTTTTTCAGTCTTATTCAATATGAGAGTTTTGTACATTCTACAATATAGTGACAAATTAAAACACCCAAATATATAATACTACTATAGAAATAAGAAATCTATAATCAAAAAATTCAACATGATTTTGCTATGTATGACCTCACAAAAATCATCTTATAAAAGACAATCTATTTGTTACCAGCTTCAAAATAAATTTTTTAATAAAGACTAATTATTGTCTAGAAAGAATAATTATTTGTTTATTACATTTGAATAAGCAAAAAATAATTTTTACTGGTTTAAAATATAATTTATGTTTTTTTTAAAAAAATGAAATAAAGCAGAATAAAATTTTAATGGATTGTTGGACAAATTTTTAACTTTAAGAAAATTTAATCTTTTAAAAAAGTTTGCATACCAATTAGATATTATCTTCATTAACTAGCTGAAACAAATTGGATTTCCATACCATAATGCAAGATATTAAAAAATTAAAAGCAATGAATCTTCATTCTTTGCTATTCTGTATACTATTACAAACACATAAATACACATTTTTGTATTTTTAATCTTCTACCTGAGATATAATTATAAGGTTGAGTCAATCATATTCATTTATTACTAAACAAACAGCAATATACAAGCATATAATAAGCATGTAGTATGTGTTAAAAGGTTAATTATCCACTATGACATATATTATAATCTAAGATATCATTCTATTGTCCTATTGTGTAGTATAAAATAATTAATTGATTAAATTTAAATATAGATAGTAGATAGATAAATGATAATAGTTTGATATCAGAAAATGAGATGTGTCAGATATTTTTCACTGATTCAGATTAATTTACTAACAAAAAAGCTATGCAATATTTATTTATTTCATTTAAAAATAAAGAAATATTTTTTTAAAAAAATTGCTGTTTAGCATCTGATTACAATTTTTTTTTTCAATTTTGACAATTTCAAAACTGCACGTTAGAACAAGTAATCATTATGAACCATTTATTCATTTAAAACAATTTTGAAATATTAGTAATGTCCAATCACGGTTTAATCAGCTTTCTTTTGTTAGCTATATTTCTTCCAATAAATATTTGTTTTATTATTAGAAAAAGATAGTTCTAGGTAAAATAAAAATGATAATTGGAAATTTAAATGACAAAATCAGAAAGCTACGTCATAATTGAGTTGATATGTTAGTTAATAAGTTATATATCCATGAAAAATTTACTATTCAAAAACTTAACTATAATATAGTATGTATAAATACAATTTCAAGTTAAAATAAGCATAAAATCTATATGTTATAAGTTGATATTGGATAGAATAAAGTTCTTATTTTGGCTTTGTGAAAAAGCTTACAAAATGGCCACTGGCAATCCAAATGAAAAATAATAGAATACACATGTATAGGCAACAAAAAGCCTTTCAGCAAAAATCGCAATCAGAAATTAATAACATTTAATCATCATCAGCGCAGAGTATATTTTACTATTTCTTATCACCTAATCCTTATCATGTATTGTTATAAGTTATATACATTTTTAATACTATTAACAATTACGAAAAAAAAAAAAATGTTTTATAATCTTTCACTTATTTGATAAGAAGAATAAATCTAAGGTTTTTCTTTTTTCAAAGATTTTGTTTTTTTAAATAGCTTATAAAAATTATAAGCTAAGAATCACCTAAGTTTTAAATAGTAGTTTTGCAAGCACTATATATATATATATATTACAAGATATTTTATTAATATCTTAATACGTTAACACATATTTTCCCATCATAATTAATTGCATCATCTAAGAATCTTAATTGTAATAAAATTTGAAGGATAGCAAAAAAAAAAAAAAAGAGCAATAATAAACATATTATTATTTTTTTTTTTTCATGAAATAATTATTTTTCTTTTTACATATTATAAATGGTAACTCATCAGAGCGTGCACTTTAAAATCTCTGTGCACTCTCTGTGAGGATCAGTTTTAAAAGCATACATGCACACTTATGCTTACAGTTTATTTTCTATATAAGCCAGTCTTTCCTCATTATGCTTAAATCAGGGCTTTAATCTATTGGGTGCCTGAATTGTATAAATTTATTAAATCTATCGCAGAGGAGAGATACAATCTCATTTTTAACTACTTGCAATTAAACACAAAGTGAATTTAGAATTTATTATAATATAAACTGTTACTTATATAGCGCGTATGACAAACTCCTCAGGGTATGCACTTTAAAATGTATGTGCACTCTCCCGTAAGGACCGACCTTAAAAGCATAAGTGTAAACTTATGCTTAGGGTTTCTTTAGGCTTTTAAAGTCGATCCTCATGGGAGAATGCACAGAAATCCTAAATTCACTTTGCATTTAATTGCAGGTAGTTAAAAACGACTTGGTATTTTTCTCCTGCAATAGATTTAATAAATTTGTACAATTCAATAGATAAATTATAATTCAGTCACCCAGTAGATTAAAGCCCTATTTAAGCATGATGAGAAAGGAATGGTTTATAAAAAAAATAAACCCTAAGCATAA
Source organism: Epiperipatus broadwayi (assembly GCA_028023455.1). Lineage (NCBI taxonomy): Eukaryota > Metazoa > Onychophora > Udeonychophora > Euonychophora > Peripatidae > Epiperipatus > Epiperipatus broadwayi. The sequence goes on from JAQFVV010012449.1 coordinate 4,122,732, forward strand.
GTATACAGGTATGCTTTTAAAATCGATCCTCAAAAAAGAGTGCATAGAGATATTAAAGCTCACGCTCTGAAGAGTCATTTATGTATGTATGTATGTATGTATGTATGCTATGTAAACAACAGTTTATATTACAGTATAGTCTTACTACTGTAAAAAAAAATTTTTTTGAAATATTTATTCAGAATGATCTGTTTGATTATGCCAAGTGTTTTTTCGATTTTATATTCATGTCAATCCTCAATCGTGTTTTATTTTTTTTAAAAAACCTTTTTCTAAAGACTTCACCCCTAATGTACTTTCTTTCATTCTATCAATTATTCAAAAAAATAATGTATAATTATTTCTACTTATAATTAGTGTATATTTTATACAAAAATGACAACTATTCTGACATATAATTCAAAATTGAGATCTTTTTATATTGAAGTGGAAATGTCATAAACATTCCTAGTGAACCATAGGACTAAGACCGATAAAGAATAGAAGGCAGAATATTTAAAGTTGATTAGAAAGAAATAGTTCAGGGAAACAACTTATTCAGTCATGAATATAATATCGGTTAAACTTGCTATTAATTGGAAGCTTACTCATCACGCAGATACACTCACAGAAAGATATTAAATAAATTGGGTGTGCATGTTTAAATGTATATGTATGAATTTCTAAATTTTAAATATCAATTTAATAAATAAAAATATAATAGCACTTCTGAAATGTTTTTTAAAAAATAAGTCATAAATTTAATTTATAAAAATCATTCTAAATACAGTTTCTTTTAATTAAATAAGGTTTTTATTGTATTTTTAAGTTCTAAATACAAAAATATTTAAAACAATTATTCATTTTCATTATCAAGTTTCCGTTAAAGAAGCATGTTTATCAAAATAAGAGTAATTTACTGATTGGATTTAATAATGAGTGAAATCAGGAAGCAAAAAAACAACCTAAAATTGTTTTATTTTTTCATATAAGTTTAAAAAAAAAAAGAAAGACTGTAAAGCCCATTGTTTTATATTTTTCATATTTGTTTATTAATTAATCAGATGATTTTCTTTCTTAATTATTATGAAGATAATATACAGAGAAAATGTGTTGTTCAGTTAGAATGCATATTAATTTGAAGCTTAGTTATATAAAGTTATTTTTTCTAGATTACTCTATGAAAATGCTAATTAGTAAAAAAGAATTTGGATGGAAGAAAAAAGACTAACTTTGCAACTGAGTCAAGTCACTGTAACATACTGAGCTATGGAAACCTAAAAGATAACTAAAATATTAGATAAATTAAACAGAAGTCATGAATGAATAATTAAAACAAACTTAATCTGATCTCTCTCTGATTGTTTGCTTCCAGCCCATGCCTGGGTAAAATATAATTCAATATTTCTCTAATAATTAAATGAAAATGTTTGTCAAAGTTTCTGGAAACCTTGATAAAATTATAATTTTTTATTAGATGGCAACAATATGCAAGAAACACTGAAAAGATTGCTGTTAAAATTTAAACTATCTAACATTTCAGAGATAATATTATAAAAAATATTTATAACTAAAAAATGATTTAATATATCAAGCACACAGTTCTTCTTTTCAAAATAGTTCATAAATATCCAATATAGAAATAAAACAAACTAACTCCTTTTTAAAACTTGTTTTTTATATGACTATAATCATGAAAAAAAAATCCAACGTTTCGACTATTTTATATAGTCTTTTTCAAGACACACTAAAATAAAATAAAATAATATATATATAACAAATAACACATATTCCAAAAAAAAAAAAAATTACAAAATATATTCATAACCACAAATCTACCTTATCTCACTCCCCTTTCCTTATTACCAACAATCACAACTTAAACACAAACAATTTCATTTTTTTTTTATTTTTATAAAATCTATATATATCCCTTTAAAACATTTAATTAAAAACCTATTATTTTCTTTTCAGTTTTTCTATTAACATCCTATTTAATTCTGGTTTTATTTCATTAATGTAGACACTTTCTTTTATCATCCTTTCATTATATGACTTAATACATTCCAAAGGCTTTATATCAAAATTCCCATGCTTAAATTTATTGATGTGAATGTAAACAGAAAAGAAAATAATAGGTTTTTAATTAAATGTTTTAAAGGATATATATATATTTTATAAAAATAAAAAAAAAGAAGAAGGAAATTGTTTGTGTTTAAGTTGTGATTGTTGGTAATAGGAAAGGGGAATGAGATAAGGTAAATTTGTGGTTATGAATATATTTTGTAATTTTTTTTTTTTTGGAATATGTGTTATTTGTGATATATATATTATTTTAGTGTGCCTTGAAAAAGACTATATAAAATAGTCGAAACATTGGATTTTTTTTTTCATGATTATAGTCATATAAAAAACCAGTTTTTTTAAAAAAAGGACTTAGTTTGTTTTATTTCTATATTATAACTAGAAACTGTACTACAAATTAATAAAAGACCTACTTAAAAAAAAGACTATAAGTAAGAAAAAAATTACTTAATTATTTAACTATATATCATGAGTAAAGTTTTCAAAACATTTTTCTCTTTAATAGTTTAAGTTTGTTGATAATATTTATTTACTTTATAATAATTTTTCAAACATGGGAATATCTGATGGCAGAAGGAAGAAGAAACACAAATACTATGAACATTATTTATTTTATATAATAAATAAATCTTTACTTAGATGGAATTAATCATGTATAAAGACTTTAAATGTGTCACTGGCATTTACAATACAAAAGTGATATATTTTCTATTGTTTAAAAAAGTTGAAATAAGATACTTTATAAGTTAGAATATTATGCTATTATTTTAATGTATGATAAAAAGAAATATAAATGAGATTTAAATTATTTTTTAACAAAATTTAAAAGGTTTAATGAAAAAAAACTTGTTTTATTAAATACGTTCACCTGATAAAAAAATTAATAATATGAGAAATATAATAAAGTATTTCATTTACACTATATTAACTTTGCAAATTAGTTAAAATTGAAACTTTAATTAAAGACTTACTAATTATTGAAATAAAAATTATTCACCATTAATGTACATATATATATATATATGTAGACACATATACATTTGTGCAGTAGGAATTGATTCATTAATTATGTATCTTTGCAAATGATTATTATGGCATTAACTTTTGAAGTTAAAAGATATATTTAAAATATATGGAATTGAATATAGTTATGTTATATTTAAAGGCAGTTTATTTAAAGAAAGAAAAAAATACAGAGAAATGAAAATTTATTTTTAATTAATGCCAAAAAAAAAAAGAAAGAGAGAGAGGGGGGGAGAGAGAGAGAGAGAGAGAGAGAGAGAGAGAGAGGGAGGGGGGGAGAGGGGGGGAAGGGAGGGAGAGAGAGAGAGAGAGAGAGAGAGAGAGAGAGAGAGAGAGAGAGAGAGGGGGAGAGAGAGAGAGAGAGAGAGAGAGAGAGAGAGAGAGAGAGAGAGAGAGAGAGAGAGAGAGAGAGAGAGAGAGAGAGAGAGAGAGAGAGAGAGAGAGGGGGGGGGGGGGGGGGGGGGGGAGAGAGAGAGAGAGAGAGAGAGAGAGAGAGAGAGAGAGAGAGAGAGAGAGAGAGAGAGAGAGAGAGAGAGAGAGAGAGAGAGAGAGAGAGAGAGAGAGAGAGAGAGAGAGAGAGAGAGAGAGAGAGAGAGAGAGAGAGAGAGAGAGAGAGAGAGAGAGAGAGAGAGAGAGAGAGAGAGAGAGAGAGAGAGAGAGAGAGAGAGAGAGAGAGAGAGAGAGAGAGAGAGAGAGAGAGAGAGAGAGAGAGAGAGAGAGAGAGAGAGAGAGAGAGAGAGAGAGAGAGAGAGAGAGAGAGAGAGAGAGAGAGAGAGAGAGAGAGAGAGAGAGAGAGAGAGAGAGAGAGAGAGAGAGAGAGAGAGAGAGAGAGAGAGAGAGAGAGAGAGAGAGAGAGAGAGAGAGAGAGAGAGAGAGAGAGAGAGAGAGAGAGAGAGAGAGAGAGAGGGGGGGGGGGGGGGGGGGGGGGGGGGGGGGGGGGGGGGGGGGGGGGGGGGGGGGGGGGGGGGGGGGGGGGGGGGGGGGGGGGGGGGGGGGGGGGGGGGGGGGGGGAGAGAGAGAGAGAGAGAAATAGTTTGGACTTTATTTTCAATATTTTATGCAAGTGATATAAACTATTATAAACTACAAGCAGAATGATTCAAAAGATAAAATATATATGTTTATGATATAGAATATTGATTATGATGTTAGCCATTTAAATTTGAAGCCATTGAATATACACCTGGGTCTTGTTTTACGCGATAGATAGGTTCCTCAGAAAACACATGCAAACAAAATCGCGCAAAAATAGATGTAACTTACATTGAAAAAGGGGTGGGTGGGTGCGGTCTGTGATTTTTCAAAATTTGCTTAAAAGCAAAGCACCAACGTAAAATTACTTTAAAATTCACGTAAAAAAAAATAAAGAAATAAAATATGACTAATAAAAAATTTAAAATCTGAAAAAAATTGATACAAGACAAACTTTTTTTAACTATAATATTTAATTTTATTCAAAATAATATATTTTTATGCATAATTTACAGTACAGTAATTTATATTTTTTTTATATACATTTTAATTATTATAGCTATTTGCCGAAAAACATGTTTGTTTGCAAACAACTAGCGCCAACTTCACACTCATGTTGTGTCAGTGGTTTTCTGTTAACAATGTAATTAGTAATTAATCTTTGAGACGATGATTTTATTAATTGTTTATGAAACTAACAACTAAAAATAAAATTCTTATTTTTGTCTTTAATTTTCAATTCCATTTAAAAATCAAATTTCCTTTTACATCACATTAATTTCAAGTCGTCGTAAGTAATTTTTAAATTGTTAATTACAATTAAAAATCAGATTTTAATTTTTAATTGTCAAATTTAATTGTGCCCACTGCTATTACTGACCTTTTAAAAATAAACTTGTGGACACTAAATGATTAATAATTGATTACGTTCTTTTTTAAAAAGCAAAAACAGAATGTGAATTAAAATGCAAAATTAACACGCACAATGTTTGAACAAATTTACATTATAATCTTGTAAAATTTAATGTGTGTATACATAAAATGTGGAAATCATGATTTTAATTTCATTATTGCATAAAATCTTACTATTATAAAGCACTGAAAATATTGAAATTACTAAGATGAAAATTGAATTCCAATAATGTGCTATTACTTTCAATATAACGTAAGTGCGCAAAATTTATTATTTAAAGTAATAGCGCATTATCGGAGTTCGACTTCCAGTGAAAAATGAATCGCGTAACTTCAAAATCGTGTTAAATAAGTCCACATAAAAAATGACCCAGGTGTAGTTTATGTTTTTAGAGAAATGATTGCAGATTTGATATTTTTACAATGGGTAATAAATTTACTCTGTACTATGAACCATAGTAAGATATTTAAGATAAAGCTATTTATGAGAAATGTATCTTAAAGAATGATTTATTAATATTTTGCCCCATACCTAAATTTGGGTACCATGTTTTGAAAATGAATTTCTTTCAATATTTTGTAAACTCTCTTAAGAATACTAATATTTAAGGTCCTTGTTTTTAATATCCTTAAACCATATTAATCAAATATTTAAGATCAGTTAATTGAACTGCATATTATTCATATAATATGATCAAATTTAAATATATTAGAATTTAAATAATTCACAGATAAAGTTAATAAAATTATTAAGAAATAAATATGTCCATGTCATCAAACAATGTCCATTAAATAAAATCAAATACACAAAAAAATCTCCTTGATCTTCATTCAACACTCACTCAGACCATAGTAAATAAAATAATATCTTGACAGAACATATTCATGGGTGCACATAATAAAGATTATGCTACTGCATATGGCAAAATATTAATAAATCATTGTTTAAGAGACATTTCTTGCATTGGTGGTTGAGAGATCAGCGCGACTGCTTTGCACTTGCAGGCAGTTGCCCGGTTTGCGGCCTGGCCGATGCTATGACCCTTAAAAAAAAAGATACATTTCTCATAAATAGCTTTATCTCAAATATCTTACTATGGTTCATAGTACAGGGCAAATTTATTACCCATTGTAAAAATATCAAATCTGCAATCAATTCTCTAAAAACATATAAACTGGTAGTCTAATAAATATATTCAATGGCTTCAAATTATGTAAGGAAGGAATAGAAAATATTAGGCATCTATTAATTGAATGTAAATGCTTGAAAGCAGAAAAGGTACATATAATGAAGTTATGGAAGAATAAATATGAAAAAAGTGATTATACAGAAAGTGGATTATTGGTTTTTATGCTGGGTTTGGGAAAAGATAAGGGGGATTTAGATATAAAGGCCATAGAATTGATAAAGATTATGTTGTGGAAATGGGATGGAGCAAAATATGGGAAAGCGTAGACTGGAGAATGGAAAATAAAGTAGTTAACAGGTTTCTCTGGGCATAATTGCTGAGAGATTCTTGATGTTGTTTAAGGAGAAACTACAGTACATCACATCATATCACATCATCACTATATCAAGAAGATTCTTCAATGATCATAGTGATTATTTATTTATATAACACGGTCACATAATATTTTGAGGTGTGAGCTTTTGCAGACTCTAATAATTATGATTTGCTGTTAATTCTATAATTAAATTAATAAAAGAGGCAATCTATTTTTATTACCATCTCCTTTCCCAACTCTTTCTTCACAGCACTCCAAACTGACGCGATCTGTTTCAAAAGCAAAAATACTCATTAAAAGTAGCAGTTTGACAGCGAGTTAAAATTGTTTAAGAAATTAATCCAAAAAATATTAACATTTAATATTAAATATTTTTTTCTTTTGATTAAGAAAGATTTAACATGCTATTATATACACAGGGATATCAATAATTGTAATATCAAACTATGTGCATGTATAACATAAAGCAAAGATCTGTAGAAATAAGATGTTAAAATTTTTTGTTCCAAATTTAAGACACACCTCTCCTTTACATGTACAAAATTTGAAAAAAAAGTGTATATTATATGTGTCATATAATACAGTATTGATATAATTAACAGCTATCACATTGTTTACTAAAAAGAATAACCTCATTTTTTTTACCTGGACATATTTTATATACTTCTGATTTCATATATGTATTTATCCCCCAGGATTGCATAATATAATGTAATAAATTTTTTGTGCTTCCTTTATTTTTATTATAACATTTTATCTAATGAAATAAAATTTAACTTTTATTAGCAAACAGTTGCTTCTTTGGCATCAGAAGTGTTTAAAATCTATTCCCCAACAGAAGTTGGGATGCAAACATTAAACAGAAGAGAGCAGAGAGAAGTGGTAGACTGAGATCACCATATTGACCACACCTACTAATGTATCACTTGAAACAATTTAACTTACTTTCACTACTAACTTTTTTTAGCATTTTTATTTTCAATTATCCACCCCCCCCCACATTTAATTTTAAAAAAATTAAATATTAAAAAGGCAGTAATCATTTTTAATTATATATATATTTTTTTAAAAGTAAAATAAACTTAAAATTTCACTTTTCATAGTTCACTATATGAAAGCTTTATAACAACATAGTGCAAGAAAAAAAAAGTTAGAAGGATGCATAGTGAATAACTTGTTTACTGAAAACTTTTTTTTTCTATAAAAAATGCAGTTGATGTTTGATTGAGTTCATCAAGTTTAAAAGAAAAGGATAATCTTCATTATTCACAGTTTCTCAAGTGCTTTTTTCAATTCTAGATAGAAATCAATATAAATATATAGTTGCTTGTCAATCATAAGAGAAAGCATGAATGAACCAAACAACAAGGAAATGGTGAAGACTGCATTGTCAATGCTTAAGAAAATAAAAAATACATGACAGGAACAAACATATTTCTTAAAAGAATGAATCCCAGCCAACAAATAATTCAAAATTTATGTTGCAGTAATATTTTAAATTTCTTTGAAATAACAATTTACAAAAACAAAACGAATTAAATATCATATAAATTCATATATAAATTAACTACTCTATCAACATTTAACAATGCAGCCAATCAAATTGTCTATAATAAACAATAACTCAAGTGTGGTATCATGTTAGAATAAACAATAAATTCGAAACATATAAAACAATTGGTTCACCATTTAAATCAATATTCAGCTAAGAATTGCTAATCTATATAAATTACAATGCATTTTGATAAATATTATCGTCACTAATTTATAATATTACATAAATACATTTTAAAAGACTTTAATAATAAGAATAAGATGATGAAAATACTAATATTGATTGGTCTCAGGAAGCCTTGCCATAAGATTTTTCAAAGTAAACAAAACATCAGTCGGCTATATATATATATATTATAATTTCACGCATTTCATATATACCATATATATATATAAACTGGAATAAATTCTATAGAATTCAATATACCATTATAAAAAAATTTAATAGTTGTACCAACTTTAAAGTATGTTTGCCAGCCTGAGTAGCATTTAACGGTTAAAATTAAAAAAACAAATCTCATTAAAGCCACATAACATTAACATTCCTATGTGAATGGCTAACTTTTCATAATTTATGTATATTAACACAATTATATTGTTTATTTAATAATTTATCTGTAATCTTTATAAAATATGACTATTTGATTTTTCTTTTTAAAAATCGTTTTCCACATGTAAAGTAAAAAAAAACCTGTCAAAGCAAAAACTTCCATTGCAAATAAGAGAATGTTCAGCAAATACAGATTCAAATTTATCCATAGGATGTTGCAATTTATTATATAAAAGATTATGTTTATGAATTCTTTTTTCCAATGCATATTTTGACTTGCCAATTTAACTGGACTAGCATAGACACATCACTTGATAAATCATATTATGTTTGTTGATTCTATTGAATATTGTAGAGTTTGTTTCAGAGTTTTTTGTTTATTATATATATAGTTACAGATACCTCCAAGATCTCTCCAATGCCTAGTATACAACATGAGGCCCAACCCTAATATTAGCATTACTCATTAATGAATAATATTAGGTAATGTTAAGACACATAAAATGACAAACCATCAATCATAACCTAAGGCTTAAAGCTCATTCTAAATAAACATTAAACCAAAGTTTAAACCAAATCTGTCAAATAGATATGACAACTAACCATTACAACACATAACATTAAATGTATTATGATTACCAACACAAAATAACAGCATACAATAAATTGGACGAGTGAACGAAATAAAAAAAAATACATATATAATATTAAAGTAAAGAAAAACTAAATATTTCTTTCCTCATCTTTTCTTATTATTTTTAACAAGTTGTTTATGTTAATACAGTAGCAAAGATGATGTAAACAATAATGTGAAAAAGGATGAGGATGAACTGGCTTAATATATAGCATAAATATACAACAAACTTTTTTGTTCAAGGAAGGTAAAAAATTTGTTTATCTGTAAAAAAAAAATTACAATTTCCTACACAAAGGAGCTGAAAGAAAAGTTTGAAGGTCTGTATCAACCAATTCAGACTTCTAACACTACTGAAGAAATCTGTTACAAGGATTTTAGAAAGCGAGGAGAAAGATTTAGCCCATAAAACATGTAAACAAAGAATTTGAAAATTAATAATTTGCAAACAAAATAAAGTATTTGAATCTCTAAAATCACCATTGATTCGTTGCTATAGATTTTCAGATTTAAATCTAAAACATGCAATAGCAGAAGAAATATTGACATTTCTCCAATCAACTTAAACTACAAAAAAACTAATATAAGTATTGACAAAAGTAATTATGCAGTGCTAATTGCAATGGGATAATCATGAAAGGAAACTCACTGTTGATCATGAAGCTATCATCAAGTTTGTTATGGGATTGTCCCATCTTTCCATGTCTGAATTGATAAACATCAAAATGATCCATTATGAATTCTTTTTTTTTAACTCATTTCAAAACTCCAGTTCAAAGCTAGTAAAACCAACCTATCCATCAGATGTTCAAATTCCCAGATATGTACAAAGGAACTACCATGGATTATGAGAACAAACCATTAGAACAGTGTCTATATGAACTATAAAACGAAGTTATAAAATTCACGTGATCTATATTTAATTATTTGTATACTTTATATAATAATTCATTTTCTTATTTTAATATAAGGCCAAATAGCTTTAATTTAAGCTTTATAAAATAAAAATAAATTTATTTTATTACCTTGGCTAGACAAAATCTATGAGGTATGCTCTTTGATTATGAAATAATTCAATCAATAATTTGACAAGGTAAGATGTTACTTAATACATATTTAAATTAAACATTCATATATCCTTACACACACATCACGATCATTATTTGCATGTTTACAATATACCATACCCACTCCCATTAACAGACAGATTTATTTTACACATTCTGACTTTCGATGATACAAATATTCCCTGAATCAAAGGATCAAACAATATCTCCCTGGGTTCAAATTCCAGAATAATGGAAGTGAATTGCAATATGCAAGAGATAGATTAAGGATAGGATCAGTAGTTATTTAGATCTTACTCTCTTAGGTATGAGGGTATGCATGAATGTAGACAAGAGAGATATACTTTTTTACTCATCAGAAGGAAGCCACTCACTTTTGTGCATATCATGAAAAGACTATCCCATTACATAAAGGGTGTTGCAGGTATCTGTAATATATATATATTGAACCGTATCCATTTAAAAGATATTATTTAATTGGGTTTAAACATAATTTTTAATTTATATTTTTAATATTACATGAATGGACCAGTCCTTCAAGCAGAGGGGAGAATATTATTAATAGCAGAGCCACCAACAATATCCATGGTCAAATCGAGCTACGCAAAGCATAACACAATCACCCCTGTCATTCAAAGCATTTTATTTGTTTTGAGGATCACCCTCAGGTACCAGTTAATCATAGGTTATATAGTCAGCATGCTTTGGATGACAGACAAACAATCCAGCACTTGAAATATCCCATGATTAGCTCACATTGTTTCAGGGTTCAGCACATTTATTTAACACATAAAAATAATTCTACATTAATTTACTAGTAACACAATGACAAGTAAGAAAGAGAAAATAGACAAAATAACAATTAAAGCAAATATTAATATTTAATTATTTCAGCACATATATATTTAATATAATATAAAATAACACAATAAATTTTACATAAGAAAAATATAAATGACTTTAGGCTATAGTTATAATAGTCCATTAATTAAAGTTCATTTCATTTAAAATTGAGTGTGTACACAGTTATTTAAAAGTATATTTACCTAGGTTTTTATTTTGTGTATATTGTCCAATGGTTTTGGTTTCCATTTGGTTTTGCTTTCCAACTAGTTGGTCTTTTGTTTCTCCATCAATGATTTCTGGGGTTTGTCCTCCATTCTTTGGATCATCAATGGGAGAGAGATTAACAGCAGCATTGATTCATTATCTAGGCATTTGTTTTGGGCATTGATTCAGGCAAGCACAGTTGATTGTTGAGGGCTTGGGGCATGAAGTTTTGATGGATATCTATGGATTATGTGGTCTCTCCCTTAATGTTGACTGCAGCAGTATTGCCTTACTACTGCATTTCCAATTTCCAAACTATTCTGCATTCTTTAGAAAAAACACAAACTCCAGACCAATAACAAATTGATGACTAGAATAACTTGATCACAAAATGTGGACTAGACTAAAGAACAATAACCAAGATGTAACTTTTATATCTTAACTCTCTCATTGTTTTATTTTATTTTGATTTGAATGACTTTTATCCTTTGCTTGGATTCATCTAAATTTTTAATTAATTCAACTATTGATTTTGATTTTATTATCAATCTGAAACTAATTAATTACACTTTTAAATGTTTTACAACCATCTTATTTTTACAGACTCATTTTTAATAGGATTTCACATTTGCTTATTTTATACATTATAAATGTTTTATTTTATTTTTTTTTTACAAAAAGAGTTTTAAATTTTTTCTAATTCAATTTTAGATTTCTTGCCCCTCTTGCTAAGAAAAATATGACCGGTACTTTTCCTTTTGCAAAATCTTGTTTTAAACTCTTAAAACTAATCACATATCTTTTTAAAAAAATTATGAAACATGTACCACATATATGTGTATTTTTAACCCATATATTCATTGATGGTAAAATATACAAAGAATTTTTTGGTTAAACTGTGTATTATTTTGTATTACTTTCCAATGTTTCAATAAAATAACATCTGCTACTGTTGATGTCAAATTTTTAAAGAAAAATTATTAGATCTCAAGTAATAATGTGATTAAGTATGAGGTAAAGAATGAGATTCGTCATGAAGCAGTTGAGTTTTCAGAATACATGGATTAACAAAATTTTTATTTTCTTCAGTTTTACCATTAATTGATTTCAAGTTTATGTTAAGAGATAAAATAAGCAATATCCACAAATCTGGAATGTGTTGTGCTTCATCAGCTTTATTTAAACCAGTTGGTCTTTTAAATATTTCAGTAGAATCCCTCATGGCTCACAAATCATACTTTTCAAATTAGCAAGTATTTTAGTATTACCAAAATCAGGTTTGTGACAAATTTCTAAAAAAACGTGAAATAAAAACTCATGCGAAAAAGTGAAACCCATCAGCTTTTATTTAACATTTTTTAAAAATTGGTCACACACCTGATTTTGGTAATACTAAAATACTTACTAATTTGAAAAAGTATGATTTGAGAATCATGAGAGAGACTAGTGAAATATTAAAATGATCAACTAGTTTAAAAAAAGCTGATGAAGCACAACATATTCCAGTCTTGTACAGACCAATTATTTTATCTCTTTCTTCTAATATAAACTTGAAATATATTAGTGGTGCAGCAGAAGAAAACAAACATTTTGTTAAATTCACTTATTCTGAATACTCAATTACTTCAAGCTCAATCTTATTCTTTACCTCACACTCAATCTCATTACTACATGAGATCTAATAATTTTTCTTTAAAAACCTAACCTTGAAAATAGTGGATATTATTTCATCAAAATATTGGAAAGTAATATAAAATAATACATAGTTTAACTAAGAAAAACTTTTTTTACATCACAACCATAAAAACATTATATATATATATTATAATGGTCGGATATAATTTAGAAGATAGCAGTCTAACCGTATGTGCCGTACAGGGTGCCACTAGTCCATTTGAACTAGAAAATTTATAGAGTAGGCAGATACGCGCTGTTAAGATCTAACTTTATGTATATATTTTTTCCGACTGTCAGCCCAATGCTACTAGCTCAAAGAGATGCAGAGATTTATAAAATATAAATTCTTATCTAATAATATTTCAATAAAAAAAAAAAATAATAATAAAAGAAGCCACCGCCAGTAATAACACACACAAACATTTATTAAACATATATAAATTTAAAATTATTTTAGTATGTTTACTTTAATTTTTTTTTATAAAACATTATAACTTTACCTTAGATTTTAATTCACAATTTAGACTGTTTTTATTTTATTTTGAAAGTGCGCACAGATAAATTTAATATTTTATTAAAGTTTTGAGTATGAATAGACTACATAGATTGCATTTGCAAAAAAAAATTCTATCCCTTATTTAACCTTAGGCCAAAAGTTCGCAGTTAAACCAACGTCAATCCATCTGATACATCGATGTATTCAATGCAGCATGAATATGATAGCACAAATACCATACTGTCAGGAATTTACATCTGAACAGCATGGTTATAGAAAACATTGACTCTCAACCAGACAGGAATACTACATCTGTCTGACGAGAAGACCAATAAAAAAAACTTCATAGGAAGGGACTGTGTTATCCATATTACTATCCCATTCCATAGACAAAAAGGGTGTGTGTGGCATATAATTCAATCCTGCATGTAGCGGACCTCATACTACATTTACTAATTACACCAATATATTCAATCCATTGACCCAATTTAACTATGAAACAGATAACCTAAGATTTACCCTCCATTAATTAAACTAATATAACTTTATAAATCTATGCAGCCATTCACGCCTGACTTAAGTTTAGCATTTATTAAGTTTAGTTTAACGAAAAAACAAAAATCATAATAAAACTTAAAAGAACAAAAAAAAAAAGGAAATGATTTTAAAAAAAAATACATCAAATAACATTATTAATATTAATTTACGTTGGTCAGATTGGATTCTATTTTTATTATTTACTGAAAGGTTTAGAATTTAGAGTTATTGTTTTGAAAATGTTCATAAAGTTCTTATGGTTTTTAAAAAGTTCATCTTTATCTGTTGTTTGCCATTTGGGATCCAGTGTTAATTCCCCCAATGTCCTGTGGTCCGCAATATAGAAAACGATTGGTCATTTCTCTTTCTTTCCTTTTTTTAAAGAAAAACTGAAGGGATTGAAGAATGCATCTTTCCAATCCCTTCTCCTTCAATTCTAACACACCTCAGCTTTCACATCTCTATCTTCTCTAATTAATTTTTTTATTTCCAAACTTTTCCTTTTATTGTAAACTTTTGGATCCAGTGGACATTACATAATGACGATGATCTTTTCCTTGAGATCCATTTCCTGAGGGATTTCTTTTATTGGCTATTAGTTTCTATTGTTTTTTTCTCTCCTATCTGGCCTTTACTTATACATTTTGCAATGCCCAAGGGCTAGCTTACTTTTAACTAATTAAAATAATCATTTCCATTTTACAATAGCATTAATTAATTTATTGTACAAACTTAAAAATATATTTTTATCTCAAATCTTTTTAAGTTTTTGTTTTTAAAATACTTTTTTTTAATAAAGTTTTATTTTAATAATTTTTCATCTGTGCGATTTTATATATTAGAGTTTAGATGATTTTTAACTTTCAATTTTTAATTCTTAAAAAAAAAGTTTTTATTTGTGAACTTTTATTTTTAATGACTAATATTTAGAAGAAAAAAATTAATGTAACGGCATATGTGCCCAATACATATCAGTAAATTTACTTAAAAAAAAAATAAACAAAAAAAAATATTTTACTTAGGGTTAGTAATTACGGTACACGATTAACGAAAATTTAGAAAGACATTCGGTTAGTAATTTTACAAAAAGACTATATACACCTGGGTCTCTTTTTACACGGACTTATTTAACATGATTTTAAAGTTACACGATTCGTGTTTCACTGGAAGTGTGTTAAATAAGTCCACGTAAAAAGAGACCCAGGTGTATGAACTTTGATAATGCGCTATTATTTTAAATAATAAATTTTGCGCATTTAAGTTATATTGAAAGTAATAGCACATTATTGAAATTCAACGTTTATCTTAGTAATTTCAATATTTTCAGTGTTTTATAATAGTAAGATTTTATGCAATAATGAAATTAAAATCATAATTTCCACATTTTATATATACACACATTAAATTTTACACGATTATAATGTAAATTTGTTCAAACATTGTACGTGTTAATTTTGCATTTTAAATCACATTCTGTTTTTGCTTTTTAAAAAAGAACATAGTCAATTATTAATCATTTAGTGTCCACAAGTTTACTTTTAAAAGGTCAGTAATAGCACTGGGCACAATTAAATTTGACAATTAAAATCTGATTTTTGATTGTAATTAACAATTTAAAAATTACTTACTGCGACTTGAAATTAATGTGAAATTTGATTTTTAAACCGAATTGAAAATTAAAGACAGAAATAAGAATTTAATTTTTAGTTGTTAGTTTCATAAACAATTAATAAAATCATCATCTCAAAGATTAATTATTAATTACGTTGTCACCAGAAAACCACTGTTACAACATGAGTGTGAAGTTGGCGCTAGTTGTGTTTTTTGGCAAATAGTGATAGTAATTAAAACGTGTATAAAAAATGTAAATTATGCATAAAAATATATTATTTTGAATAAAATTAAATATTATAGTTAAAAAAAGTTTGTCTTGTAACAATTTTTTTCAAATTTGAAATTTTTTATTAGTCATATTTTATTTCCTTATTTTTTTTTTTTGCACGAATTTTAAAGTAATTTTACGTTGGTGCTTTGCTTTTACATGAATTTTGAAAAATCACAGACTGCATCCCCCCCTTTTCAATGTAAGTTACGTCTATTTTTGCGCGATTTCGTTTGCGCGTGTTTTCTGAGGAACCTATCTATTGCGTAAAACGAGACCCAGGTGTACAAAAAAGAAAATGTTGACTATCATTTTCCTATGAACCATCTATGTTTATGCCTCCTCCCCCAAAGAGTTCCATTTTCTCTATATTTCATTTCTAACAAATGGCACGACAAGCAAATTATTTATTTAGGAAGGTTGCATTGAAGTAAATACGTTTTAAGAGATAATGGGTTTATACGTGTATATTTGCAGCTCAATTATATATACCACCAACTTATTTATGATTGATTGAAATGCTTAAATAGGGTTACACTGAAATAAATTCCCAAAGGCACTCATCGTAAGGTATCACATATACAATCATAAACTTATGTGGCTGTGTGCACCTATACACATTAAAGCATAATATATTAACATTAAAAAAAACATATTAATTGCAATCTTTTGACTTTTTTTTTTTTAAAAAAAATTAGTTTTAAAATTATTAATATCTTTTCCTTCTCATTTTTAATATGTGCTATTTCTTTCTGGCAACGCTTTTATAAGATTTAAAGTATACGATAGATAAAAATATTTCATTTTGAAAAAAAAATTACTCAGGGTACTTGTGGTTTATTAAACATCGGCTCACATTGGGTGGCCAATTATAACAGTCAGATATAATTTAGAAGTTAGCAGTCTAACTATATCTGCCATACAGGGTGCCACTAGTCCATTTGAACCTAGAAAATTTATAGACTAGGCAGATATCCGCTGTTAAGATCTAACTTTACGTATATATTTTTTCCAACTGTCAGCCCAATGCCACTAGCTCAGAGATGCAGAGATTTATAAAATATAAATTCTTATCTAATAATATTTCAATAAAAAATAATAATAATAAAAGAAGCCACTGCCAGTAATAACACACACAAACATTTATTAAACATATATAAATTTAAAATTATTTTAGTATGTTTACTTTAAGTTTTTTTTTATAAAACATTAAAACTTTACCTTAAATTTTAATTCACAATTTAGACTGTTTTTATTTTATTTTGAAAGTTCGCACAGATGAATTTAATATTTTATTAAAGGGTCGAGTATGAATAGACTACATATATTGCATTTGAAAAGAAAATATTCTATCCCTTATTTAACCTAAAGCCAAAAGTTCGCAGTTAAACCAACATCAATTCATCTGATACATCAATGTATTCAATGCAGCATGAATACGATAGCACAAATACCATACTGTCAGGAATGTACATCTGAACAGCATGGTTATAGAAGACATTGACTCTCATCCAGACAGGAATACTACATCTGTCTGATTAGAAGAACAATAAAAAAACTCCATAGTTAAGGGACTGCGTTTTCCATCTTACTATCCCATTCCATAGGCAAAAAGGGGGTGTGCAGTGTATAATGAGATCCTGCATGTAGCCAGACCTCATACTACATTTACTAATTACACCAATATATCCAATCCATTGACCCAATTTAACTATGAAACAGATAACCTAAGATTTACCCTCCCTTAATTAAACTAATATAACTTTATAAATCTATGCAGCCATTCACGCCTGACTTAAGTTTAGCATTTATTAAGTTTAGTTTAATGAAAAAACAAAAACCATAATAAAACTTAAAAGAACAAAAAAAAGATGGAAATGATTTTTTAAAAAAATACATCAAATAACATTATTAATATTAATTTATGTTGGTCAGATAGGATTCCATTTGTATTATTTACTGAAAGATTTAGAATTTAGAGTTATTGTTTTAAAAATGTTCATAAAGTTCTTATGGTTTTTAAAAAGTTCATCTTTATCCGTTGCTTGCCATTTGGGATCCAGCGTTAATTCCCCCGATGTCCTGTGGTCCGCAATATAGCAAACGATTGGTCATTTCTCTTTCTTTCCTTTTTTTTTTAGCAAAACTGAAGGGATTGAAGAGTGCGTCTATCCAATACCTTCTCCTTCAACTCTAGCACACTTCTGCTTTCACAGCTCTATCTTCTCTAATTAATTTTTTTATTTCCAAACTTTTCCTTTTATTGTAAACTTTTGGATCCAGTGGACATTACATCATGACAATGATGATCTTTTCATTGAGGTCCATTTCCTGAGGGATTTCTTTTATTGGCTATTAGTTTCTATTGTTTTTTCTCTCCTATCTGACCTTTACTTATACATTTTGCAATGCCCAAGGGCTAGCTTACTTTTAACTATTTAAAATAATCATTTCCATTTTACAATAGCATTAATTAATTTATTGTACAAACTTAAAGATATATTTTTATCTCTAAATCATTTTAAGTTTTTGTTTTTAAAATACTTTTTTTTTAATAAAGTTTTATTTTAATAATTTTTCATCTGTGCGATTTTATATATTAGAGTTTAGATGATTTTTAACTTTCAATTTTTAATTCTTAAAAAAAAAAGGTTTTATTTGCGAACTTTTATTTTTCATGACTAATATTTAGAAAAAAAAAAATAATGTAATGGCATATGTGCCCATTACAATATATATATATATAAAGAATTGATTGGTTAGAAGTATTGAAATAAACTCAAGATAGACTATCCTGAAGTATACTGGTACTACAAATAAATAAATTTATCTCAAATGTATTAATAAAAAAAATTGATATTCATTTTTACTACTTATAGTAAACTTTAATGTTATTATAAAATAAAATTGTCGATTTGAATTTTCAAGCATGTCATGATATTATGGCTTGGAATTATGTTCTTGGATTAACTAAAAAATATTGAAATTCTCTGATAAAATTTGCAATAATTAATGACTTTATTAAATAAAACATGAGTAATAAAAAGCATGTGGAGTTTCATTATTAAAAGAGATTTAAAGGCAATGTTCATCTAAGAAAAAAAATTCAGAGTAATTGGTAGTTTAAAATCATAAAAGAGACACATTCAATTGTTGAACGTGGTCATTTAAATATTTTTTAATGCAATGAAAGTAAAATATCTATCTAAAAATAATATGATAATCATTTTATAATAATTTATGGCATTTTTAATATAGTAATGAATGAACATCACATGATCATGTCCTCTTATGCTTGTGTATAACTGTTATTAAAACAGGCAAAACTCACTATATATATTGCCAAACACAGCAAGCTAGAGTAATCAATAGATGCCAGAAGGCTTGTGCATAAAATCCCCATCTAGTGCCTACTCATCCAATATCCCCAGACTAGTTTCTGGCTTATGGTCTTCGTTTGTAGTTAAATGGAGATAAAAGGTGGTTGCTGGAGGCTTGCATTAGATCCTAAGATCTAGATACAGGGTTCTCAGATCCAAGGCTCCTCACTGATGCAGGCCATAAGCCAGAAACTAGTCTGGGTATATTGGATAAGTAGGCATTAAATGGGGATATTATGCACAAGCCTTCTGGAATCCATTGATTACTCTAGCTTTCTGTGTGTGGCAATATATACAGTGAGTTTTGCCTGTTTTAATATGGTAATGACATAATTTTGAATCATGAAACAGGGTTTCATATGGCTGCTTGTAATAATAATGTTTATTCTATCAAATCATTTACCTTTGAACAAAATAACTAATCTTTATAAAGTAAAACAGTTTTGAGCATTCTTAAAAATGACAAGAATACATGTTCTGATGAGATATCAGATGAAGTTTTAAAACATAATGGCAATATGTTAATTTCAAACACTTTTAGATTTTTTTACAAACATATAATCCAGTGACAGAAGTCATCTAATCTTAAAAACACTTCTATTGCTCCAATTTAAAAAAATTACAGAGACAAAAAAGATTGAAATAATTTTAGTTGATGTCATTGTTATTTAATATAGTAAAAGTAATTTCAAAATTTTTATTAAATATGTTGCTTCCCGTCATGAATAAATATTTACTAGAAAGTCAGCATGATTTTAAAAAATCAAAAGCGCTAAAGTAAAAACAAATTGCTATAATAATAATATAAAGATTTCCAAATTTTTTTGGTTATCTAAATTGAAAGACACTATTATAAAAAAACAAAACACAAATTAACATTTTAAGTTTCTCTCAATGAATTACATGAAAAAAAAAGTCATGAGGTAGGTAGAAATTATGCTGTATTTATCAATTTATCCATGATATTTGACTGCTATTTAAAATTAGCTTATTAAACAGGCAAAAACTCTCCATATAGTAGTGCCACCTTGTGCTAACCAGAGTAATCAATGGATGCCAGAAGGCTTGTGCATAACATCCCTAGCCTTTTGGCATCCATTGATTACTTTGGTTAGCACAAGGTGGCACTAGAGTTTTTGTCTGTTTACTAACAGTTATGTGCTAGCATGAGATGGTGATCATGTGATGTTTATTTAGCTTATTCTTCACCAAAAATTATTTACATAAAAAATATGATAATAAAAGAGGAATCATTATTTTTAAAGATAGATAATTTGATGATTTTAAAAGAAAAACTGTTGCAAAACAGAGAACACTTTATGGGGATTTCATGGAGTAATGAGTCAAATCATTATAGGGGTTGATTGTCAAACTTATAATTTGAATTGATTAAAAGTAAAAAAAACCCATCAGATTCCTGATTTCTACATTTTCAATATGTTATTGATTGTGATACTTCTGTCAATTGTTAAAATAATCTAAAAAAAAATCTTTAACAACGTGCATGCAATCTTTCAAGAAATTCGGTTTAGTAATTGTTACAAAATTCAGATGTTTTAACAGCCTACAGAAAAAAAATTTCCAATTACTTTTAACTTCCCATATCATCATTTCTTATGCTAGTTTATAATTGTTATTAAAACAGGAAAAACTTTCTATACATATTGTAAACAAATAAAAAAGTGCAAGAACAAATTGAAGCTCTTAATACCAATAAAATATTGCAATAATTGAAAGTATATAAATAAAAAACACCAGCAAATTAAAAAGTTGGGAAGAAAAATAGAAAAAAACAGTCAGGAGTATTAGAAAAGTAGATAAAAACTGGAAGACAAAATAAATAAAATACATCATAAACCAAAAATAAACATACAAAGGAAACATAAAAATTGGAGAAAGGAGAGAACAAAAATGAACTAATATGTGAAATAAATCAAATAAAAGAAGATACAAAAAAAAAAACAGAACTAAATTATACTGCAAAAGTAATCCAATTTAAAATGAACAAAATTGTACTGAAATGAAAATGATCATTAAGACTAATGTAGAAAAAGAAAAGTTAATAAAAATAAAATAAAATCAATAAAGATAGCAATGATAAAAAGCGATAAGAAGAAAATTGGCAAATATATATTTAGAAGATAAAATATCAAGCAACCAGTATTTTAAAAAATGTTTAAAGCAGTTGAATGAGGTATGATAAGAAACCATGCAACAATTGAAATATTCACAGAATAAATAATACATATATAAGATACAGAAAAAAATATTAACTTGTTTAAAAATTTTGAGAAAAGAAAGAGAATCATTGAAATAATCAGGATATAGGAAATTAATTTAAAAAATTTGCAAGAAAATGATTTAGAGAAAGTACAAAAAAAAAAAAAGGTAGTAGAAAATAGATCAGAAAAAAGGGCCAATTAAGCAAAAAAATCAAGACATGCAAATATATTCCAAAAAGTCAAGTGATAATAAAATTTTTAAAAAGTAAAAAATTATAAGAAGATGAAAAACAAAATATAGACAAAAAAAAAAAAAAAATCAAAATTAAGTATAAATTAGAATAAAATGATTAGGCTAAGGAGAAAGTGAAAATTTCACACCTCAACATAAGAAAAATAAAAATTTTATATAAGTAAAAATATTAAGATATAAATGAATCCCCCCTCCCAAATGAAAAATTAAAAATGGTAATTTTAAAATAGGTATTTTTTAAGACCTCAATAATTATGACATTGATACCCTGCTTAGCCCCATGGCCACTCAATAGTAATCATCATCAATTTGTACACACTGTTTTGATTTGCAATCAATTATTTACTATAATGAACTTAAAAAAAAATAAAAAAAAATTTGGTGGCCACTTAATGACACCATAGAAATGCCATGTCAACCAAAAGCAAAATAGAGACTTTTGTACTAAAATTGTACAGTACAGAGTTTATTCATAATACACAACACAGTATACAATATTAGTGCTGAATACAATATTTTGATTATAAACTTAATAACAATTAATGAATGTATAGTACAGTATTTAATTTTGTTCCCGCATTCTTACAAGCCAATCAATACTTCATAAATGCCAAAGTAAAGATTTTTGTTGTTAATGATTACAAAACCAAAAAAAGCTCTTTCATCCAATATAATCAAAATCATATTTTAATGATGTATAGCAACCAAATATGTTAATACAGTATTAAATATGAAAATGTGTACATTAATTTAAAAACTGTACACTGTATTTATTTTTATAAATTAAAATTTTTATTAATACTACTTTGCTTGTGGTAAAAATTATGATCACTGTCTTGTAATTTAGTTATCATAATTGTTATTTGAAAAAAAAAAAAGATTTCATAATAGAGCACTTTGTAAGATCAAAAATTACTAAATCTAAATGTGAGCAAAAATATTTAATAATAAATTTTGTATGATAAAAATATAATACAAATAGAAAAAAAAATATTTATATCTTTAATATTTATTTAATTAGTTGTATCTCTGACTTTACTTGTATTAATCTAAAAAAAATTAAGTGGATTTCCAAAAAATAGCTGCTGCACTTAATGCACTCTCTCATAGCAAAAAAAGAAAAAAAAAATATGATAGCTAGTATATTTGTATATAAAATGCTGTTTGATTAGATTAGATGTGCATAATACATATTGTAAAAAAAAAAGCATTAAATATTGATTGCAATATTCAAATACAGAATGCATTAAATACTTTTTTCTTTTTTAATATGACCTATTTTTTTTAATGTTAATTACGATTAAGTTTTGATAATGTACTGCATGCTACTTTTTCTATTTGCAGTGTTCAAGGTCAAATAAAAATATATGTCTGTGCAAGAATAATATATTTAAAATAAATATAATTGTGTAAAATAAAAATATATTTATACAATGATTATGAATAACAAACATCTAGTATAATAATTATGTATAATGAAATTGTGCATAATAATTGTATATAATGATTATATACAATAACTCAAGGTATAGCTGTCATTTCAACACATATATAATAATAAAACAAAATAAAATAGCAATGTTGTTAAGTTACACAATTGCATACCTGGCTTTATAAGATCAGAGAACTGTAAAAAATGTCATATATGGTAAAACACCATATCTGCTAAACTATGTAAAGACTCCAAAAGTGTTCATGGTTATATAAACTCCAAGAATGCAATACATGAGTTCTGGTTATTAAAGTAATTCAGAGACTCCTGACTCCATAAGTCAAAAAACAGGGCTAAGGTTTATTATGTGCAGGTCACCATGACCTTTCATTATTTTTATGCACCCTAAATGGGTTACATAAAATTTTAAATATTCTCATATGTCATTTAAATTAATTAGCTTATCATATCAATTCTGCCTTTTGTCAATTATTTACTCACTACTCTCAGACTCAGAAAACTAGCACAGTCAACAAGATTTGAGCCAACAAGAAATATGGCATGAATATCAGAGTGATTGGCCACCATATGTTCAGAGGATAACAAATTATTTTTTTCTAAATAGAATTATTGATAATACTGTAAAGGTAGCCTCTTTACTTTGCATCACAGGGCAAAGAGTAATCAAGATAGCCAATAAATTGTGGCAAACTTGATTGCCAGAGACATAGCAATACAACAAGCTTGTAGCAAAGCTAAATGATTATTTCAACCCCCAGCCTTCAAGTTTATTGCTTGATTACATTTTAGGGACAGAAGGTAAGAGAAAAAGTATAAAAAAAGATTATGACATGGGCCTAAGAGAGATGGCAAAATCATGCATTTTGTTCAAGCAATTATTACAGGGGTTAGTATATGATTAGTGTAGGCAAATATTATTAGCAGTAAAAGACCTAAGTTATGAAGAAGCAATGAGACATGAAACAACTTACAAACTTCTACTCAACCAGGCAAGAGAGTTCTAAAGTTTCACTTCAAGCTAATATATAAAAGATTGAGCAGTAAATCTAAAACAGACAAATGAGTTTCTGATGCAGAAAATCAGTCACAGAACCTGCAATTGCAATAAGCAAGAATGATAAATTTGGAGCAAAATGATTGACAACCCTAAAAGAAGGTATCACCATACAGATAAGAAACCAAGAAGAAAATTTATCTGTGGTGCAATAGAAAGTAGAAGTTGTAATATAAAAAAATGCTACTATAGACAAATCAAATCAAATCATGCTCTAAGAATGGTCAGCAAAATGATAACCATGGAAATTGATAGTGTGTCAGGGGTATCACTGATCAAAATCAGGGATTGGAAAAGTTTAATTAAGGATTTAACCCCCCCCCCACCCAATAGAGAGAACTCACCTCAAGGCCTGCAATGCAAACAAAATTCCATAAGAATATTAGGAATTGCAAAAATAAAGGTATGAAACAAAGAAGAGTAAAAATGTATTACCACTGAACATAGTGAGTGTAGAAATTAACCATTTCATAGACCAAGATGGTTTGTGCCCCTAGACATCATTAAGAAAATTAAACCAGGACAACTAAAAACCTCACCTATTGATATAGTTATGTGATGAAGAAAAATCTGTTATTACAAAACCTAGGAAAGTGCCACTAGCCCAATGAAGAAAGGATGGGAAAAAATAGATGAACTGATAAAACAAGGAATTCTGAAATAATTCAAAAATGAAGAGTGGGCTACTCTTATAGTAATAGTGGAAAGAGCAAATGAAAAAATAAGAATTTGAGGTGACAATTGTATCATGGAAAATAGGTATTTAAACAAAAGTCAGTACCCAGCTCTAACATAAGGGAAGTCCTAGTCTCAGTGGAATGAAATACACATTTTGCCAAACTAGATTTGAACAGCACATTTTACCAAATACCCATTACTAAGAAAACAGTTGAAATCTTGACAATCATAACTCATAGAAATTGACAATAGGCTACCATTTGGAATTACAATGGTCCAATATATAGGCCAAAATGGACTCATTAGTCACAGATAGATGGAATAATTCTATACTTTGATAATATGCTAATAATGTTGAATTATGAACAAATATTGAAGAACCGAGTAATGAACATCTGCAAAGTTCTTGAGATTTGGAGCCAAATTAAATCCCTCAAAATGTATTTGGAATGCAAGAGCTTGTTCCTCAGACACTTTATCAATAAGAAAGGGAAAAAAACTGCACCTCAGAAACTGAAGGCTGTAAAAAAAGCATCATGCGTGAAAAAAATATAAAGAAACCCCAAAAATTCTTTGGAATACTAAACTATTTTGAAACTTCTTAAAGGGCAAAACTCATGTTGCTCAACCATTATATAACCTGCTAAAGAAAAATGAAAAATGGAACTGGAGATGCAATCAAGAAAAAGTGTTTGAATAAGTGAAAGTCTTACTAAATTGTGAAAAACTCTTCATCTATCATGATAACAAGCTAGAAGTCATGCTAACAATGGACATGTCACAACATGGAATGGAAGGTGCAATATGTCATCTGTTAAAACATGACTTCCTAAACATAATGTTAACTGAGAGAAACTGCAGTCAGCTGCATAAAGAAGCACTAGCTATAATATTCAGGATATAAACATTTTATCAGTACCTCCATGGAAAACATTTAAGGCCATTACCGGACACAAATCCATCAGTGAAGGATTGAGCAATCCCTGATCACTTAAGCCCTTGAATGATTTGTTGGCTACAATTCTTATCAGGATATGATTTCGCATAAGATAATCTTAAAAATATATCATAAGCAGATGCAATAGCTGTCTGAATAACAGAATTATCTAAGACAGAAACCTATGTAAATTACATTAACCAGCTAGCATCAAAAACTATCAATAGTAGAATGGACTAATGCAGATTCCACTATAAAATTTTTAAAAATTGGATAGGGAACAAATGACATAATAGATGGGCTCACTGTGCTAGGCACACTTCAAGTGGCCAAGCATAATGTTGGTATTAGATAAACTACAGCTTAAAATATGTAATAAAATCATTAAGGGGGTGTATATACTATCTAGATAATCATAAAATTGAATGTGTTGTAAATAAAATAGTGAAAGAGGTCTGTGTATGTATTATACCCCCACACACAAGAATAAAGCCAAATATTAAGGCTAAAAATTATGATTCAACACATTTAAGCATATTAGCTATATGTGAATAATAATTTTGTTTTATTTTCTTGTTTCATTTTCTTTTTGGAAAAAAATACAAAGATGGTTATTAGTAATTGTATGTTTTTTTTAAGTGGTTACTTAATAAGACAGATTGTGAGAAAGAAAAAAAGGGAAGAAAAAAAGGGGAGAAACAAAAAGGAAGAAAAATGGTATTACTTTCTGCTCAGAAAAATATGAAGATTTTATTAACATATGGGAAATAAAACATATAAAATCATTATTGTATCATCCCAACTCATATGGAATTGCTGAAAAAGTAGTCCAAATCATGAAAAAGAAAGCTTAACCAAGGTTAAAGCAGAAAATATAAATTAAACGTTATTTGAAATAGCATTTCATCAACATTGTATGCCAGCTAGTGCCATTGGGAAAATCTGAGTTGCACTGTTGTTTCGAAGAAAAATACAAAATAAATTGTCAATCTTGTTACCTACCTGACAAACAATTGATGAAATAGTAATTGTAGAAAAAAATTTTGAAATAGGTGACAACGTTTGGTCACTAAATAAGTTTTTAAAAAATTGGAAGAAAGCAACAATCATGAGCAATATTAAATCAATTGGCAGAAATTGAAACCAAAAAAGATGTAAAACTTCAAAAACATAAAACCCACTGAGAAGATGATATTTGACAACTGTAAATAATGAAGACAATTAAGAAACAACTGACAACAATGTTGAAGCAAAAATTATAGCATCAATCAGTCCAGAGATCTACAAACCTGAAAAAAAAATTGATGTTGGTTAGAGATCCTCTCAAAAATGAAACAGCTAAACTGAATCAACACTGAGATGCAGCAAAGGCAACTAGCATCCAACAATAACCACAAACCCTCCTATTCATCTCAAAGTCTAGATTAGGTAAAAAAAACCATACTTCTGAAGTGGGGAAGGAATAAAGTATTCAAGGTCAAGCAAGAAATATATGTGTGTGCAACAATAATGTATTAAAAATATAGATAATTGGGTAGAATAGAAATATTTTTGTACAATGATTATAAAAAATAATCATCTAGTATAATAATTATGAATAATGATTGTGTGTGTAATAATTGTATATAATGATTATGTATAATAACTCAAGATATGTGTAACTATCCCTTTAACACATAAATAATAATAAAAGATATGAAATAAAATAGCAATATTGTTAAATCATAAAGTTGCATACCTGACCTTATAAGGTCAAAGAACTGTAAAAAACATATATTGTGAGATATGCAAAAACCCTTGTATGGTGAGAGGTATGTAAAAAAACACCATATATGGTAAGGTATGTAAAGACTCCAGAAGTCTTAATGGGTATATAAACTCCCAGAACCTGGTATTTTCTGACATTAATATAATTCAGTCTCTTGCCTCTGTAAGTCAAAAAGCAGGACTAGGGTTTATCATATGCAGGTTATTGTGACCTTTCATTATTTTTTATGTGTCTTAAATAGGCTATGTAAACTTGTAAATATTTTCATACATTTATTAGCTTACCATCTCAATTCTGCCTTTGTCAATTATTTATTTGTTTCTCTTAGACACAACACTATTCTTACACTAATGATAAATAACAAGTATTTATAATCAATTAAATAAGTTATTATTAATTTTTTTTTTTAAAAAAATTTCTAAATAATTTCATGTAAGTAATGCAATATAGTAGTACAAATTTAAAAAATAAAGCTTCAGTATGGATTTTTTTCTGCGTAATGAAGAACACAAAAACTTCAGTATGGTTTTTTTTCCAGCGCAATGAAAGAACACAAAAAAAATGTAACTGCTTGTTTGCTTTCTCTTTCCTCTCCATTTTGCTGACCTATTGGTCAGTTAAAAAACCCTTTTATTTCTAATAATTCTCTTTTAAAAGTGTAAAACTAGGTACATTTTCAATTAAATTCATGGCAGTAACTAATATGGCCATGAAATTTTAAAAAAAATCTCTGAGCTTGGAAACTGAAATGGATAACTTACTTCAAGTGGAAAGAGAAGGAAATTGTGACACCTGTTTTATGAGTTACCCATATTTACCATTGCTACTATTTTTAAAAACGAATGACAAAATAGAACAAAGTGCTCAAAGTATATAGGTGCATTAAAACTTTCCAAAATCATAAAATTACACCATCCCATATGGAATGAAAATTCAAGAAGTCCATCAACCATTGACTCTAAAATTTTTCACCCAGAAATCCTCAGCCATTAACATTTGGTACTCTCCTCCAAACAAAAACCAAGATCAAAGGATTTAGAATATAATGATGGATTTTAGAATGAGCAAGTCATGACTCAGAAAGCTTTATAATTATGATTGATGAATGAATCTCAGGAAAAACAATTTTAAGCTAAGTTGGTTTTTTTTTTTTGCACTATCATACATACATGCATATTTTAAGTGCATATTTACATAATACACATTACACAATTTGTACAAGCATTTAATGTATCTTACAAATTTTTTAAATTACTATATATACTAGGTAAAGTTCTTTGCTCATAGCTTATAGTGTAATTTTTACTGGAACAACCAGCCAGATTTTCTTCTGTAGGAAACCATTATAATTTCTTGTTCTTTATATGATATTCTTGCTTAACATTGGAAATCAATTGCTTTCCCTATGTGGGGTAAAGATGTACTAAACTTATTCATTGTATTATAAAGATTTGTTTTATGTAAAAATTCAGAGAGTATAATTGAAACAGAGGCAAAACTCTCCATACAGTAGTGTTACTCAGTGCAAGTTAGAGTAATCAATGGATGCAAGAAGGTTTGGGCATAAAATCCCTATCTAGTGCCTACTCATTCAATATCCCCAGACCAGTTTCTGGCTTTCATCAGCGAGGAGCCTTGGATCTGAGAGTACTGCATCTACATATTATGAAATTGTTTTTTTCCACATGTCTATATTAGAGAAAAAGTAATTTTATTATATATATTGATTTAAAAAAAAATCATTTACATTTTAACAAACAAAGAAATTTGTACAAGGTATCAAAAACAAATAAAAATGAAAAATAACTATGATATTAATTTAAGATAATATGCATCATCACTATACATGCATGGTAAGTAATTGTCCTACAGGTGTGCATATAGTTAAAATGGTTATGAATGGATCATTTTGTCAAAATTTATAATTTTGTATTTCCTTAGTTAAGGATCAAAATATAAAATACATTTCATATTAAAAGCATTGTAGTTTCATTTTTTAAATCCCATAACAATGAACAATATAAAAAGAGAATTTTATTGGATATTCATATTTTTAATTATTATTTATTATTATATTTTTCTTCATAGTAACATCATTAATAAAGTTAAATTGTTTCAAAAATACCTCTTTCATGGTGAGTAAGATATCACCCTCTATGCTATTAAAATGACTTATTATAGGATGTTACATCCACATAAAAGAACATAGAATTTGAGAAATCTCAAGATTTGCTAAACATAAAGAGCCCAAAGAAATGTGGAAACTCAATGGATATTGTTGCTGAAATCGAATATTTTGTTTGAGAGGAGATGTATTGTACTTTTTTACTAAAAATATTTTGTAAAATTATAAAGTATTTATGGCTATGTTTTTGAATATGTCTGATCATGAAAAATTAATATACTAAAAACCCAAAAAAGCCATATAAGAAATGGTATTTGTTCATACATTATGAACTGCAAGAATTGTTCAAAAACAGGTGTTAATAGATGTTTTCTACTTAACTTATTTTATCAACAAAATATGTTTGCCACATATCCATATTCTGGAAACATTTACATTGTATATGTGTATTTCCTAGCCTTTCAAGTGTTATTATTTTACCAAGAATAAACTCTTGGTTTATAATGTATTGCCATGTTAATATCAATTCAAGTTATTTAGATATAAGTAATAATTGAAAGGTTGCTAGTCTTTCATATATGCTACAGTTGTTTCTCAGACAGCCAATCAGATTTTTAAACAGCTGTCTTTAAGAACGATCAGGCTTTTGACACACGACAGAGATTATGATAAGAAAAGGATGATATCAACCTTTTCTCAACTTAACTTTTATATATATATATATAAGCCAGTCTTAAGCATCTTGGCCTGAAAGCTTGAAAATATAAACATGTTCATTTATTACTCACTGAGTTTTTAATTTACGATATTACAGTGCGAAATCTTAGATTTACTACACCGCAATTTTCTAGATGTTAATATAATTTATCAGCAATATGTTTATGGATGATATTTTCTGGAATAAAATTAGTGAATATTGAATCTAAAAATCCATATCCTAATGAGATGAAAATCCTAATGAGAAGAAATAAAAAACCCTGACATCAGATCAAATTTAGGCCACGTGGAGCCTAATAAATTATAGGTAAAAATATTAAATGATAAACAAAAAATTCAAGTTTAAATATGATATAAGAAATAACAATATTAAAAAAAGTGAGAGAAGTAAACTTATATAGAAAAAAAAAAGAATTCCTGGAAGAAAAATGGTTGATAAAAAACGAGTGTCATTCTTCTTCCAAAATATGACTACTTTATCAAAAGACCAAACAAGTAAATATCTCTTTCAAAAAGAGGGCATCCTTAACAAAAATGTCAAAAAACAAATTTACACTTATTTCATAAAATAATGCAATAGGAATCATTTAAAGCAGTGTTTTCTTTTCCATTTGCTGAATGTTAAATTATGAAAGTACTTATATCCAAACATTGCATAAGGTGAAAGATTTGAATTTTAATTATCAGGTAAATTAAAAATTATTAACTTTAAAATCATCAATACATTGTTAGCAATAATCACTACAAATTTTGAAATTTGTTTTTAAAGCAACAAGCGATCAAATCAAAGAAAAGAATGTTGTGAAGATTATCCTAAGTAGATGAATCAATATCTCAAAAATATTTAAGAATAGAATTTCTAAGAATTTCAATTCAGAAATACAATAAGCTATTTTCTTGAAAGTTTAACATTAAGAAAAGATGTTAATTATTCATTTTATTTGCTATTATTATTAAAACAATTTCTATACTTGGTTAAATGAGATATTTATTTTATATAGTGCTATGCTTTTATAAACTGTAATAGTAATAATCATCCATTAAGCTAATACGCATGCACTTTGTGGATTTTTAACTATAAATGAATACTCTCACTTCCACATTTAATTTCAACTAAGAATGATGTATCATAAATTCTAGAAAATTTCGCAAGTGTCATTCATTCAGGCACAGTAAAAGTACTTTAAAGTGATCGCTTAACATCTTCATACTCTCATTTCCAAATGCTTAACATTTACCCATACATAAACATTTGGGTTAAAAGGATAGATGGATTCATTCTATCTTTTCACAAAGACTTTATCTTGTGTTTGGAAGTGAGAGTATTTATTTATAGTTAAAAATCCATAAAGCGCAGGCATGTGCATTAGCTTAATGGCTGATTATACTTGGTTAAGTTTTGTCTAGCAATAATATATTTAAATGTTGAGTAGTAGCATAGTAAATTACATCAAACTGATATGCAAAACTAAATTATTTGCTGTCCTAAAAGTTTTATAAGCAATTGTAATATAGACATTTTAATAAAAAATAAAAAAAGTATATATATTGATAAAAATGTGATGTTTTGAAAAAATTTAAAATAAAAATAAAGGTATATTTATATATTATTAATTTTTAAGCATTTTCTCAATCCAAAGCAAAACTGGAAAAAAAACTTATCAAAAATATTTTATTTAAGGATTTATACAGCTGATTAAACTTTAGATGCCTTAAAGACCTTTTCTGTCACTATTTTTTCCAAAAGCAATCATAATGAATTTATTATTAAAAATTTCCTTTTACCTTTTATATTTACTTCTAAATATATTTAGTCTATAATTAAATATTAAAAGCCCTTAATTGTTACCAAGTTCTCATTATTGCACATTTTGAACTTTTTTTCAGACTAGCATATGAATATTTTATACCTCTATATTTAAGTTCATTTACTTAAAAAGCATAAAAATTAAGAATTAAAAAAAATATTCACCCTACATTTTAAAAAGCACTTTATTTAATTCATTATAATGCTAAAAAACATATATCCTACCAAAATGTTCATGTGTTGTATCACAAATTATCATAGTTTAGAGGAATTTAAATCAGAATGTGCTTGTGAGTATATATATCTGTGTCAGAAGTAAATCCTAATGCAGTTAGAAGAATAGTATTAACTCACATACATATCAGACAAAAACTCCTATTATTCAAATAAAATATCAAAAATGGTCTTTAACCTATTATAATAAGCAAATTGTTTGTACAAACATTTACAAATGAAATTAAAAAATAAATAAATAAATACTTATAAATTCAGAAACGTAACTGCAGTGAGTTTCCTATTTTTTTTCTATCTTAGAAAAATTGAGTTTGCAATGAGATGTAAAGAATTTAATCTTAAAGTCCAGCAAAAAATTCAAAAATAAATAAAAAAAAAAAAGAAGCCCAGAAAAAGAGATTTCAAATTAACAGTATTTCACAATATTAAATTACTCTGAATTGTTACTATTGTAACTAAGATATTTTTTTGCTAATAATTAAATTACAACCAATATTTAAAAAAAAATTAATAAGACATTTAAGATCTCACAATCAATGTCATCAATGTTAACAATTTTACTTATTTTGATTTGATGAAATAATAATTTGATATTTATATTAAATGACAAAATCTAGATTAGTCAGTATAATTCAATAATAAATACATACATTATATCTACTAAGAAAGGCTTGATTATTGATTTTAACATAATATGCTAACTTCTATAAATACAATTTACTAAGGATGATTTCAATTAACTTGTAGTCATAATCATAGCACAAGAGAAGTATGTGATTTATAAAAGTGGAGATTTACAATGAGAGTATACCAATTCACAAGTAAATAACTAAAGAAAATCAAATTAAAAAATTGACTACCAATGGCTTCCTTGCACAGGTAACCAGCAGGATTCTGGAAAATTATTGGAATTAACTTTCCAAACTACTGTAAACACATAGTAACCATAAATAAATGCCATAGTATGGAGAGCTATTGTGCATTGTTAAATGCTGTAATATAAATAATATTTTTTCATGGATTTATTAATTCTTCATGTTATCGCTTCATATTCTAACTCACAGAAAGACTAAAGTCTGAGAATGATTGTCACACCCACTGACTAATCTTATTTAACTAAATATAAAAAAGCATCTCTATTTAAGAATGAGAATAAAATGAAAATAGGCAAAGAATACTATTCAACTATATATTTATTTAAAGATATAATGCAAATAACAAAGAATATCATCACTAATATACTATAGTTATACATATTCACATTATAAGATTCAAATATGTACATCTGTTTAATGTATTTTTGACACATCACGAAATCTTAATTAGTCACCACACAGAATTTTGCTAATATAACCTGTTTCAAGCTAAAATAATGTATAGTCATAAATAGATTATTGGTTCTTTCTATGCAAAGATATGCATGGAAAGTATAAGAATTGTTGGCAAAACTATATACAAAAATGTCTAATTATACAAAAGATTGGAAGAAAGCAGTAGTAATATGGATATTCAAGAACGGTGATAAAAATATATTAGAAATTAAAAATCTAACAGTTTTCTATCAGTTCTGTACAAAATTTTACCAATATACCAACCAAAACAAAATACAAGCTGAATTTAAAGGTAATTTTAGCACCACAGTTCTTATCCAATTATTAAGAGCTGTTATTAAAAAAACAATAAATAATTAAATTACTATTATACTTAGGACTCAAGATTATAAAAAAACAAAATTCTATAAATATTTTCATAATAATTCAAGTCTTGAACCATCAAGATATAGACAAAGAATATTGCTATATTCTGAAGAATATTTATCAAAATACTAAAGTGATGATTAGACTACATATTGATAAAAGTTATTGGAAAGTGTTTCCATTTCGTCATAATTTTTATAGCAGCTATGGAACAAATATTTCATATATTAATATGGGAAGCAAAAAAAATTAAAATACAAAAAAATTATTTAAGCTATTTAGATTTCAGAGATGAAGTAACTGCTTTTGCAAATACTTTTAGAGCTTTACAATATTGCAAAAAAGTTATTAGATGAAGCTATCAGTCTAAAATTTAAAAAATACCATAACATTTTGAAACAAAGTCAATTTGATTTTATAGTTATATAGATCTGACAGTAGTTCACTGATCTATATAATTTGATATCATCCATTTTTTAATATTAGTAGATGCCAATATTCCTTAACACCAGCAAAACATCATATTACTTCTGCCTACACATTATTTTTAAATAAAAAATCTATTTATTTTATTCCAATTCTGCCAATTTTGCTATTTAAAAGTAATAATTATGCAAAAATCATATGATGTTTAGTTGGTGTTATAACAATTCAAACTAATGAATATAGATATCTATTGTTATTTAAAAAGTGAAATCACCAATATATATATAGTTATTGATCTGGTATCAGATTTATATAATTACATAAGTAAATTGGCTTGATTCAAAACATAAAGGTGTTTGTCAATTTTAACTTAACAAGTCTAATAGTAAATTTAAAGGAATAAGTTATGGCTGCTGAAAAAAACATGTATTCAATCCAAAAAACCTAGACACTAAATCTAGGTTTAAACCTTCTCACTGATAAAAACATAAACTAGAACTAGTCTAAAATATGATTAGGATAGCACCTGAATAGAGATTTAATATAAGTAATGATAATAAGTCTGATATATTTGACTAAAACTAATGTAAAACAAGGATGTTTGTCAGTAAGTATTAATATAATTTATAGATTTGATAATGGAATTTTTAATATGAACCAAATAAAAACAATGATGAAAGCTTCTTGGCTTTTAGATTTATAGAATTCTGATGTTTATGCTTTATTAAAAAAGAATTTGAAAAATAAACTAAAAAAACATGTTTAATGTTATGAATATAACATATTAAGATTTTAATTTAATAAATAATTTTCAAAGCTTCAAATGTTTTATCATTCAGTAATTTAGAGCTTACAGAATTCTTTTTTAATAAATTTTATAATTATTTCAATTCTATCAATGAAATTTATCATTTTTATTTTGGTTTCAGATGTTTTAACCTATTTATGCATAGGTCATCTTCAGCGTATTTTTTACATAAACATGTACTCTTTAGAAATATTTATAAAACATTTGAAAATATCATCTAAGTATAAATAGATTAAAACAGAAATAAAAATAATAAATTGCAATGATAATTTAATAAACAGTAACAATAAAGGAGCATACAAAAAGCTAAAACATTAATAATCCTAATATATATATAAGTCTATGATTGAAGCAAGTGAAAGATAAATTGAAAAAAATATTGATATCTTTTTTATATACAGTGAAAAGATAATTAATATAATTTTAATAAACTTGTAGATCATGATAATAAACACTATACAACTATGAAATTGTTAGAGTCATTGGGAAATTAAGTTCTCAAGACAGCATAAAATCTTAAATATTTAATATTTTGTTGTATTTGGTTACTTTTGTTATTCATTATTTGGAATTTTCCATTGTTTCAATAATTATACTTTAAAATAAGTCATAAACTTTATTATTAATTATAATTTAATTTTATATAATTTAATAAATTTTTAGACATTTAATAAGTAAACTGTTTTTTCAATGTTACAAATATGTATTTTATTCAGCTAAGCACTACCAGTACTAAATGTATCATAGTCATAAAATTATACAATTAATGTTTGTTAACCTTTCACTTTAAAGGTGTCTTTATTATTATTATTGAACTTTTACATGCAACTGTGTACACTATTTGGTGTGTAGCCTCTCTAATTATTTTATCTTTGGAATTGTTTAACAATTTCTTTAATGGCAGAGTAAAAATTAGAACTGCTTAATGGCTTACTAAGGAGAAACAAGAGCAAATCTGTCCACAAGCATTGCCCAGCACCATTACCTATGTAACCAGGCTAAGAAAGGCA
The DNA here is from genome assembly GCA_028023455.1 of Epiperipatus broadwayi. Classification (NCBI taxonomy): domain Eukaryota; kingdom Metazoa; phylum Onychophora; class Udeonychophora; order Euonychophora; family Peripatidae; genus Epiperipatus; species Epiperipatus broadwayi. The sequence goes on from JAQFVV010012449.1 coordinate 4,159,225, forward strand.
GTCAACACTCAATATTTTTGGATCATGAACTACAGTCAGGCCATAACTTTGATTCGCTACAACTGATATCATTTGCTCTGAGAGATGACAGAAACAGAAAGGTGAAAGAAGCATGATCTATAGCTGAAGATAGGCATATCATAAATAAAGAAGACACTAGCACCCCTCTTTACAAAAACTGGCATACATAACTTCCTTTACCTTTATTGGAATGTAAATTAACTAATGAAATTCAATTTTATGCTAATTCATTTAATAATAAACAAAACAACTTTAAAATGAGAGATTAATAAACTTTAATTGTATAATGTTATGACTATGATACATTTAGTATTGAAAGGATTTACCCGAATAAAATAAATATTTGTAACTTTGAAAAACCTGTTCTGTGGAAAAATGTCTAAACATTTCCTTAATAGTTAGTACAGAAAATAGGGAAACATTTTTATAGAATTTTATATAAATTACAAAAATCTTACTTTAATTATTAAACAATTTGAAAATATACGTAAAATCACTAAAAATGTAAGTACGGTGACGATTACTGTTTAGTAGTTCACTTTTAGTCCTTTTATGACTCTATTATTTGGCAAATAACTTCTCACAATTTCACATAAGCAGTATTTGTCTTGCAGATTTATTTTATACACCTGGGTCTCATTTTATGTGATAGGTTCCTCAAAAAACACACGCAAACGAAACTGTGCAAAAATAGACATAACTTACATTGAAAAAGGGGGGATGCAGTCTGTGATTTTTCAAAATTCGCGTAAAAGCAAAGCACCAATGTAAAATTACTTTAAAATTTGTGCAAAAAAAAAAAAAAATAATAAGGAAATAAAATATGACTAATAAAAAATTTCAAATTTGAAAAAAATTGATACAAGACAAACTTTTTTTAACTATAATATTTAATTTTATTCAAAATAATATATTTTTATGCATAATTTACAGTACAGTAATTTAAATTTTTTTATACATGTTTTAATTATTATCGCTATTTGCCAAAAAAACACATTCATTTGCAAACTGGTAAAAAATCAATTTTTCACAAGAGGAAATACAACTAGCGCCAATTTCACACTCATGTTGTGTCAATGGTTTTCTGGTGACAACGTAATTAGTAATAAATCTTTGAGATGATGATTTTATTAATTGTTTATGAAACTAACAACTAAAAATTAAATTCTTATTTTTGGCTTTAATTTTTTAATTTTCAATTCTGTTTAAAAATCAAATTTCACATCACATTAATTTCAAGTTGCCATAATTTTTAAATTGTTAATTACAATTAAAAATCAGATTTTAATTTTTAATTGTCAAATTTAATTGTGCCCACTGCTATTACTCACCTTTTAAAAATAAACTTGTGGACACTAAATGATTAATAATTGATTACGTTCTTTTTTAAAAAGCAAAAACACAATGTGATTTAAAATGCAAAATTAACACGCACAATGTTTGAACAAATTTACATTATAATCTTGTAAAATTTAATGTGTGTATACATAAAATGTGGAAATCATGATTTTAATTTCATTATTGCATAAAATCTTACTATTATAAAGCACTGAAAATATTGAAATTACTAAGATGAAAGTCGAATTCCAATAATATGCTATTACTTTCAATATAACGTAAGTGCGCAAAATTTATTATTGAAAGTAATAGCGCATTTTCGGAGTTCGACTTCCGGTGAAACATGAATCGTGTAACTTCAAAATCGTGTTAAATAAGTCCGCATAAAATGAGACTCAGGTGTATATTTATTTTTTATGCTTGTTCATTTGCATTAAATTAAAAATTGATTTATGTATTTTAACATTAGGTTAAATAAGTATTCAGCAAATTTTGAGTTTCTAATTATGTATGTGCATATTGCCCATTTTTCTGGGGATAGTCATAAATTCATTTTTCTGGGTTTTATATACTGTTTAAAAATCTGATTAACTTATTATAGTTTTATTTAATTACTAACACACATAAACATGTCATAAACTATTACATTCATTGATATATTGTCTTTTTGGTTGCATAATATCTAATTGCATCTCAGAGTCTAATATAATTTTATGATTTTGGACTTTCACATATTTCAATTTTACACTATTTATTACATTTACAATTTTATTTTTTCAATCTTAAAAATCATTTTTTCCCCATTATTGAAACATGTCACTATCACTTTTTTTTTATGGCTAAAGAAATTTAAACACTGATGGATATTTTTCATAACTAATTTACAATCAATAGAACCTTATGTCAGCTTTCTATCAGTACCTAAAATGAATACTCTAATTTTTTTCAAAACATTAATTCCTTTACTAATAAAAATGGTTTTAATCAAATTGTATAAATAAAAATTGTCCATGGAAAAGTGAAAGAAAATTTCTATCCAGAACTGAAATGGCCTATGCATTTACATTTAATGTTGGTAAACTGTAGATTTTATAAATATTTTACAAACTATGGAAATATTAGTGCAAAATGTTGTGCTTTCTATGTATGAATGTCCAAGCCAATCAATAAAAAAATTTCTGAATATTTTCCTAAGAAAAAATCCAAGATAAGATTACTTTAATTGCTACTAGAAGACAATAATAAAAACAAAAAATAAACAAAATTGTCAAATATGTATTTCAGTATTGTAACAGGTACATTACATGGCACACAATAAAATAGTGTCTATGCACATATATATAAAGTTGAAAGCAAAAGTAGAAATAGACACAGATAACAAAAATTTTGTAGATGTTGCCTCATTTCCCTGGAATAAAAAAACACAGTAAAGGGTTAAATAATTCCAAATTTAAAATAAAATTTTATTATAAATTAAACATTTAAAAAGGCTCAATTTATATGTGTATACTAAGAAACGTATAATCATTATTAAAATTATTCCAGTGAGTGTGAGTGTTGCATCATTTCTTGATCACTGTAACAGTTATAGATATGTTCTCTGAGCTAGATTGAAGCATAAAAATCAATTATATGGAAAGGGGATGTACATTAGTGCTTATGTTCATCCAGATATCCTGATTGATGCTAAAAGTATATTCTTTAAAGTCCATAAACTAAATTTTATTTATTTTAGTATTTGTTATAATTTAAATTTATAGTTTGCCAATACATTAATGAATTAAGTGGCTAGAGCATTGATGATGGTCATCTTGTTTTATATACCAACATTATTGCTTAGATTTTTATGGTTGTATACTCAATGGATGACCACTTAGGTTGCAGCAATCAAATAAATGTTTAAATAATTACCCCAAGCTGGCAAAGGCTAAATAGCTGGCCTGGTCCATAATAGACCCATTTAAAATCCAGTAACAAGATTGACTGCTGATTGATTTTGATTGTTGATCAATGATGATGATGGATGGTTATTACTTATTTATAATTCTAGTGAATTTAAAGTTAATTATGCTTATAACAGTGAGTTAACTAGGCTGAACTCTCAGAGATATCAAAATCTTTCATGCTCTAATATATCATTCAAAATTACTTATATATTTTTCATGCTTAAACATTATTGCTTATAACTTTAATATTTTATCTCATCATTTAAATTTATTTTATGTGAAATATTGTTAACTTGGGGTTGATGATTTTCAATCATCCCACTTCAGCCCATCTTCCACATCAGTTATAGATATGTTCTCTGAGCTAGATTGAAGCATAACAATCAATTATATGGACAGGGGATGTATATTAGTGCTTATGTTCATCCAGATATCCTGATTGATGCTAAAAGTATATTCTTTAAAGCCCATAAACTAAATTTTATTTATTTTAGTATTTGTTATAATTTAAATTTATAGTTGGCCAATACATTAATGAATTAAGTGGCTAGAACATTGATGATGATCAGCTTGTTTTATATACCAACATTATTCTTTAGATTTTTATGGTTGTATACTCAATGGATGAGCATTTAGGTTGCAGCAACCAAATAAATGTTTAAATAATTACCCCAAGCTGACAAAGGCAAAATAGCTGGTAACAAGATTGACTGCTGATTGATTTTGATTGTTGATCAATGATGATGATGGATGGTTATTACTTATTTATAATTCTGGTGGATTTAAAGTTAATTATGCTTATAACAGTGAGTTAACTAGGGTGAACTCTCAGAGAGATATCAAAATCTTTCATGCTCTAATATATCATTCAAAATTACTTATATATTTTTCATTATTTAAATTTATTTTATGTGAAATATTGTTAACTTGGGGTTGATGATTTTTGATCATCCCACTTCAGCCCATCTTCCACATCCATTATAAATGGCACCCAATGTGAGGCAGATCAATGAAACCATAAGTTGGATGCACAAACTTAAGTGATAATCAATAAGAATAAAACCAAATAAATAGTTCTGGGATATTAAAACATCATCAATGCTCTGGCCACTTTTACCCTTGATTTACTGACCATTATAAATTTAATGACTAGTGGAGACTAAACTAAAATAAAATGTAGTCCATGGACTTTACTCTTCACACCAGTCCAGGACAATAATAATCAACATCATTATCAACTGGATTCCCAACACTAAATATATAGGCCCCTTATTCTACATATCTATTATGCATGAATCTAGATCAGGAAGCAAGAACTCTAATTTATTACTGTGAGCAAAATGGAAATAAATAAATTACCTTATTATAAATAATCTTAAGCAAATCATAAGGCTTCCACTACTTATAAAAACCTAGTTTTATTGGGATTAACAAAAAATCGTAAATCCTAGAATATATGCTGTTATAATATAAGGTTACTCACATGGCAATTCATGAACAGGAATTGGATAGAATAAAGTAATTAAGACTAGAAAAAACATTTTTTAAAAAAAATTATTTATTTATTATCTAATTAATAACAACAAAAACAAAAATGACATGATAGTATGACATTTCAAACACTCATTTCATCTAAAAAGTATATATATATTTCACAACAATTATATTAACCAATTAAATTTTATTCATGGATTAACTTCAAGTTCATTAGGTTCTTTCTTTAAAAATAACTAAGAGTTTGTTAAACATTTTACCCAGAGGGCAAATTCAGAGAAAAAAACTTAGATTTATAGCAGATTATACATATATTTTTTGAAGCTATTTTACCATGTATAAGTGAAAATTGACTCAGTTTTACCAAAAAAAGAGAGTGTTTCACAATTTAGAATATCTTACCTTAATGGAGTTATTTAATATTGTCAATTCTTATACACACAAAAAACTTATAACATTTATGAAACAAAAAACAAATTTTCTATTAATAAAAATATAATGTGCATACAACAAAAATTATAATAATACCACTAACCATAATTTTAGTGTTGATAGAGTCCTTTCCAGTTGCAATTTCCAGTTTCTTTTCAATTGAGCTTCTCCTTGAAGACTTCTTAGACATGTGCATGGTTAAGGTGTCCTTTTCCTGGTCTGTAGAAATTTCAGGTAAACAAAAAATTGCAAATTTTGTCTATTGGGTTTTGTTAATTTTCCAGGTGAAATTGACATAGACAGAAACTTATGCTCAAGATTGAAGGAAAGGTTGCAGACTACTTTAAGTGTGGTACCATCTTCTCTACATTTTTATTCCTGTGAAGATATGTTACATGAAAGAAAATCATGCCTTGCTTTTAGCTGAATCTAGCACATGATTTTGATTGTACAAACCATTTTAATGCAAAACTCATAGAATGCTAAAAGCTTGATAAAAAAACTATTTTATTCAATAGCTTGGTATCGGCTGGATTAAGCTTGGGCTGCTCTCTCTTCAACAACTAAGTTAGGAATATTTATTCTACTGTCTTTTTCAGCAGCAGGATTAAGATTTGACTGCTCTCTCTTCAACATTTAAGTTAGCAATATTTTCTCCAGACACTTGGGTATAGTCACTAATTCACACCACCACCTATATGTTTTAGAACACTTTACCCACAAGCCAATTACAATCTGTCTCTTATATGGTAATTTTCATGACAATCAACTTAAATTAATATTATAAAATTCTTAACATCCCTTTGTAATTAACAAACACATTTTCTTGCAAAAAAAACAATAACAAAACAATCAATTCATTGCACTAATTTTATTTTTCATTAAAAAGAGATAAAGAATAAAACAACTTTGATTAATTAAAAATAAAAGATATAAAGATATTAAAATCTTATTTTGTGCTTCACCTCTTTTTTCTTTTTTTAAAAGTATTCTTAAATATTTTAATGTTTGAGAATTCTCATACTATCATATTGAGAACTTAAAAAATATTGAGTTAAATAATGACCTTTAAAAAATGGTCTAAGAAAATTAAATATTATTTTATCCCATTAATAACATAATTTTTTGTACTCGAACCTGAGGAACTTGCTGCCAACTATCTAATTATTTTTTTAGTGCAGCTATGTAGCCAACTAGTTACAGTATACATTGTCCAGAAGAAAAATATGTAAAGTATCTAATATGCAACCATAGCATAAATAGATAAAAATTGGATTTTTTTAAATAGACTAAATATTATTTCATTCTGAAATTTAGATTATTTGCTTGTTCAAAATAACATTTGAATATTTTTAAAAAATGCACAGAATTGAAATAAATTTATATTTAAGTATATAAAATTAAAAAAAAAATTTTCACTAGTGAAAATACTTAAGGAGATGCTAAAATACACATTGAATGATGAATTAAATATTTGTTTTATGAAGTTGTTAACACAATAATTTTTCCATTAAATGAAAAAAAAGTGATGTTTGTTCATTAATCTCCATAATTTGATTTCTTGTCTGAAAAGAATTTTAATGAAATGCAAATGAGTGATTTATAAATAACAGGTACTTAGTTTTGCATATAATAAGAGTGAGAACTTATATAATTGTAAAAAAAAAATGAATTCTTTAAATTCTAAACTAAAATGCTTTTACAAAATGTAAATCACATGAATTCTTATGAAATCTTTGAAAAAAATAATAAATAGCTCTATATAAACATTATAGTTTCATTTATAGCATATAAGTTTCTTATGCACCTACTCCACTAATAGTGAATAATGCAGCAATATATTTTACTCTATGACTATTATACTCTGTGATGATTTACTCTGTATGTATTTAATAAATCATAATATAATTTCCTTTTTTATATAAGTGATAAGAGAATATTAGGTTCGAATTAAATGAATAAAACATTCAAATTTTATTTCAATGATAACCAGTCATCCTGTTTTATATATTTTCAACAATTAATTTACTTTCCACTTATAGCCTTATATCAAAAGCTTAAAATTTTATTAATTAGATGAAATAATTAAAAAAACAATCAAATGAAAAAAAAAAGATAAAATTATTTTAAAATATTTATAAAAAAATATTATAAATTTTAAATTGGAAATTGATCCAAAAATTTTTAACTCTTGAACCCCCAGATCATAACTTGTCAATACATTATTAAACATATATTATAACAACAACAAAACATTAAGATTTAGCACTTTACTTAATTTTTTCATTCTTTTTAGTAATACAAAAAAAAAAAACCCTGTGGCATAGTGTTATATACAATTATTCTAGGAAAATGAGATCCGAGTTCCCTATGATGGAAACAAAGCCATCAAAAATATCATTTAAGTTATGTTTAGTAAGATTCCAAAAACACGATAGCAAGATCATAATACTAATCACTATATTCTTCATATAATTCACAATACTATAGAATTCACCAATGCTTTTCGTGAGATGTAGATTCCATTTACATTGAAAAAATTGTCAAAAGACACTCAAAAAAAGAGGCCTTTATTGAAAAACTAAAACTAAACATAAAATAAAAACAATGAAAAGCTACAATTAGGCAAATATGGAAATATTTAAAAAATAAAATTCACTGCGGAAATGTTAAAAGATAACAATATTAAATAAACAAATCAAACAACTAATATGTTATATTGGGAAATATTTGGATTTCACAGATACATTTATATATTTATCTTATTAGTAATATTTCACTTTTTTTTGCTTTTTCTTCTGGTGTTAGAATGAGAACAATCATTTATGAATGGTTGTTGAGAATGAGGATGATTGATATTTACTCACTAGATTTTCTTCTTTCAAACATTTTTCATTTTTTGCATTATAATATTCAAGAGTAATTTTAAATTTCTGTTTGGTTTCTGTTTATCAATACAAAAATCATTTGTTTCTTCATCAAAAAAAGAACTTGTGTTGATATAAATCTAAATTGTATACATTTGCTATCATTCACTGTTATATGTTTAATGCTTTCAGTATTACTTTATTGCTCAATTTAGATGCAATTTACACTTTTTAAGTAATTTTGTTTTCATTTTATATTCCACTTGAATTTATACCTTTCATTCAAGATTTTTTTAACTTTTATAAAGATTGCATGTTTTCATATATTTTTTATGATTATGTTGCATGCAATATTATCTTTTTTTCATTTTCCACATAAAATATCTATACTATTACTTCAGTGCTCAATTTTCATATAATAATACAACTTTTCTTTTTGTTGTTGTTGTTGTTCTTTATAAATGATTTTATTTTATTTTCAACTTCGGTTTTCACTGATGAAGACTACAAATCCAAAAAAGTTAGAAAATAAAAGGAAAACTAAATTGCTTAAAAAAATGCAAAAAAGAAAGCTTGTACTATTGTATATTATTTATAAGAAGAATAACTATTCTTGTATTTACAATGTTGTGCTTTCATCTATTGTTTATAATGAATTCAATTCTTCTTTTCTTATAATTATTTAGTTATGAAATGACAATAGTTACTTAATAATACATGATACTTCTTTTTTCAATTTATGCAATATTATTTTATTTTAATATGGCTAATATTATAAATCTTTAAATAAAAGGTTAGCATCAAAAATCAGTATCGACCCAAAACCAGAAACTTCTTACCTGTTTTTAAAAGCCAATAAGTAAATATTCATTTGCACATTTAAAATAGATGTTAAAATGTCTGTGCATATATAATTTAGTATAAATAAAGTATATTTAATAGGGACATGCGCATGAATTACTTTCTTTCATAATAACTCCATGCAATCACTCTAAAAAATTAACAGAGTGCTGCAAATAAATTATATTAAAAGACATGTGTATGTAAATTAGGACATTAGAAAAAACTGATATAAAGATATGGGAGAACTGCTCCTGCTCAGCAATGAGACTAAGGGTGTTGGAGTCATTTAAATGCTAATGCAGAAGAAGCAGCACTCAAAAGTCAGACAAATGGTTCTGATGAAAGTGTAAAACTTAAGAACTCTGTTATACCACACTTAAGGAATTAATAGTGGTTATTCTTATTGTTATGTTTGTAAAGTTAAGCACATACAGTCTAAATGTTATCTAGTTTAATCTATATTTTACTTCATGTTAATAAACATTAATATATATCGGTTCCTATAGTTTAATTTATTATCTCAGTCTGACTGGTTTTTAGAGACCCTCAGAACATAGCATATGTTATTTTTGATTTCAAGAAAACGTAATATCTTGAAGATAGAAGAATATTATGGCATTTTCTGACTCAAATATTGAGACGAAAAGTTTGTAAAATCACCACCTTGTCGCATATCTGTATTATTTATTATGTGAATTTTAACATGATTACAACGATAGAAACTTATGACGTGAACACTAACATTTTTTATTCTGGTTTTTTAAATAAAAAACTCAATGATAGTTTAATAAGAAACCAAGTAAGGGAAATTCCTAATTTATATATTTTGTTATTGTAGATTTTATTTGTCATCTTGGTAACTATAAATAATCAAATGGATTTGCCAATCTGATCCTTCTATTAGATTTCCTCAGTGAGGATCACTGGATTGTATCAGTTCATCTGGCATCCATATTTTTCCTTTCATAAATGATTGTGTAGAGGTGATGTAAAATAAATTGTTGCGTGTTTTTATTTGGAAAAAAAAATTACAAAAAAAGTAAGAAATATATTTATAAAAACTACAGCGATATGAAAAATAAAAACATTTGATAAATAACGTTTCTCATTTTATACCTTTTTTTTTAAAAAAAGAGCTTCCCCCTTCTTTAATGTATATATAATTGTTCTTTAAAAAAAAATTCCAATTCTAATGTGATAAATGTGTGCAAATAAATAACAATTTGTTTTAATTTGTTTCAGAGGTTAAATTAAGCTGAAATTAATTAAATTCTGCGAACAAAACGAATAATTAATTATTTGTTACCGTACTTTTTTTTTTTAAATCAAGATTTGTTACATTTAATACGGTTTTAAGTATTTAGAAAATTTTATGTGGATTTTTTAAAAATTAATTTAATTAGAAAGGGGAGGGGGTTGAAAATCGAATTTTAAAAAAAGATAATGTATTTTATATTAGACGCTACAGGTATTTAAAATATATTCTTATTTGTAATCACATTAAAAATTGTTTTTGCATTATTTCAAGATATTTAATTAAATAGATGTATTGGGAGAAAATATAAGATCGGTGGAAAAATACTGATAAAAATGAGGGTTGAAATTCCTTCTTTAAAAAAAAAAAAAAAAGAAAGAGATATTCAAAATAGCTTATTTCAGTTGCTGGAAAAAAAAAGGTTGTATAAATAATGTCACAAAGTAAATGTTTATATAGGTAGTTATTATTCTGTATTTTTCAGAGATATGTGATATGAATTTTTTTTTGTTTAATTTAACAATAAATGAGAATTTTATATATAGATATTGTTTTTTCCTATACTGTATTAAAAATTAGTTTTAAATGCATAAAACTGATATAAATTTTTATTACTATTACCACTTTAAAAAACAACATAGAAAACAACTATTAAAATATCCCCTCTTTCTAAGTACATTTTTAATGGGTGTGTTGCGTGCTTGTATATAAATAACTTTATTTATTGAAATAATACACTTGAAAATTATATATAAATCATTTCAAAATCTTTTAAAATAATATTGCATCTTCAATATATTTTATCTTCCTGACACAAAAATCTAATGTAAATCAGATACTTAGACAAAATTTGTAATTAATAAGGTTTATTTTATTTTAAAAAAAGATGAATATCCCCTATATTCAATATTAATAATTAAAAGAATTTGTAATGTCAAAAATTTTCTTCAATAAAAGAAAAAAAAGTTTTATATAATAAATTTATAAAAATAAAATATCCTAAAATACTATTAGATAAGGCAGTAATAAAATCGTCAGAAGGTGAAAGAAAGGAACTTCTATCTAAAAAAACAAATAGACAATTGGAAGTTCCACCACACTAGTTCTTACTTTTAATAGTGATTAACCTAATAATACTAATATTACAGAAACATTTTAACATATTAAATTCCACACATGATCTAAAATCTATTTTTCCTAACTCACCTAAACTTGTATATCAAAGACACACTTAAGGATAAACTTGTAAAAACAAATTTTATTACTAATTTTCTATCAGAAAAGATAATTTTTATCAGGTGCTAATTTATTAACATCCTTATTCTCATTAACAGTGAAATATCTATTCTACTCTGAATACAAGAAATCATGATACCATTCACATACATGCCAAATTAATGTGAATTAAAACAAATCACCCTAATTTTAAAAGTCAAATTGTACGACTTTTATTATCAATTATTCTCTTCTTTTCTTGACAAATATAACTGGCTATAACAACAATTGAATGTATTTGGAAAATTTAAATAAAGTTTAAAAATTTTCTAAAGACATTAAGTTCTTAATATTAGATAAAAATAGTCCAATAATTATATCTATTAAATGGTATTAAAAAACCATAAAAGTCAATGATCAGCAGATCTTTTGTTCATAGGAATCATGGGATCTACTGATTCAGTTTTTGACTTGCTAGAAAATTTGGTATTGAGATGTTTCAAGACAATAGTAGCATACACTTGAGGCCAATAGAATAGGCTATATTCAAGTGCTTCCCCCTTTCTAAGGTCATAATCATATAAATTCTTGCACATTTAAAGTCAAGTTCTTTAACATATAAATGAGTTTAAAAATTCTCTGATTGTCCTCCTGTTATTTTGTCCCATACATTAAGATGCTATTTTGCAACTGATATTGAGATGGGATTGTCAAAATCCTGCTGTAGTTTGTATGGACTTATTGATCATTTTTCTTGGATAGGATTAAATCTTTATAGCATTCGCCCTGATAATGATGAATGTAATCATGTTAAATCTTTCTCTAAATTAGCACTAATAGATAATATAATACTTCTTAAGTCACAAAAAATTTATGAATGACTTTTAAACACCATGGATTATCATACTAGGTTGACTTTGGGGTTTATTTGATATTGTCATGTAAGAGGACTTTTACTATATTTTTTTGTTTTTCTTTTTACTATCTCACCAATATTTCACAATGTTCTTGTGTTTTAGTAATTGAGCATATTTTTCATTGGTACTCATATATAACTTAATTGCCACATGTATTTTGTTAGAGACAGTCATGTATTTCAGCCTTCTAATATACATTTTGTAGATGTTAAAATTTCTTATATTTAGTTATGGCTTTTTACAATGCTGTTCTGATATTATTTTGATTGTAGATTTTCTTTATTTTACCTGACATCCTTTATTTTATTCATTCCCCTCAATGCAAACATATTTTTCCCCTTCATTTTTTATTCCAATATTACATCTTTATTTTTATCTCTCTATATCCCACACTCATTTTTCTTTATTTAATAGATTATAAAGTTTATTATAAATTAATTAACTTAGTAGTCTATCCCCCACCATAATTCTATGTAAATTATCCCTTTTAAATATATCTCTATTTCTAATGAACATATCTCCCACATCTAAAATATTAAAAACATTAGTCTCATAAATATTTAACTTCAAATAAAATGTGCAAAACTTGTTTAAATCTATCCCACTATCAAATCTTGGTAATACCCACCATAATTCCTATTTAACTATTTATTTTTTCCAAATACATAATCATACATTCAATTGCTCTCTTGTTTTATAAGTGCAACATTTGCCTCTTCAACACTTCATCATTATCTTTATTTGCCTATTCTGTTAATTTAAAATCTAAAAACTTTTGGAAGCCAAAACTAATATTCTAATTTGTATTCTAATTATCAAATACCATATCCTCTAATCATTAAATCCCCAATTATAGATTCTCTCTCCTTTGCTATTTAATTTACATTAGTTTTGGCTAATAATGTTTTTATATTATAATATATACTAAATGAGGAAAATAAACTATTTCAATACTTTTAAGCCTCTTATAGTCAATATAAGGTGAATACATACATTATTTGTTCAGAATTTAATATAACATATATATAATAAATCTTTATATATTTTTTAAATGTTCATAAATATTAATTTAAATTTTTTAAAGTTCTTTCCACAATTGCGACCACATAATAGCAACTACTTTGTTTTATACGAAAAGAAAAATGATGATAAACAATTATGCTAAACATTTAAATCTTCAACATGAATCTTTTCTGTTGATTTTAAAAGCATATGTTGAAAACAGAGATGATAAAATATTACTTGCATCTAAATCATGCCGACTTTATAAGAAAAATAGCTTTCAGCAAAAGTTAAAGTATTTTAAAAAATAAGAATGAAAAGATTAAGATCTCTATAAAGAAATAAATTTTCACTATTTTGAATATATATATACACAAAAGTAAATAAATAAATTTGTTCTATATATATAAACTATTTTTCTTTTACAAAATGTAAAATGTCATAATAATAAATAAATAATGATTACGTAAATCATTAGAAAGAACATTAATAAATGAACAACAACAAAAAATTATATCATGCATCTAATAAATAAATTTAAGATTTGTGGAGGGGGGGGCAAGATTTACTAACATCAAACTGTCTATTTAAGGGCATTTATAAAATAGCATGTGAATGTGAAAGTATAAGTATATTGATGAAACTAGACAATCCATTGAAAAATTATTAAAAGGTTATAAAATAATAATTAAAGATGAAAAACAAAGCAGACCACACACGCACAAGAATACTGGGCAGAAAGAAATATATATATAAATTTAAAAAGTTGCTCACATGACTAAACAAATAACTCTATAAATCAACTTAGTATGATAATTTGCAATGCTTGACAATTTTCTTATTAACTTTGCTCTTTAAAAGAAAAAAAACTGATGAAAATCAAGATGCCTCTTATAATTATGCATATAAAATTGTAACGACTATTGACTTTGACAAAGCATTATCTTAAATTTACTATTCATTAATCAAAACATTAGCAATTTGATTTCCATTCTACTACCATTACTAGTCAAGCCAGCAGCATCTGCAGATGAGAAAAAAATAATACCATTTTTAAAACATGTTATATATTTAACTATGTTTATTACCAGCAGTTGAATGTATTTGAAAAATTATAAGTAAAGTTCAAATTTTTTAAAGAACAATTGAACTAGATGATAAAAATAGTCCAACTCTTAATTATAAATATAAACTATCAACACATACTTTCAGACAAAACAAATCTCTTTAAGATTTCTATATTATTATTTTTTAATTTACTTATTAATAAAAAAATAACTGAAATTCCATTTTATAATCTGGTCATTTAATAGATAAAACATTATCAAAACCCTAAAAAAGGGTCAAGGACTTCATCAAAATATTCCTAAATAAATAAATATAGGCTATTTTATAATCGTATAAAATTGCTAAATAACCAATCTACTATCACTTCAGATTTGTTTGACCATGAAAAATCTTGTAACTTTAAATTTATCTTCAATTTAGATCATAAGAGTGAGAATGTTCACATCATAAAAAAAAAAAATTCAAGAAAAAATTGTTATAAATTGATTTTAAAATCCTATAATAAGTAGATAATCTGCTAATAGAGATCTATACAGATGTGGAAAATCGTGCAATATCTATTCTTTGTCCACATAGTTGATAATGATTAGAATTTAAATAAATGAAAGTTATTATTAGTGTGTATTTTTTTACCAATATAATATAAACCTATTAAATAAACTATATTTTTGACAGGTAAATTATTATTTTATATAAAGCATGCTCAGGTAGATCAAATTTTCTATAATCATTACAGAATAATCTTTTCTTAAATCAATGTTCAAAACATTAATATGTATATATACATAGACCCTACTCTGACTTTCAAGCCCCCACAGATATCCATTTTATCTTATACACACAATACACATGACCATGTACATGTGAAAAAAATAAATAATCTCCGATATATTTCATACTGAATCAGCACTCATCAATTGGTCCAGATCACCATCTCCCATACATATATATAACAAGCGCTCAGTTTATATTAAGATAGAAAAGTTTCAAACTTTAATTTTCTCCAACCTCCAACTCTTCAGACATCCTTATCATTGAAAATCTAAGGACAAAGCACACAAAATGCTTATTTATGTCAATATTATTGTAATACCCATGTTGATGACCCTTCATAATATAGGACCTTAATATGACCATTTAAATATACAGAAAAGGAATATGCAGAATTGGTTGTATAAGATGAAATGGATAGCTATGGGGAGCTTGAAAGTCAAAGTTCAAGTCCTTCTAATTACATTAAATTTAGTATACATGTATTTAAATATTACACATTCAGTATGTATTCTGTCCATCCCTCTTCTGTATATGTAAATGGAAATATTAAGATCCTATATGTGAGAACTCAGACTAACTTGAGAATAACATGGGTATGACAATAATATTGGCATCAACAAGGGTTTTGAGTTTTACATCCTTGAATTTTCAATAATATGGATGGCTGAAGAGTTGGAGGGTAGGAATGATTGAAGCTTGTCCATTAAAGTTTGAAGATACTCTATCTTAATATAAACTGAGCATTGATTCTATATGTGTGTGAGAGATGGTGATCTTGAACAACTGATGAGTGCTGGTTCAGTGTGGAATATGTATATTGGAGATCATTTATTTTTTCATGTATAGATGGTTATGTATATCAGTTATATAAGATGGAGTAGATAGCTATAGAGAGTTTGAAAGTTAGAGTTCAAGTCTTCCTAATTACATTAAGTTTTATATATATATATATGCATTTTTAATATTATATATAAATATATGTAAATATTAGTTGCAGCTAAAACACATATGGATATTTTGTATGTGGTTTATTAATATATTTCACTATCTACCATAAATTAACACATCATTACTCTGATGCTATATATACATTTTGATCTCAGCAGTCTTATTAGGTATAATGAATATCTTTAATATTTGTCAAAGACTGTAGAATAATCCTCAAGCCATATGTTTATGTATCTTAAAGTGGTTATCCATTTTCAAATGTGAACATATTATGACATTGTAAGATAAATACCATTATGGCCTCATTTGCAATCTTACTACTATGTTTGATATATAATCTATGTTATGTGATGTGTAATAAATATAAAAATTAAATAGTTGAAAAATATCCAATAACAAATATTAATATAAATTAATATTGAAGGAATTTATTACAGACCTAGACACAGCGTGTATATATATATGTGTGTGTGTATGTGTGTGTGTGTGACTGTGTGCTAATAAATTTCAATTTATAAATGGAGTGGATGGATGATACAACATTCTGATGGCCAACATTAAAAAAGCATTTATTAATTGTGTGATATCATTAGTCCTTGTAAGCGAGACTTAATTTTGATGAATTCCTAATTAAAACAGCAAATTATAAAATTACACATTAAAAATATTAATGTGAACCCAGACAGGATTTTGAGGAATAGGCATGACAATATTACAGAGTTGAGATTCCTAGGATCTTAAAATAAAAAATGACTACATGGTATTGTCAGTCACAAAATACCTCAAGTACCAAGTATATATATAAATCAAAAATTGAGATCCTTCATAAATTAATTGTTTAATACAATGTTAGTCTATTTATATTTCAGAAGACTTATCAGTATTGTAATATATATATATTCTTAAAATTCCTAAATTTATATTGATTCTTGATACAATGCATTGCAAACAAGACATGCTACTTTTGTTTCAAACTACCTTGTAAAGTAAATAACTTCCATTGAAAGTAGTTCAAATAATAATGCAATCCCAATTTGGAAAAATAATTCCTATCTATGCAGTATGAATAAACATTCCAATAATCACTGGCTTTACATTCCTCTTGCAGTTCTTCATACACCTTCAGTATATATATATATAAGAAAAATTTCAATTCTATATATATATATATATATATATATATATATATAAGAAATTTCAATTCTTATAGTAAGACTGGAAATATGTAAATAAAAATAAAAGTACATTTTCAACTTTTAGAATGAATGGATTTAAACATCTTATGCACTACATGATGTGATGCTAGAAGGAACATTTCATTCAAGCAGATGAGGAAAAGAAACAATTTCTAATTTTGAATTACCGTTACTTGTAGTATTACTGATATGGGATAATTTCCTCCATACACAATATAAACTAAGACTAACCATTCTTGGAATTCACATTCATATAGATGGAAGTTATCCTATTCTAAAATGTAATTTAAGAAAAATGAACAGCAGTGATATACTTGATATCTTGAATACAATAATAATAAAATCTCTCCAATTCCCTCTTATAATAGCTAGTTAATAACAGCTGCTAAACCATCCATCCCTTATGAATATCAAAAGCAACTCATTCCAAGTTGAAACTAAGTAGTATTTTTTAAGCTATTTTTATTACTAATAAGATGGAAATTGTAAATAAATTTGAAATACCATAGATGATGTGAGAAAAGTGAAGAGACCACTGAGAAACAAAACATTATAAGATATGATTATTTTTATAGTAGCTTAGAGAATATAAAAATGCCACTAGAAGAATTATTACATTTACTGCTAATGAGGTCCAATCATACATGTGAGGCTAATAAATGAGAAAAATTATCATTAAAAAACAGAATTGAAAGATGTTCCTTCACAATATTTCTCTGATATCAATCTGATAAAAACTGCAACTATTGATAAACTTGAATTTGCCCTTGATTGTCTTAAAATCATGAAAGGCTTTAGGAGCAGATAGCATACTTCCAGAGTTTTAAAAAAATTTAAAACCTAAAGCCAAAGCATAGTTGACAAAATTATTCACTAACATTATTCTACAAAAATTATTTCAAAAATCTGATATAAAATCAAAGAATAGACTTAAAATTAAATAAATACGACAAAAAAATATTGCTTAATATCTTTATTATGCATTCCCTACAAGCTTTTTGAAAGAATCATTTTAACAAGAAATTTGTTTGTAGTTGAGAGCTATATATCTGTAGAGCAGTGCTTCCCAACATGTGTTTCATGACCCATTTGTCAACAAAATATCAAAATTTATACTAAAAAATTAACACAAGCTTACTAAATTAAAAATATATAAAATCTATAAAAACACGGATAAGCTACAATAATTCTGAAAAATTTTATTGTCTTTCTCTACTTCACATTTATGGGAATTGGCATATTTATCAGTGAATAAAATTAAAAGCAAAAAACATGAGAAACTATTTTTTCCATGAAACAAGAACTCCAGGTTTCCTTATCTACAATTCACTCTAAAATAAAGAAATTATATGAAGAACAACAAGCACAAATATCACATTAGGATTAAAATTTCTTGGTGATTTTTTTTAATAAACATAAATATTATATGTGAAAAAATTTGTTCCTTATAACACACAATATGTGTAAAATTTCTTATTTTTTGTCCTAAAATTTCTGATGTATCACAAAACTGTAATTAACTTTGCAGTGAGTCACTGGTAAAGAAAGGTTGGGAACCACTGCTGTAGAGTAAGATGAACTTTGACCAGAAAAAAAGCTGTTATGAACAAGTTTATCTTCAATAACTCATATTTAAAAAAAGTTTCAAAATAAATTAAGAACTGGTACAACCTTTATTGTTTTAAATTTAGCTTATGATTCTGTTTGGAAAAATAATCTAAAAGTTTCTAAAATTCTTAATGCAAGAAAACTATTAATTTACTTGATAAAATGTAGTCCAATAAAAAATTCAAGTAACACTATATGATAACTATATACAACAGACTTCAATGATTCAATTCTCTCATCTACCTTATTTAATATATTTATCAGTGATCTTTTTAAAACACAATGCACAAATTAATTTGTGATAATAATATTCCTTTCACTTTTCAAAATAAATATTTTCTTCAAATAAAACATCTCTCAAATGAGGATATGAAAAAACTGATTTTTTTTTTAATAACTGGGACCTTATTTCTAATCCAATGAATCTAAACACCAGAAGATCATCTTGTAATCTGAATATAACCTTTTGCAATAACCAACTAAAACACAATCCTATCCCATGTTACTTACAAATAATGTTGGATTAAAGTCTACATTATTTTCCTCATTTATCCAAGTTTAGATCAAAATTATTTCTAAAACAATAACTTCCAAAGAATGCTGATTGATGTTAATTGAGATTATTATAATGCAAATACTTTACATGTCACTTCCTTAACATTAGTATATTTTTCTAATGAATACCATGACTCAATTGGGGGAAAAAGTACTCACATTAAACTTTTGGATGTTCAATTAAATATTATTATAAAAAATATTAATGGTACACTCAAATTTGCTCCTTTGTAGTGGCTTCTGCTCTTCCACATATTTCTCTGTCAAATGTAAGAATAGAAGCTGCTTTATAGAAAATATATAAAAGTTTGTGAAGTACATTGAAATTACCAATAACTCAAATCAAATCCCCTTTTTAGATATTAAATCAAGAATCTTCAATCAAAAAACTATGATATGTGACTTCCAAGCAAATTTCCTTTTCTAAAGCCAAGAATAAGCCAGGCG
This sequence comes from Epiperipatus broadwayi, assembly GCA_028023455.1. Classification (NCBI taxonomy): domain Eukaryota; kingdom Metazoa; phylum Onychophora; class Udeonychophora; order Euonychophora; family Peripatidae; genus Epiperipatus; species Epiperipatus broadwayi. Next base: position 4,179,151 of record JAQFVV010012449.1, read on the forward strand.
GATTTGATCTTCTTAAACGCAATTGGAGTCTCAACAACATCAAAATAATCCATAGTTGTTGTGGTTGCTTAATAATCAGTCACGTATCTAGATAAATGTGGGAAAACATAAATTATGAGCCACATAGTTAGTGACAATTGAAATGAAGGCTGCAAATAGAAAATGAAAGGATTTAATAAAGTCACTGGTAAATCTGTTTACTTGTTAAAATCTCTCGAGATTCCCTGTGATATTTTGTCAATAGCTAAGCTGACAAACAAAAAAATTCACACACTAAAAAAATAAATAAATCTGAAAATAAACAAATTCGGTTTAAAATATTGCATATAAAGACTAGTCACTATTTATTTATCTTTATCACACTTGATAAAGCTATCAAGCTGACATACATGTATAATCAAAGAGTGTTGGTCTATGATTTTGTGTTAGATAATAATGTACCATATTAAAATTTATACATTTAATAGAAAGCTCTAAAAATCACATAATGTTTGTATATATATGTATGTGTATACAGTATACACACACAGGAATATTAATTCACAAAATATATATTTTTAAAAGTAAAAAAAAATATATATATATAATGATATCATAAAGAAATTAATTTTATATATTATAATAGAAATATCTACATTAAAATGTATATAATTTAAGAAATTATTAAAACATATATAGAAAAATTCACCCCCCCCCACCTTACCCCCAAGAAAAAAAAAGGGGGGGGGGAACTTTACATTAATGGACACCTCGCATTTTATATATACATTCAAAAATCAAAAAAACTGGCGGAAAAAAGACTTTGAAACATAATCATCCTTCTTTTGATACTGTCAGATTTATTTCGCTAAATATTTATTTATTTCAGAAAGTAAATGTTTGATTTTAAACTGACATTTTGTTCAAATTAGTTCATATTTTATGACACTAAGGGTAAAAATCAATTTAAATATTTCTGATCAAAATAAATATCAAATTTTTTTAAAAAAATCGAAGATTCTATTTTCTCATTTAAACTATAATGTTTTAAAAGTTTAAATATTAAAGTTTAGATTATAAGAAATCCCCCAAAAGTAAAAATCTGATTAAATATGAATTGGAACACTATCGTTACTTAGTTTATTTTTACACGGAATAAGCAGACATATCCCACAAATGAACAACCACATATGTAAACAAATTAATAATTAAAATGTCTAATAAATAGATAAAATAACTTGCTGTATTTAATTGTTTTGTTTATGTTATAAAATTTGTCATTTTTCAATTTTATTTTTTAAGCACTTTTATTATTGCTTATAGTGCTCATAGAAAGATATGTTACTGCCACTGAAAACCACTGATCCATAAGTATAAAAATTAATATAAAACAAAAACGATATACATATACAGTTTACAAATTAAAATTCAATTATGGTGAGATCTATATTGTACTTCTTTGCTAGTTTTTCTACTACAGTTACACCAATTGTAAAAAATACAACCTTTATTTTATAATTTCAACAATAATCATTAATTAATAAGTATGACCATTCTAATTCCAAAAGCAGAAAAAAAAAATAACAAGATGAGTTTTCCAATAACAATCCCAAATCAATCTGTGATACACAAACACATAGAAATAAATTATATAGTAATCATTTAGTCTATTTAATTGATATTTTGTAATGGTGTCTTTTAATTAAATTATTTTGCAATGATTTTTTTAAAAACACTTTAATGTAAGATGTGATATGTTGGACTATTTCCATCATTTATGAGTGAATGTTGAATATATAGAAAATTTTAAACTTTATTTAAACTTTCCAAATACAATCAACTTGTTATAATTATAAATTTTATTAAACGCTCACTATTATTTCAGTAATAGTTTTAACAAGGCTGTAAACCTTAGCAATGAGCGTCTAGTAATAACATACAAATAGACCATACAGGTTAGTAATTACACAACGTTTCAAGTAGTATTAAAAAAAATTGAAGGACTCAGAATTTGAACCAACCCTCATATATAAATATATCAAATTTCTACTATATGTTGCCTTTGACAGAATAGCTCAGTTGGTACAGCATTCACCTTAAATTCAATATTCAAGTTTCTAAAGGTGTGAGTTCAACTTCTAAGTGAATATTGTCACTGTGAATATAGGCCAGCAACACCTGAAGAAGAGTGAAGAATAATACTACTCGAAACGTTGTGTAATTACTAACCTGTATTTGTGTGTTATTACCAACAATTTGTTTGTATTTGGAAAGTTTAAATAAAGTTTAAAATTTTCTATACATTCGACATTCACTCATAAATGATGGAAATAGTCCACCATATCACATCTTATAATATACCATCATTACAAACCTTCAGAAAAACACTTTAATGTGTTTCTTAATTATAGTTCTACACTATATCCTATATTCAGCCAAATCTGCCCAATGAAAATAATCAATAATAAACTTCTTTATATTGTTTTTATACAATATTAAAACATAAAAAAGTTTGTCTCTTTCCTGCAAAGAATACTCAAGTTCATTGTAAATTACTTTTTTAGAAAGTCTCTTACAATTCATTCACTTAGCATGCCAATCCAACACAGGCAACAAGATAAAAATATACCACCTGATCATATGATTGTCATTATATTTTTTAAATCTATAGCATTTTCTTGTATAAAATGACTTATTTTGATACAAAAAACAGAACAAAATAGCAACCTAAATACAACAAATGCTATAATACTATCTTTTAACTTCTTATGTATATTAGCTCCAGATTAAAATCTGTTTATGCTTCAACATTCATGCCTGAACTTGAAAAAGATCTAACAAATATTTAAATTGCACAACTCACATTTATATCTATTTAATTTTAAAATTGCAGATGTTTCTTTTATCACAAATCAACATTTAAAAAAATAACTATTAAACAAAGTCTTTACAGGATAGATTCAAAACATTAAAAATATTCCCTAAATCATATTAATAATTTTTATTAGTCATTTATTAGACTAGAGATTATGTGAATGAATAATATTTCTGTAGTGTAATTTTCACTACTCCATTCTCACACAAGGTAGGGAGTGGTTTTTATCTGCTTTTATCATCTTGTACTGAACGATGTTAAAGATATGTATAAAAATATGTGATCTGGACCAACTGATGAATACTGGTTCAGTGCAAAATGTGCATCTCGAAGATCATACATCTTTTTCTTATGTCTTTGGTCATATGTTTGTGATTTACCCCTCCACAAAGTGTTAAAAGTTAATAGAAACCTATCTCCACCTTGTGTGAAAATGATATAGTGAAAATTACACTGCAGAAATATTATCTTATAAATCATATTTTCAGTTGGAAATGATACCACAAAGATCAGCATGCAATAACCCCCCTCCCCCCCAAAAAAAAAACTAAAACATTATTTTGATTTTCATCCAGAATACAATTTATAGTATATTGATGCAAGTATTGTGAAGCCATCTATAAATTTCATTAATGGCAAACTAGCATAAAAATTGAAATCAAAAATGTAATCTACTTTCCTATTTAAAACTAGCTACCATTCAAATACTTCACATTTTTCAATAGCAGTAAGAATATTTATATTTAATTCACTATAGAGAGAAGCTATATAATATGTATAAACTATGGTAGACAATTAGCCATTTTCAAACATTACCATGAAATCTTCTGATTACCTTAACAAATACCCTGAACAATAAAAGCACTATATAAACTGCACTTTTGCATACAGAACTTTTCTTGTATCTGTCTGGAAACAAAAACTGTGATTATGGTAATTAGGAATTCTATAAAACCACACTGAGTCTTTAATACTTAACAATAATATTCTACAACATTCATTTTATAAATTGGAATAAGCGAGAGCATTTATAAGATTGTATAATAAAACTTCATGAACCTGTATTCTCCTTAAATAGTTCCAATAGTTGTAAAGCTAATATTTTCATCATCAAACCTGTGTCACATTTTGATTATTGATTCATGAAACTGCCTATAAATGCTTTCAAAGACCAGTCAGAAAAATCAAAAAGAAAGTTAAAGTTAACGCACATAATCTTCATTTTAAATGCTTCAGATTTACCATGTGCAAAAATAATATTTCCTCTCATTCCATTATGTAATAATTGTATAATATTAATATACTTTAATGGAAAACAACTAACTTTAATAGCACAGACTTGTTTAATCAAATGATGCTAATGATCAAATCAATAAGAGTTCAATAAATGTTTAAATAGAAAAAAAAAAAATAATAAAGATTGATAGCAATAAATTATAAAACATTAATACCAATAACCATCTTAATCAAATAATCAATATAAATGAAAAAGATTAAATATATTTGGTATAAGAAGTCACCACTGGTATCAATTTTATAAAATGGCATAACCTTTAAGAAAAAAATTTCAGTTTGTTTTTTCCAAGATCATTGTAGTGAATAATCAATTGTAAATCAAAATAATGAGTACAAAGTTCTCACAGAAAGATTCATTAGTAACTGGGTAAAAATGTACTTAGTCAATCTTGATATTAAAAAAATTAAATTCCAAAGGCAAAAAATGTTCCACTGGTCATTAATACATCCTATTAATAAAGTTTCCAGCAGAAATACATAGAGATTATGTGTTTATTTTGGAAAATAACTTTATATTTTTGTTAGATAAATGAAACTTAAAAGTTTAACCCAATTCTAGATCTTCTAATGTATTTTATAAAAATGCCTTAGGAGATAAATTTGCAAGCTTCTTTCTTGAAAAATATGTTTTAATATTATTGAAGTAATTGAACTAGAAAACAACAATCGCTATTTTATGTGAAGTAATAGATTCAGGACATGTTACAAGAGCATTAGTATTATTCATTAACCAATTAGTTAGAACAAATAAATATTTGACTTTTTTTTTTTTAATAAAAAAAACTTCAATTTTTTTTTAAAGTATAATAGATGTGAAAAAAATATATATTAAAAAATGAAGATTAATGACATTAGAAGAAAGCAATGATTATCTTATTTTCAAAGACAGCTCAACACTGAAGATTAGTCTGATAAGACTATTGATGTAAATCAATCATTAAAAGATTTAGATGAAATCTGTCCTAAAACTATGAATATTTCATATATATATAATGTGGTGTTAACTTTCAGTATCGTTATGTAATAGCAAAATAAACAAAACTTTAATATTTAATAATTTATTTACTAAAAGATTTTGTTGAAAATTAGGAAACTTATCCCTTGATGACACAAATAGAATTTTAGTCTTACTTAGTTAAATAAAATCACCTGCATTAAAATTTGATATATTTATATAAAAGTAATTAATAACATATGACAAGTATTTATGAATTCCCTAAATTCATAATAAAAAAAGTAATTAATTTAATAATAAAAGAAATCATACTCTCTTATTTAGTATAGTACATACATGAATGTGCTCTGTAAATTTATTATTGTTCTATTTTTCATAACTACTTTATTATATTTTTGTATTAGTTATTTTAATTGATATCTTAATGTGTACATTTTTACTATAAATGGTATCATGGGTATGTATATATGTATGTTATAAATACAGCAGATACAGAGATGCACTAAGTATCCCAATAAAAAAAATGGCTGGTTCATTCTCCAAGCTGCCTGCAGTAACATCTACGACTCAGTGTACCTGTTACATAGCAACAACCTTTAGCTATTCTCCACAAAAAGTTGAAAGTTATGAAATGACATAGAATCATTAAATTCTGCAAATCTCTTGAAAATTTTCCTGCATCTCATGCATACATTGCCATAAAACAGTTTGAATCATCACATTTCATATTGCTATAAATAAAAATAAATCCTGCAAATCCCACTCAAAAAATGGGTCACATAAGCATATTTGCATACAATTTGAACACAATTTACATAATATTTTATTATACCATTCACCTACAATTTCACTCATTCATTTCTATAATACTGAAAGCATGCTTAGCATATTAAATTAAAAATTTTTACTATTAAGCTTTTCTTAATTTGCTTCACCAAATGGTTAATATACCTATCACATTTCATATTGTAACTCATGACCCAGATACACTAGTATATTAAAATTTCTGTGGTGAATAATTAAACTCTGTCACATGCACTGAATGCTGCAGGCAGCTTGAAGGTAAACTACTCACCAGTCATCTTTCCCTTTGGATATACTGTGTGTGTATATATATATATATAATTTTAATTTTCACTTCATTATATATGTGATGATTATGGTAGCCAAAACTGAAAGTGTATTCATCCAGAAAATAATGCACAAAGAAGGAAAAAATCTTTTTTTTGTCAAGCACATGCACATACATAGGCAAAAGTTTTACTTATATATATATGTAGAAAGAGAGAATTTAGTATTATGATGGCAAAAACATTTTAAATATCTATGTGAAAGCTTGGAAAACAAATTGTCAGACTATTATATATAAAACAAGGGATAGTTTGATATTATCCAAAGATTTTCAGTATCTGTGCAAAACTTAGAATATAAATGGCATTATTAATTAAATGCAATGATTTTTATAGTTAGAAAGCACATATATAAATATATACTGCCACTTAAACATCAATTAATATCTTAGCATGAGTATATATATATATATGATCAATAGATGGTGTTTTACCAAAAACACCATCAAAGTGTATGTTTGTTTACATAAACGTCAGAGTAAGCATTCACTATCTCTTTCGTTAGTTCCACCCTCAGATCATGATTTCAAGCTGATTTGCTATCATCAGTGAAGGATAGTAATAAGAAACTAGATCTAAACACTAAACTCTGAGCGTTTATAAAACAATTTCTAATCAGCTTGCAAGCGTGAATCTTTTAGACACATAATGTCTTCAAACTCAGCATAGCAAGCCAGATAGCTACATGGGTCTGATATCAGTTCAGTATCACCACATAGTAGAAGCATCTGCAATATATATCATTGCAAGAAAACTTCAAAGGAACATTTATGAAAAACAAAAAACAAGTTAAACTTGCTAACACTTGTATTTATGACCAATAGATGGCGTTTTACCAAAAACACCGTCAAAGTGTGTTTGTTTACATAAATGTCAGAGTAAGCATTCACTATCTCTTTCATTAGTTCCACCTTCAGATCATGATTTCAAGCTGATTTGCTATCATCAGTGAAGGATACGAATAAGAAACTAGATCTAAACACTAAACTCCGAGTGTTTATGAAACAATTTCTATTCAGCTTGCAAGCGTGAATCTTTTAGACATGTAATGTCTTCAAACTCAGCATAGCAAGCCAGATAGCTATATGGGTCTAATATCAGTTCAGTATCACCACATAGTAGAAGCCTCTGCAATATATATCATTGCAAGAAAACTTCAAAGGTACATTTATGAAAAACAAAAAACAAGTTAAACTTGCTAACACTTGTATTTATGATCAACTGTCTTCAAACTCAGCATAGCAAGCCAGATAGCTATATGGGTCTGATATCAGTTCAGTATCACCACATAGTAGAAGCCTCTGCAATATATATCATTGCAAGAAAACTTCAAAGGTACATTTATGAAAAACAAAAACAAGTTAAACTTGCTAACACTTGTATTTATGATCAATAGATGTTGATCATAAATACAAGCGTTAGCAAGTTTAACTTGTTTTTTGTTTTTCATAAATGTACCTTTGAAGTTTTCTTGCAATGATATATATTGCAGAGGCTTCTACTATGTGGTGATTCTGAACTGATATCAGACCCATATAGCTATCTGGCTTGCTATGCTGAGTTTGAAGACATTACATGTCTAAAAGATTCAGGCTTGCAAGCTGAATAAAAATTGTTTCATTAATGCTTGGAGTTTAGTGTTTAGATCTAGTTTCTTATTCCTATCCTTCACTGATGATAGCAAATCAGCTTGAAATCATGATCTGAGGGTGGAACTAACGAAAGAGATAGTGAATGCTTATTCTGATGTTTATGTAAACAAACATACGCTTTGATGGTGTTTTTGGCAAAACGCCATCTATTGATCATAAATACAAGCGTTAGCAAGTTTAACTTGTTTTTTGTTTTTCATATATATATAAGATGTTATTTACTTTATAGGAAAATGATGACATTCACAATCATTGATATGTTACTTTTTTTTCTTTCCAAAATTAATAAGTAAATATATTCTAACAAATTAAAAAGTAAGCAAATTATTAATAATAAACTGTGAGAAAAACAAACTCATAGGACAGTTTCAAATGAATCAACTTTTTTTTTCCAAGTGTCAAAGCAGGGGAATCCACAAACCCGGGACAACTGCTTGTAAGGCAGCTGTGCTGACCACTCGACCACCAACTCTTTTTAATCAGTTATATATCATTAGTTATAAATCAAAATTGTTATTATATCACACGGATCTCAGAAGGGGGAGGGTGCTTCAATATTCTAATTTATATATTATAAATGCATAATTGATATAATAAATTAACCATTATAAGTATAATTTCCATATTGAAAAAAATAAATAAAAACCATTTATTATTATGAAGTTCCCTGTATATATGTTGATATTAAACTATACAGATATGTAATCACTTTTAAAACAATATATAACAAGACTGATTTGTGATTGCAGCATACTAAATTTGTGAACATTAGCTATGGTGTTAAGTATTATAGTATAGCTTTTAAATTTATTATTTTTACATTAATATTTGCACTGAGTGAAAGACAATATATAATGATCACTTAATAATCAAAATAAACTTAACTATACATAGAGAGAAAAAACTCTAATAAAAAATAATCAAATAGTTACTTGCTCAGAAAGTTATGCAATATTTGTCATCACAAGTGATAAATTGATATTTGATTCATAAACCTTTACATTAAAATTTGTTATTCTACCACTGCATTAAACTTCACAAGTCAAGACTAATTAAAAATTAAAACTGATGTGCACATACATGGAAAAAAGCAGGCATATTATACATATATATATATATATTATTTTAGATTTAATCGTTTTAATAAATTAATAATAATTACAATAGTAATTAAAAGACTATATCTAACTCTCAAAGAATGTTTAATATATATTGAAGAAATTAATTTACTTATATTTTTCCAAACTACACTGCAAAAAATAATTAATTTTTCATTTTCACAAAAGGATTATGAATTTCTTGAATAATTTTGTCAGATAAATATAAATATTCAGTACCATACATATATTTATATGGGTTATTAGTAAATACATGTACACATGAAAATATAAAATGAAATAAATATAATTTTTTAAAACACAATATTTCAAGTTTGACACAAAAAAAAGAGATCTATTTTTAAAAAATGAAAAAAGACAGAGAATGTTTTCTAAAATTTTATTGATAATTATGAGAAAATAAATAAACTTGTTTTTATTTCTTTTTCAGAATTTTTTAAATTAAAAATTAACATAAAATTAAAAAAATATAATAATATTAAACGTGAAGAGGAATAAAAAATAAAATAAAAAATAAAACTTCTGAATAAATTGAAATTTATCAGCTATAATATAAAGTCATTTTAAAAACATTCTTATATTACATTCCAAAATTATATTGGGCTAAATAATATAATTAAATTAAATGAATAAACTATAATAACCTACAATATTGAAAAATAAAATAATAGTAATTAAATATATTAATTTGATTCGCTTATAATAATACTTTTTTATTGTGTAAAAATATAAAATTTTTGTTATAAAGTATCAATCTTTTTATGACCTTTTTTATTAACATTAGTATCAATATGTGATGTTTTTAATAAAATACTACTCACTTCGTTTTTATATTATTTATAGGTATGACTGGTTGATTTATTTCCAAAAACTATTGTGTAAATATATTGCATATCACAAACTGATTTTCACATGTACAATAAAATTACATAACTATATCTAGCACTAAATAAGCAAGATAAATATTCTTTCTATGACTGCAAATAATAGTATAGGGACAATATGAGAAACCAATAAGCATGAACACTATTCATGATATTTTTTTATTGCTTGGCACTCAACAATTTTTTTCTAATATTTAAAAATTATATTATAAACTTTAATATTTTTTTACATTTTATTTCACATATTTAAGTTATCTAACTCCTTATATATTGCAATAACTATGATATATTATAACTTTAATAGGAGTAAAGTTTTTTGAAATCATAAACCATTGCATGAAATGTATCTGTTGCAAAAAAATAGCATTTTTTCATATCATTATAGATCAATTCCTGGCATTTGCCATATACAGCTGCAAAATGAATCAAGTGATATGTCACTTTAACAGACTATGATTAACATAAAGACATCTATATATTATTTATACATAAAAAATGTTAAAAACATTAAAGTAATGTTTAATGGATTTTCTCAAAATATGAAAATAAAGATTGATTATGATGAGTTAGAAGAAGTTAACAGCTACAAATACCATGGTCAGATTATTAATACAGATGGAAACATAATGGATGAAATTAGTCATAGAATTAAACTTGCTTGGAGAGCTTTTGGTAGAAATAACTTGATACTAAAAAGAAATATGCCTATGTGTTTGAAAAGAAAGGTTTTTAATGTGTTTTACCAGTTCTTACTTATGGATCTAAGACTTGGACACATAATAGAATAGCAATACAGAGACTTCAGACAACTCAAAGAAGTATGGAGAGATGCATGTTAAGAGTAACAAGAAGAGATCAAAAATGCAATATATGGGTAAGAGAACAAACAGGTGTTAGTGACCCTCATTGAAAAAATTAAAAGACTGAAGTGGAGTTGGGCTGGACATATTGCTAGAAGAGGTGATAATAGATGAATAATTGAAATCTTAATCTGGATTCCAAGAGATTGTAAAAGACCCAGAAAAAGACCACATGTGAGATGGATGGATAAAATAAGAAAGTGTGCAGGGGCGGTGTGGAGAAGAGAAGCTAAAGATCGGAGAAGATGGATTGAACTTGGAGAGACCTTCATCCTGAAGTGGATTGATAATTGTTGATGATGATGATATATTATTTATTAAAAATATTTATTAGTAGGTGATATAATATTAAAGGTAGCATCTGCCTGAATTCTTTTTAATCATAATCAATCAAATAAATAGTGTATGATAATCATATATACCTTTCAAAATAACTAAAAATGTATTGTGCAACAACCTGGGTATATCATCAATTTCTGATGTCAAAGAACTTGAAATATTGATTTTTATATATAAAAAACATTTTTTCAGGATTTGTGATATGAAGATTTTTTTACATAATAGCTAGTTATTAAAAATATAAAAAATGACTATGATATACAAAATAAAAATGCTTCAGAATTTAATAAATCACGAATGCTTTTAGACAAATATCACTAACTATTTAAACAATAAATTAAAAGTTATAATAAATAAAAAAACATTGACAAATATAAACTAATCTGTAATATTATGAAATGTAACATCATTATTTTTTTAAAAAAGATATATTTATGGCAGTAATTAGATCTGTAGGTCTTGGCAGTAGTTTATTTAAAATGCTAAACAGGTATTCTCAGTTTACCTCCCAGTTTACCAGATCAAAAGCAGCCTTATGCAACATAATTTTTTTTTTTGTAAACAATATTGACTCTTATGCTAAAATAATAACTGAAGATGCATGGGAGGTTTTAACATCATAATATAAACAGAAAAGCTTTAGAAAGGATAAGATCATTTAGTTGCTAAGAATAATTCTTGCAAACATTGTTTGATAAATATCCTCCAGTGAGATATAATGCACTTGATTTTTTCTAATACAAACAATTATTTTAATAGAAAGGTTAAGTATTGTAACTGACTACTGGGGTGGATTCCTACACAAGGTTATAAATACGTCAATCTAATGATGCATACAAAATTTAAGCCCTTGTTATGACAATCATCAGTAATAAATAAATAAAGAGCTTTCCCAGAGCAAAGGACTAAAATATGCAAACGACTTCTTGTTTCTAATGTTTAAATATCATCCTTTTTAAAATCATAACCATATAACCCTTTAACTATTGTTTACCTATGACATTTAATTTGAATTAAGAGTAGAGACACCCCCCAAACCAAATCAAGATATCCAATCCACCCACAATAATTCTATTACTCTGATAACAAAATAAAATATTAATCTAGCTCACCTTTCTTTAAACTATTCATTGGCAAAATAAATAAATAATCTTAATGAAAGTAATCTTATTTGTAAGAGATTTATATATCTAAATCCACAACTAAGCAAATATTACAAAACTCCCAAGAAATATAATAGGCTTTATTAATCGACCATTACAAATGTTCTAATAAATATCAAATATTAGCACAACAAAATTGCTGCAATTTAAACTATTCAATTATCACTCAACATATATTATGACTTAATGTAATTGTAGATTTTCAACCTGTCATTAAATAAATAATATATCATTAAGACAACATTCAATAAACAATAATGCACAACAACTAAGAAAATATATTAGATACTATATAATATTTGACAATAATAATATCATTATACCTTATACCAAATGGATTTAAAATATTTTAATTAATCTAAAATTTCAACTTCCATTTCTAATATGCCTATTATATAATATTGAATGTAATCATAAATAAAATTATCACAATAATTTTTTTAAACATAAACATATATAAAATTATCAATCTTATTAATTAAAAGAAGACACACATTTTTACAAAAGAAACGAATATATTTCCATACAACCTGAATTGTCTTTAATATTTTCCAATCATCACAAATCCCACAATGTTTTGTTTGGTTTAAAAATCCTTCACTGATTTTGTAGATATTGATGGCATTAAGGTTTTATCTAAATTTGAAGTTTAATATTTATGATTCAAATTTTTTTTAAAGTTTATATCTATATGTAATATTGAAAAGAAAAAAAAAATTCTTTATTATTTTTGATAAAGTCGAATGAATATAGGATTGATTTTATTGGAGTTAACAAATTTTAATTAATACATTTTAGCTTTAAGATTAATCTATTGGTAATAAGAATATTGACTGCTAGGATATTTCAGTATAGCAGCAAATTATTAAATCTCAATATTTCCAAAGATTGATACAAACTTTTCTTCTTCATTTCGAAAGCTTGAACATCTTACATAAATAAGTTATCTTACCAAAAATAATTGATCTTTCCCTTTAGATGATTAAATTATATTAGTAAATAAACAGCAGAATAAAACCGATTTAAAATAGCACAAGCATAAAAGGAAAATATAAGGAGAAGCAAAAACAAAATGCTATTCCCAGGATAACTACTTTTATATTATTTTATTTTCCCCCAAAATGTTGTTGTTTTTATTTTTATTGATGTCACATTTCCATGGCAATACAAAAATTTTTTTTCTACTGTTAAATCTAATAAGATTCTTAGTTTTAAAGTTCAACTTTAATAATAATAATAAAAATATTTAACTTCAATATCAAAAAATAAATAAATACACTACTCATAATTCAATAATAATAATAATACATGTTCTGAAAACAAAAACAGATCCTTTCAATATTAATTATATTTCCTAAACTAAACATATAAATAGCAATGAGTGCAATAAATCAAAGGTATTAAAGAGTAATGTAATGCAAATCAAAATTTCATTTAAAAAAATCAAAACTATTTGTAACTGTAAATAATAATAAAATATTGTCATAAAATAAAATTTTCAAAATATTGATATTCTAGCAACATATAAAAATCCTTCTCTTTTAGAATTGAAAGAGAAAACAAAATACATACATAAAGTTCAGATTTTAAACTTGACTCAGAACACATATAAAAAAAAAACACTTCTATTTCTACCATTACAACATCTCCTCACTATTAGTAAAAAAAAATTATATATATATTTCTTTTATTTTTTATTTTTTTTATTTTCAAATCAGAGCCCCTCCCTTTTTTTAAGTTATGCTCTAGCATATAGTTTCTTATAGAACTTAAATTATTATATATACCATTTTCCATTTATTTCCTAAAATCATAATGTCTTTCTAACAGTTGAATTCATTATACACCCCTGAGAACTTTTTATTGAACTAATCCAACATCAAATTGAATTCACTCAGGTTCTGATACATACTTATGATTTAAAACTATAAAGTATTTACTGGTACTCATAATTATAGGTCTCTCTCACCTAACATTTTACATTATAAAACAGTAATTCTTATATTTTCCATTAGTCAAAGACTTCAGAACATTTCATCTCTAGAGTCACATTGTATTATACAACTATGTAAATAAATAGGAACATCAATACAAGAAAATTATTTCAAGTCATCAAATAACTTTACTCTGTATAAGTCATGTTGACCATAAACTGACATTCTATGTCTCCTACACCATTTATAATACATTAACATATATATATTGTAAGGGTAATTTACAATCATATTAAGCTCACTTGTTTATGTGCAGCATCATACCATAAAGTTAAGAATATAATTGTAAGTTTATAATTATATTAAATATGTTATGCTTTTACATTAAAATACCCATATACCCACGTATATAACTTAAATGTTATATTATAAAATTTTAATAGCAAAAGTATTCTTAGACTTCAATCATGCATACATATATATGAAATATTGATGAAGTTAACTAATAATGACTAATCAAAACCCAAAACTTAAAGATAACTTTAGATCAAGTAGTATCTTAGTAACTAAATGTAAAGGAAATAAAATTATAACTTAATTATGCAATTATTAATCATGATGAATGCAACAATAATCGAATACAAAATAGTGAAATGATTTACTGGAAGTTGATTCTACTATAAAAGCTAAATCAACTAATTTCCAAATTAATTCTATCTTTTACAAATGAGCTAGGCACTACATGTAGTTATTTTGCTGTGTTTGAATACCAAACACATTAAAAAGATGGAGCAATAGTTTGAATGAATTTTATTTATTTATAAAATCTTCATTAGCAAAGAACTCTAATATTACTCAAGAAAAGAGCAAATAAATTACACTTTAATATTATTAATAATAATTTCAAAAATGAAATTATCTTTAGTATAATAATTAGAGAAATTCTTAATGAAATCATTCTAAACTTGAATTTTAAAGAAGATATCATCAAAAACATTTATATATCTAAACAAAATTATTTTAAGATTTCAAGTTATAGAAAATGCATCGTAAGTAAAGACAATTTGCCATAGGTTCAAATGTTATTATTTCAACTTAAAGCAGTATAATTATTCATTCCTACTGAAATGTCTAATCCATATATATTCTATCTATATAATTCAATATCCAACTTCAATTTACAGTAAAATAATTTATGAAAGGGAATGTCAACATCATGCAAAAGGAATGTTTAGGAACAATGGAATATACTTATTGCCTCATCGATAATTGATGACTGGAAAATAAAATAACTTTATTCTTAAGGAAAATTATTACTCAAATTATAAGAACAATACCATAAACTTTCAACACATCATATCATCTTTGCATATCAACATCTATAAATATTTAATTTTATTTCCTTTGCTACTAAGATCTACTTATGTTGGAATAATCCATTTTGGAAAATTATTAGATGAAAAGAAAGTGGAAAGATCAGAATTAAATATTTTTTTTATTTAATAAAATTTAGGTCTTCTTTTCAAAGCAACTTGACCAGAATAATAAGTAAACTTAATATGAAGGTAAGATTTCATTGTTCTTCATATAAATTCATTTACTTATCACAAGACATAATTTTTTGTTTATTATTAATTTAGTAATATATGTTTATTTATTATTCATATAAATGACTAATGTCCTTGGATGAAAGGTCTGTTCTTTCAACAATAGGGACCATACATAGATGGGAGGTCTTATAAAATGGAATTCTCTCAAAAGATTTCGAAATTATAAAAGTCTTCATTTATAGTTATATTGTTTAATTTAAATTTAGTTAGCTAGTGTTATTATAATCTTTGAAATTATAAAATGTTATTATTATTTTTTTTTGCAACCTACATATCTACTATGGGGATATGGGAAGGCATCATTTTAAATTTTATATGCTAATATAGTAGAAATGTATGTAAAGCACCCATAATAACAAATTTTGTTAAATTTTTTTATTTTAAAAAAGTCTTTGATTTATTTAAATTATTTATTTTATTTTCTTAATAAAATAAGATTGAATATACATACCCATATATGTAATAATATTGTAATCCAATGTCTATACTTCCTCAAAGCAATATACGTAATTATATAATTGACTACAGGGATAGTTGAACATGCTACTAAGTGGATAAAATTGTTAAAATATATATTATTATTGTATTTATAAATATTCCACTATATATATATAATTATATAACTGAATATTTGTAAATACAGTAACTAAATAATTAAAAAAATTTATCCACTTAGGAGGGCTTTCGATTATCCCAGTAATCTATGTCAACTAAAGCTTTAGTTGACACAGATTACTGGGATAATCAAAAGCGCTCCTAAGTGGATAAAATTTTTTAATTATTTTGTTACTGTATTTACAAATATTCAGTTATATAATTATGTATATTGCTTTAAAATACAGACATCGAATCATAATATTATATATATATATTGTGATGATCGCACATACTGCGATCACACATATAGATATTTAACATTTAAAGAATTTTAAATATTGTGTTTGGAATACTAAAAAGTGAGTTTAAAAAAAAATATATAAACAAAGAAATGTTTTAATTAAGAAAAGAGAGGGAATTAGAATCGAAAAGATTCTTATCTTTTACCCTCCAAAGTCAAGATTTTGTGAAATGAAAAATAAGTAAAGTTAGAAATATTGAAATTGTACATTAGAAAATTAATAGTGATAAAGAAATATAAATGAAAGACAAACAAAAATATGATGTATAAGAAAAAGTAAAGTTTTAAGAGTTTAAATAAGATTAAAATAGAAAGTTAAAACATGACCAAAAGATAAGGATCTGGGTCATAAAAGTACACATTTGATGATAAACGAAATGTGTGTATGGCGTATGTATGAAGTATGACAAAGACAAAAAAAAATTAATGCTTGTCAAAATAAAAATAAAAAAAAAACTTTTATTAAAAATCTGTGTAAATAAAAAAAAAAAAAGAAATAAATAAATGTACATAGTGCTACGAAATTATGTAAAGGCAAATCTATATAAATGGCCAAAGGCACATTCAGAAAAGGAAAGGTGTGAACAAAAGCGAAAATAAAGGATCAAAAGGACAAAGAACTGGGGAATTTTAATTAAAAAGTATTATTAGAGTAGTAAAGTTAGAGACTTCTTGTCGAGATGTTGGTGGAAATACTGCTCCGATAATAAGCAGCGATAATGAACAAGATATGATTTCTAACATCAGTGACTCATCAAGAATGGCTGGCTAAGGGATGTCATGATTGCTTGCCGATTCAAACTTCCCGTGCTCTAAAGGTTCCCATCTACATGTAACAACTACTGATGTAGCACCTGCTGGAAGGTTCGTTTTGCCTGGTCCTTGATGTCCTAAATGCGGAGGAGTTCCCACAACCAAAATCTAACCCAAGAGTGACCGTTCCCTGCTAAAGAAGTGGAGAAATTCCATGTGGCGGTCAGCAAGATTTCAAGTTAATTCAGAGACTTAATAACCTAGGTAAATATGTATACAACATTTTATATTTCCATGTGAACATACCTTTAATTTAGACATTGGCCAAATTCTTACTTTGAATGATAGACATTCTTTAACTTTTTTATATATACACGGAATGAGGATTATAAATGTACAATCATTTATAGGATCTTTTTATTTTATTTTTACTCGTAGCATTATAGCATATAATCTGTTTTATTGTGTGTAAATGATTTAAAGTATTTCTTTTATTGTGTAATTTATTGTATTAAATATTTTTTATTGATTAAAATCTGTTTTGTCTCATTCTTCGCCACTCCAAAAAGTAATATAGTCATAGGGTTTGGGAAATAATTATCACTCATTTTGAGTATTGAATTAACACGTGAAGCTGGTGGTGCAGTATTTTGATCCCATTAAAATTTATAAATATCCAAGCGCTGTAACTCTTTAAATCGTACAGCAGTCGGGAGACAGTGACCGGGAAAGATAACCTGGGGCTATACCAGTATAGTTATAGGTTTGGTCAAGTATGGATATAGACTCATTTATGTCCTCTCTGCTTGCAGTAGCAGAAGGTGGATGATCTTGAATTTTAAGAATTCCCCATTATATATAAATAAAAGGGAAGTTAAGCTTTCGATCATCGTGTTTCCGTTACAAATTTGGGGGCCAGTCCAGGATTTCTATTCCTGTGCAGTCAGTGATCATGTGTTGAATAAATTTTATAAAATAACGTAAATATTTTCTAAAAAAATAAATTAATTAATATATGTGTTTTTAAAATATATAAAATTAGCATCGTAAATCAGACTGGTTAGAAGCAAAGACGAAGGGGATAAATTTTTTTTTTACTTTATAATACTTTATATTAAACCAGACAATAAATGAATCTACCGGTTTTACGCCCGAATGCCTTCACTATGGGAAGCCATGTCGCAACTTATTTCCAAACCTGGTGCCACTAGATGAAATAGTTATTGAGCCTATTCATGACCAAGAAGCTGCTAGAAGACGGTTGGCCCAGGCAACTGAAAATCGCATAAAGAGGGGACGGAGGCAATGTCACCAATTTCAGGAAGGCGATCAAGTATGGTTGAGATCTCCCAAGACTAGCAGTGTAGTAAAAAATGAGTTTAAATAATTTTTTCCCTTGTATAGTGGACCATACCTTGTTCAGAGAAGATGTCATGAAAATGCATTTCTATTGGAAGGAGAAAATGGGTTTAATGGCATCTATAATACACGACAATTGAAACCATACACACCACCCGATCCTCATACCAAATATTTCAGTTAATGAAAAAAAAACAGCAAGAAGTTGAAATAAAAATATAAAAAGGAATGAAAGATTCTTTCTTCTCCATACTAAAAACTTGATTCAAATAAGAAGGCAGTTTTTTTTTTTTTTTGTCCACAAGGAGCAAAGTTTTCATGCTCATTTAGTAAGGTTGTTTTTCTCACCAACATTATATTAGACTCCAACAAAGGTATTTTTTTATTGATTTTTTTTGATCACTTTAAGTGGGGAAGAATGAAGCAGTCAATGTCTAATCATCATTGAGCTTCATGCTTAACCATCTACACTAACCTCCTATGGGGCCTGCAATGCAGATCCCACTGTAAATATATGCCATTCACCCACACACTGTATGCATAATGATCCAAAAACATTAATAAGATATTTAGCAAAGTAAAACAGTAGGGTGAGTGATGCGTATATATATATGAACGAAGCAATAATTTTATTTATTGCTGAATATTAGATGTTTTCTTTATATAATTGTAAATATCTTTTTATATATGTGTATTTAATTAAACTAGTGGAATGTAATGACAAAGAAAGATGGGGAGGGCTTGAAATACTGAAATTATCTTTATCTATAGTCAGATTGTTTTCATTAATTAAAATTATAAATCTTAATTAAAATTCTCTTTTAGTTGTTTTCAAATCTCTAAAAATGGCTAAAATGGTATTTCCAGCCTTATCTGTTTTAGTTTGTTAATTAAATATTTTACTAATCAAACATGTTTTTTTTAATTAAGAGATAGCTGTGGGCAACTGAGATTGCATTCTTGGTGGGATTAAGGTGGATAAAAAAAGGCCCATAGAACAAAAGTTTTTTTTTTTTTGAGTTGAGATTTGAGCCAGTTGAGTTGAGTTCTTTTTCAGTCAGTTACTTTGATGGGTTTCAAGACCGTAACATTTTAAGAAGTCAAGAGAAGTTCAGTGCTATGAATTGTGAGTAGAAAAGAAGCACCTTTTTTCCTTCTTCTCTCGAAGACCTGTCTTCCTGCCACTGCCATGTTCCATCTAGCTGACCATACAACATGATTACTTCTGACTGCTGATTGCTAATGATGCCGCTATGCTGTTTTTTTTCTTAGGTAACCTTTTAATGTAGAACTGCCTTCATAAGTCAATACTTTTGTAATTTGTAATCTATAGTTCAACCTTCATATCTTAATATATATATTATTTT
The DNA here is from genome assembly GCA_028023455.1 of Epiperipatus broadwayi. Taxonomy (NCBI): domain Eukaryota; kingdom Metazoa; phylum Onychophora; class Udeonychophora; order Euonychophora; family Peripatidae; genus Epiperipatus; species Epiperipatus broadwayi. The sequence goes on from JAQFVV010012449.1 coordinate 4,199,323, forward strand.
ATAAGCTTCTGCTAAATTTTGCTTTTAAACTCTCTCTCAGTAATATTTTATTAATATCACATATTTTAACTTACCTTTCACGCTTAATTAAATTGTATATATAAATATGGGCTTCCCGTGCTCTAAAGGTTCCCATCTACATGTAACAACTACCATGTAGCGCCTGCCGGAGGGTTCATTTTGCCTGGTCCTTGATGTCCTATATGCGGAGGAGTTTCCACAACCAAAATCTAACCCAAGAGCGACCGTTCCCTGCTAAAGAAGTGGAGAAATTCCACGTGGTGGTCAGCAAGACTTCAAGTTAATTCAGAGACTTAATAACCTAGGTAAATATGTATACAACATTTTATATGTCCATGTGCACATACCTTTAATTTAGACAATGGCCAAATTCTTACTTTGAATGATACAGACATTCTTTAACTTTTTATATATACACGGAGTGAGGATTATAAATGTACAATCATTTATAGGATCTTTTTATTTTATTTTTACTCGTAGCATTATAGCATATAATCTGTTTTATTGTGTGTAAATGATTTAAAGTATTACTTTTATTGTGTAATTTATTGTATTAAATATGTTTTATTGATTAAAATCTGTTTCATCTCATTCTTCGCCACTCCAAAAAGTAATATAGTCGTAGAGTTTGGGAAATAATTATCACTCATTTTGAGTACTGAATTAACACGTGAAGCTGGTGATGCAGTATTCTGATCCCATTAAAATTTATAAATATCCAAGCGCTGTAACTCTTTAAATCTTACAGCAGTCGGGAGACAGTGACTGGGAAAGATAACCTATACCAGTGTAGTTATAGGTTCGGTCAAGTACGGATATAGACTCGTTTACGTCTGTATGTTCTCTCTTCTTGTGGTAAAGGAAGATGGACGATCTTGAATTTCAAGAATTTCCCATTATATATAAATAAAAGGGAAGTTAAGCTTTCAATCGTCGTGTTTCCATTACAATATATATATATATATAATGCTGACTTAACATCATGATAACTTAGTTGAAAAAAATTTTGTGAATCTATTGAGATTATATTAAGTATTATTATTGCCACAGGATATTGAATGACCCCTAAAGAGAGTTAAATGCAAAATTCACCCTGAGTTTGAATACTGAGCATAACAAAACAATCAAAAGAGGTGAAGATTGGCTGAACTGATCTAAGTTGTATCTATATTAAATGTTTAATACTAAGTTATTTTATTTGAAATAGATTCAATTATAGATTAAACTTTTATCACATCATTCATGGCATCCCTATATGAAGACCATAAGTGCGACTATAGTTAGATGCATCCACCCTCATTCCTTAAGGGAATGTGGATTATTACAATATATACTAGACATATTTCATATTTACTTAGGTTGTGACATGGGGTTCAAACTCTGGGCATTGAAGGTACCTTTTTCACCTTCAGGGGTTTCTAAGAGAAATGCATTCTCCCCCACTTTTCTTTTTATTCGGAATGGTCCTTCATATATGTTTAAAATTTTTTAAAACTTATACTTCTGTGGATCACTAACTTGAGGAGTCATTACAAATACTAAATCTCCTACTTTAAATTCACAAGCTTATGAGAAGCTTGGGCAATTTTTTTCTGTCCCATCTTTCTCAAATTTATTTTAGTATTTGATAGATCACTATCAAATATAGTAGGCAAAAGAATATTAACATAGGCTTTCTATATCCAAAGTGAAAATATACTGGGGTAAACTTAGTTGATTCATTTTGGGTTATATTAATACAAATAACCACTTCCTTCAACTTATTTACTCATTGGCAGTGGTTGTTTACTAGATATATCCTAAACAATCAACTTAACTCAAGCATAACTCTCTCACATGGGTTAGATTGAGGGTTTCTACTTGAACACAAAATATGTTTTATATTCTGTCATCCAATCCAACCTTTCCACTCCTTAGATAAAAATGATGTAGCATGATCAGTCAAAATAGCCACAGGTTTCCCTATTAAAACAAAATATGATTCTTCTAACCACATTATTACATTTCTTGTACTAGTTTTGGTCATAGGGTATGCCCGTAGAAATTTTGAAAATACGTCAAGTGACAAAAATTAATTTAAACATTTTAAATGGTGGCAAAAGCCCATAGAAGTCAATGCCTAAAAAATCATTGGGGTAACTGGGTAGTATTAGGTGCAATATCCCAGCATATGACTTAATTGGCATATTTTGATCCCAAACAGACTTTGCAATACCAGAGTCTGTTCACAATGGATGCATACAGTCCAGGTCAATAGAATATCCTCCATACAACATATTCCACCTTTCTGAGTCCATAATTCCCATGAAGATAATGTACATAATATATTAGCTGGTTTCTAAGACAGGATGAGACTAAAATTCTCCATGATTGTTCATGGCTTTCATTTATTTTACAATACAACAAATTTTTTAATATTTTATACCTTAATATAATTTTTGTTTTCACCATCTGTCTGATTACTGTAGATTCAATTTTATCATCTAAATATTGAATAATTATTACCTTCACTTTGGACCACACAATTGCAAATTTGACAAATTCCTCAAATCACTTTCCAATAAATCATCAACTCCCAGAGAGATGACCATACTGAATAAATGACTACATTTATATGTAATAAGGATATGTTGTAACTGATATCTTAAGTAGAAATCCTGTCAAAATAGATCCTTCTATTTTAAATAGAAGGATATATTTTGACAGGATTTCTACTTAAGATATCAGTTACAACATTATTTTTCCTTTGCAATACTGCACTTTATAATTAAATTGTTGGAGAAATAAGCTACACCTAACTAGCCTTTCACTATTCAAGTAGCTTCGATTAATGAATTCTAAATATTGGTGAAGCTTCTGAACTGCTCATACAATGACCAAGGTTTCCTTTTCTGTGATAGCATAGTACAATTCTACACCCTTCAACAATCCATTCAAGAAGTATAAGACATGGGGCTTCTTTTCATAGTCTAGTTGAAATAAAACTATTCCTAGATGATACCCACTGCTATAAGTTTGCACATAGAATACTTCTTGGAAATTAGGATAGTAAAGAATTACAGTATTCAAGAAATTCATTTTAATTTTATCAAATTCTCTAGAATGATTTTCTGTCCAATTCCATTTTTCATCTTTCCTTAAATAATTTAGTTAAATAAATAGTATCATAAGCAAAATTTTCATAGAATCTATGGTAAAAGTTGCAGACTTCTAGGAAAGAACATAATTGCTTTTTATTTTCTGAAGTTGGAAAATTCTGAATAGAATTCATCTTATCAGGATGTGGCTTTATCTCATCTTATCCTACAATGTGCCCTAAAAACTCTGTCTCCTTAGATTTATTTTGATATGTTTTTCTTCACATTCCGCAAAAACATATTTAGGTGATGAAAATTACATTGTGATATTAAATACTGTATATAAATAATAAATAAAAATTTATAGTGCTAATCATTTTATGCAACATTTTGGGGTTAACTCATTGTAATTCTTTAGATGTAATTAAATTGCCCTCCAGGGTCAGAAAATCACAATATATTTTTAAAGATAAAAACAATCCCTCTTTACAATCTTCTGTCTTCATATATCTGCAGTATTGCTGAAAATGCCTTTTCTGGAAGGAATGGATATTCAATCAATCAGAAATTTTAGTTTTCAATATTTTTAAAATTGTATCACCTATTTATCATGCAAGCATGAAATTTCTTTCATTTTTAATCTTGCCAATCGAAAGTTAAATATTAATATTGTTTAATAAATAAGAATTTACCTTGTTAAATATTATGCATAATATTTTGAGATTAATTCATTGCAACTGTTAAAATTTAATTAAATTGCTTGATATATATTTCACCTTTATTGTTAAAAAGAAGTTGTCTTGACAACAGTTTGAGATTGTTGATTGTTATTGAAATTGGGATTGTCTAAGTGTTGACTAGTTTTTAATGATTATATATATATTGCACCCAATAGAAAAAATGAAATGAACTATTCAAATAATAAACAATTATGATGAAACACTTCAAGATGATTGCTCAGTACCTTATGACTGATTAAAAGCCAACATAGTGAGCAAGCCAAATGATAACCAATAAAAAAAGGCTAATCATTATTATTGCATAAATTAAACTCAGTGCATTTAAAATATGCTACATGCCACAATAATAAAATGGATAAATATTTGGAATTATCATTAGGGTAACATTAATGACTTAAAAGGAGAAGAATTCTCTTACTGACTCTTATGTAAGGACTCTTACTATTGGAAGCATACATCTTCAAAGGTTACACTAAAATTATTCTTTTGACAACATCTACTACTACCACACTTCTCATCAATTTTCTAAGCATCTTATTGCCATGATCAGAGGAAATATTTCATTTATAAAATGTTCTTTTAAATATTTGCCACAATGATATCTTGTTTGAAACAGTTTCTTCTTTAGCAATAATAATTTATTTAATAAGATGACTGTTTATAAATAAATTGGGTATCTCATAGTAAATATGATTAAATTTAATTATGATAAAATAAATTCTCTTTTAATTCTTACATATGTAGCAAAGAATAAAATCATAATGACAAACACAGTGAGACATACCCTTACCCCTAAGATAATTTCTCCCACAATTATGATAATAATAATATTAATATTAATGTTTGAAATAAACATAACAAACCAAACTATCAATTTACAATTAAAAAAAATTACTAGGAAAATATTCGGATAATAAGAATGAATAAGGGATTTTATTGGCCATTCTAAATATCACATTAATAAACCTACTTTAAACATTTGTGAACTTAAATAAAGTAATTCCTTTATCTGAACTTATTATGGAATAATAGCATAATTTTATAAATACGGAAAAATTATTTAAAAATCAGTGTAGTGATCTTTAATAAACAAACAAAATTGATTAAAATATTCTTGAGTTATAAATATGCAATTATGATTTTTTATTCAACAAAATCATCTCTTTTTTAGATGTAATTCTAATATCTTAGATGCAATTTCAATAAAGTACTCTTATGTAAAAATTTTAATATCCATGTACTCTTAATATATAAAGATTTAACAGTAGAAAACTCTGCATACAGCAGTGTCACCCAATGCAAGACTCAGTAATCAATGGATGTAAGAAGGTTTGATAAAATACCCATATAGTATCTACTCATTCAATATCTCCAGAGTAATTCTAGCTTGAGGCTTTCATTAATGAGGAGCTTTGGATGTGAGAGCCCTGCACCTAGATCTAAGGACTTAATGCAACCCTCCACCAGCCACTTTTTACCTATTTAGATAACTATAAAGCTAGGAGCTCAAGATGAAAAGACTTTAATGTCTTCAACCCAAGGTCATTCATTTGTATAGTCATATACATATGAATACAGTTCAGCATCTGTACATTTTGTTGGCTTTGGTTTATCAAAAACCACAGGAATTGTATAAAACCAACAAAACATCACATGATCCCCATTTCCTATGCTTACACAAGCTATGCCACTCAGTGCAAGCCTTAGTAATCAATGGATGCAAAGTTTGTGCATAAAACCTCTAATGTCTACTCATCTAATATCCTTAGACTACATTCTAGCATGTCACTTTTATCAGTGAAGAGCTTTGGATATGAGAGCATTGCACCTAGATTTAAGTATCTAATACAACTCTCCACCAAACACCTTTCACCTATTTAGTTAACTATAAAGCTAGGAGCTCAAGATGAAAACACCTTAATAAGATATTTAAGAAACACTTTAAATAAAAAAATGTTAAAGAAATTAACTACTCTCATTCATCAAGATATTCATGTATTCCATCTTTTAATTCCTGGTTTTAAAAATATCAGCTTTATTATGACATCTTTTAACTAACTAAATCTAAAATATTTAATTATAATATTTTATATTACAATTGAAATTAAATTAAAGCATTTTAATATTTAATTTAAATATTAACAAACCTAAATATCAGAGTCTGGATTTGGTTTTCAAGTTTAATACCAATATCAAACTTCAAAGTATTTAAATTATGAATATTTTAACCTTATTGGCTTACAAACTACATAAATTAATATTTCAAGTTCACAAATAGTCAAAATTTAAGTACTTTAAAATCACAAAGAATTATTTATAGGACTAACATATTACAACTTAGGCGAAAATCACTTTACAACTAAAAAAATTCTAAAAATATTTATACACTGACTTACCATTAGAATTACATAGCATTATTAAATAAATATATTAAATTTATTAAGTGCTGGTAAATGATCTAATAATAACGTGAAAGGCTAAAACCTTCAACAAAAGTGTCTTAAAAATGCTTATGTGAGAGTCAATCAGATGCATTATAACATTATTAAACAACACAAAGTTTATGCATTTTAAAAATTAAATTACTAAAAAAAAATTTTTGTAGACACGAGGTTGAAGTATAACTTGCCATTTAGCTTCTAGTTAAAGCTAAAAATCACACTATATATATATTGTAACCTTTTTATTGATTAACTGTATGCAAGAAAGATGTAAAAACAGATATCATAGTCAAAATTTTAAATTTAGGAGACATATAATTATATTAATGTTGATAACTAATCTATAATATGTGTAAATAGTTTAATTTATAAGGTATAAATATAGAATTATGTGGAGATAGTTAATAAACACCTTTTAGTTATAGTTATTTATATTGTAAACAGTCCTATATAGTTTAATTATAATAGTTTTTCATAACTACAAACATATTTACATTGTAGCTATATAAATTTATAATGTTTATTAAAAGTTACAATAGTAATAAATAAAATCTCAATTTAATTAAATGACAATGATCCTTTAAAAAGATGTATGTACAACTATATATGCAAAGTTCTATAAAATAAGAATAAAAAATATTTTATCTATTTACTGTAAGATAATAAATTATTTTTGAATAATAATAATGATAATACATTCTAGAAATAAATATTCATTAAATATCTTATTTAAAATAGATTGGTATTACAATCTATAATTATAATTTAAGTTGAGAAGTTAATTAATTTAATAAGATTTAAATATTTATTGATATTATTTTTAAAATGTAGACAAAAAGATAATTATACAAAAAATTGCTGATTAACTTTTAGTCACTGACCAATGCAATTAATTTAATTAGTGGTCTGACATGATACTGTCTACAGTATGAAAGGTAATTGCAGATGAACTTTTTAAATGTGAACGCCTGTTTCACTGATTTCTTTAAAAGTTATAAAAATGTATTGTATTTTCTTTTTTTAAGTAAAGTAATCAATAATAAATTGAATAGTGATATAATATTTTAAGAGTGGTCTATAAAAGACAATGGAGTAAATAAACCTAAGTGTCTTCATTGATGACTTAATTATAGTCTTGGATATCAACTTATAATTATAATGGCAACTAGTGGAATTAAAAAGAAACAGTTAAGTTTATTATCATTTGTGAAAACAATAGAAAAGCATTATAAATTACAATTTCCTGGAAATTTTAGTTACTGTCACCTAAGAAAATATTTTATCTCTGCAAAATTAATTAATTTCATTATTAAGCTATCTATTAAGAGGAATTATTATTTAATACAGATATAGTTGTTATCAGCTTATAAAATTAATTTATAGAACTTTAAAATAGTAATTTAGTGATAAATATAAATCTATTTGAAAAGAGTTTTTTCTTAAACTAAAATGATTTATATGTTATGAATGTAACTATTAAATAACTAGATGTGTGGTTTATATATGTAATAAGATAAGATATTACCGCAAAATATCTTATCTTATTATACGTTATGATTGAATTTGCAACCTAGAATGTAAAATATTTACTATATATTGAATTAGTTATAAAAACATTTTCACTAGAATAATGGATATTTATTATGCTTTTATATGAGATGAAAGACATATAAAGATGAAGTTATATTTTTTTTATACTATCAAATATAATTATCTTTTAATAAGAAAAATGCTTTAGTATGAAGAGCTAACCTGAGAATGTTTTATTTTTATAATGAGTAGTAATGACAGAAATGGCTATATAATATTATTATAAACTTGAATGAGTTATCTATGTGTATCTCAAAGATATGAAACCACTAAGTAAAAATAAATAAGTAGAAGTTGAAGTTAGATTTGCTTATAAACTGACTTTGTATATGTCAATTTTTAATATTGGAGAATATTGATAAAATAATATTTAATATTCCATGAACTATTTTAATATTATTAAATTCTTGCAGAATTTCATGTGCATTTCATTTTTAACATGTCAAGATCCTAGGATTAGATAATATAGCAATGGACTCAAAAACTTTGAAATATTTATTGTTTGTGAATATTTTTTTTATTTATCTTAAAATGTTTTACTTGAAATTATGTGCATTTTCTCACAGGGGAAGAAGAGAATCAATGACTCATGAGAAAGTTTTAGTCACCATCCATTACCATAGTGATATTGGATAAGAAATTTGAAGAAGCTCTCTTTGTTGAAAAAAAAAAATTTTTTTTGAAAAAAAAAAAAAAAAGAACATTTTAATTTCTGATTTTATTATTAATATTTTTTGATTCAAATATTTATTCTTTTATGGAAATATCATAAATAATTTAAATCATTTTATATGCTATTAATATTCAGAATTAAAATAATTTATTAACATGTTATACATTCAATTTAAAAGAAGGTATTGTATGTTTACGGATTTCATGTGATATAGATGAATTACAGAACAAAAGTTTATGTGGGTAATAAGGTAATTTAAATTTATGTTTTTTCAATAGGTATAAAGATTAAGAATTGATTATAGTAAAACTGATCTGAATGAAATCATTCATTCATTATAGTCACATATATTTTGTAATTGTATTAATTGAGGATGATGAATCAAAAAATGGTGCTCTATTAAACTAAATATAAATATACCATAAGAGTATAATGTAATAAATAAAAAAATATAAAATGGAATGAAGGCTATAGTTGAAAAGTGATTTATGATCTTGAATCTTATAATGAATAAAGTATAATATGACATTTGTCATAATAGAGTTATTTGTTTTGTAATGTGATCTATAATGTTTATAGCTACATAAATAAAGGCAAATAAGATTAGATTATTAGAAAAAAGGAAATGCTGAGGATATATAATGTGGAAAGGATAAGTTAAATTACCAGGGTAGAATAATATATTATCCTGAAGAACTAATAGGAAATTCTAGTGGGCTTGATCAAAAGTAATACCCATATTATTAATGTAAGGCAATGAAAGATTTTTTCTAGGGAACATGAATGTTATATTCTACAAGAGCTTGAGAAATAAGTCAGGATTTATTGTGCTAGAAGCATTAAGGTAAAGTGATTACCTTCAAAAGTATAATATTTCATAAAGAGTGGAGACCCCCATTCCTATCTTTGGTACAATAATTTAATAAATTATTTTCTTATTCACAAAGTTTTCTTTATGCCATCAGAATATATAGTAGGCATTACAGATTAGCAAGTTATTATTTTTGAATTTATAGTTTTTCTTCCTAAGTTTTGGTAGAGTAGTATAAGAAATGGAAAAGACTATACACAAAACAAATCTCATTAAATTCAATCAGAAATAAAAATAAATTATTGTTTGAAAATGGTAAATGAGATCAAAATAAGAATGCAGATGTGAGGGAGAAAGGTGCTGAGTGTGTGAAAATGAATGATAATTTTTTTTCTCAGTAATGAAAGTTTATTCATCAAAAAGAAACATACAAATACAGTTAAAAAAGGTTTACAAAAAAGTGATTACATGATAAAATGAAATTCAGAAACAACATGGTGAAAAGGGAAGGATACATATGAAAAGGTGGAAAGAGTGTATAGTTCAGGTCAAGAAAAGTCTTTGGTTGCAAGTCCGAATCACACATCCATGTTGAGTGAATGATCGCATGGGTCACAAACATTTAATTGGAAGAGTCCTGTGACAGAGGCTGAGAGGATGGGAGTTGGAGGATTGCCCAGGTGTCTGTGAGAAGTGAAGGTGGGGCTACTTTGGTATCTCTGGTTTTGAGAGAGTGAGTTAGGTCCAATAGTTTTTGATTCACTGAGTGTACTATCTGGTCAAAAATAATAGCACATCGGAGTAGCCAGAGTGCATAGATGAGGAAAATTGATAACCTGATAGTTTCCAAGACCCATGTTTCAATGGATCCTCAGAGATTAAAAATGGTGTTCCTATGCAAGGAAAAGTAGGAGTTGATGACACATCTCATTCCAAGCAAAAAGATACATTCAATAGGAAGTGCTGGAGGGTTTCATTGTCAGTTTTACAGAGCTGGCATAGAGGAGAGATCTTGGTGAAACCCCTATGGTTGACCAAAAATTGATTGGTGGGAAGAGAGTGAAGGTTGATTTTGAGGAGGAAATCAAGGAAATTTTGCATCAAGGGACCAATTGAGCAATAATTTTGATAGAAAGAATTATTGATTCAATTATTTATTCAAATGCATTATTTGTGTTATATTAATAATATTAAAGCATAAACAATTATTTAGTAAATTATATTACTATGTTTGCAAATTCTTTTTAAAAACTGAAAAGTATTAAAATGTTCCAACTTGGTTAAAACAATTGGATTATAATGGATTATTTAAGTATGTTGGAGATGGCAAGGAAATTATTCGGAAGTATGAACTCATGGATGGTAAAAGTAATTTATATATAAATAAAAGCATACTAATTGGTAATATTAAACTTATCAATTAATTGACCAAATGATAGGGATATGAGGTGAATACCTGAATAAAAAGAATGGTATTTCTTTTATTTATTGTAAATATAAGGAATTTTTTGTTGTAAATATCAACTTGTTTAAATATTAATTTTATGAATTATTTATGATATGTATGATATTTATAATTATTGTTATGCATTGTTTTTGTTGTTAAAATAAATATTTTAATAAAAACTTGACTAATAGCTTTATTTGTGTATGGAATCATTACTATCACAAAGTCATACCTTAAATCACACTCAAAATGAAGTCATTGCATAAAAATGTATTTATTTAATATTTTATTTATAGAATTATAATAAAGAATTTGAACTTGATAAATTAATTATTTATTACTTTGGAATCATAATTTTATTAAAATTATATTTAATTGAACTTTATTTTATTAAATATGAAAGTACTTTAATAACTATTTTGAAAATTGAAATATTAAAGTTATCATGTGTATTGAGTATTAAAAGAATGATATTATTTTCAAGTCACATTCACATTTTAAAGTCAATTTAAATTTAATATAATAATTAAATAATAAAAATCTTATCATATTTATTATATAGAATAAATTCAAAATGTTATATTACTTCAAATACAATTAATTAATAAAATCAATGGTACGGTTTGTTTTTGAAAGATAAAAAAGAATGGGAAAATGTTAAAAATAATTATTGTATTTAATTGAATTAGATAATATGAGGTGATGGGTTAATGATAAAGCTTTTGATTTTTACTAAATAATTATTCTGTATTATGATAGTTATTCGTATAAGTAGAAGAGTAAATATTTATAAGTTTAATAAATTATTTAATTTAAAGTAAATGAGTAGATTATTATTATTATTCTCAATGTATTGTTATTCTGATTAGATTAATTCTTAAATAGTGAGTTTAGTTTAATCCCTCCTGTTATGCAATTATCTAACTGCTAATTATTGTTATTATATTATAGAAAGAAATAATCATAATCCCTGGGATATCCATCAATAGCATTAATTATTTAAATCAATTTAATCTAGTTCTTTTTTAAATATTATTATTTTTAGTTTCTTAAATTACAAAAGAGTAGCTTAACAATTATTTCACATGAAGTATTATTATATTAGTCATTGGATGTTGTAGGGATTTTCCTAATGATTATAATAGGATGCTATCTGGGGAGTTTCTACAATAACAATGCCACTGTGAAGTATATTTTGTATGCTTCTCAATGTTAAAACCTCTATGTTTGTGACCATACCTGAAATCTATCTTATGTATTATCTTATTGTACATTTAGATTAGGTAGAGAGTCTCATTGTGACACATCATATTATAATTATTGTTGAGCTAGAGAGTCACATCATTTAATCATTCAGAAAGGTTACAATATATAGATATGTTAATTCTAATATTTTCATGGATAAAAGCTGTCATATTATTATTACTATTTGTGGGATATTACGTGTAGTGAAAAAGCTAAATGCTGATGTTTTAGTACAATATCAAGTACCTTCCTCAGAGCAACCTTTTTCTCAAATCATAAGAATGCGTGTGAGATTTAAAATCATTTTTATCGTTTTCTTTCTCCTCATATTTAAATTCTATTGGTTGAGAAGTTTTAAAATTTATTTTCCCTTCCAATAGCTTCTTCCACATGTTGTTAATCTTCTTTAATTCACACCTTTCATTTATGCTCTTGGGCCTTTTAAAAATCTCTAGAGCTTCTCTTAGCAATCTCTGTTCATATTATTCAATTTTTGCTATAAATAGTAATAATAATATGACATATATATATATTGTTTACTTGAAAGTTTGTGGTGATGGCATTTAGTTTCACATGTATGTCAAATTATTTCTATTATCTAACATTAAATATTGAATGCCTTTAGAAAAAAAAAATTATTGAAATTTTATAATTGCACTCAATTGTTAGCAAACTGTGTGCTATTACAGACAATTGAGTGTAATTGGAAAATTTAAATAAAATTTAAATTTTTTTCTAAAGATATTCTATATTTGATGTTAAATTATGAAAATAGTGCAACATATAAGAATATCAATATACATGTCAATAAAAGGTTTAAAAATTTTTAGAAATGTATTTCTGATTTATTAAAAATTCCTTCCTTCTAGCAAAAGCATTGTCCAAATATATGAAAGAGGAAACAGGTAAAGAGTTATCTCTTTTATCTTTAAAATCTATTGTCATAAGCTGATAATAGACAGGCAATTTAATTATATTTAAATAATTGCAATCAGTTAATCTCAAAACATTATATATATATGTAATAATATTATAATTCGATGTCTATTTCTTCAAATCAATATACCTAAACTTATTATTGAATATTTATAAATACAGTAATTAGATATATGTAAAGTATAACTTTAAAAATTTTATCCACTTAGGAATGCTTTCGACTATCCTTGTAGTCATTGTCAACTAACACTTTGAAAGGTTAACCATCCCACAATTCTGTGATCTTAACATTTGCTGCCTATCTGTTAATTAAATCTTGTTTGTATTTGTATATTAGCATAGTTTCCTTTTGTTGTTATTTTTTTCAATTTGCAATATTTTTCATTATTATAATTGAAGTTAAAACCATAAATACATGACTTATTATGGTCATTATTATGGTTATTATGTTCCAGCATCCGTTTTTTATAACCATAGTAAGTCATGTATTTATGATTTTATATTCAATTATAGTAATGTAAAAATATTGCAAATTGAAAAAAATAATAACAAAAAAAAATTAAAGGAAGCTATGCTAATATACAAATACAAACAAGATTTAATTAACAGACAGGCAGCAAATTTTAAGATCACAGAATTGTGGGAAGGTTAGCCATTCAAAGGGTTAGTTGACAAAGACTATGAAGATAGTCGAAAGCGTTACTAAGTGGATAAAATTTTTAAAGTTACACTTTTAATATGCAATTGAAGAAAAAACCTGATTTTTTTTCTTTTACATACTTCTGTTCAGAATGTTATCTATATTTTATTTAGCTTATCATATATTATTTTGATATTATAAATTGGTTATAATGATTGATGTTTCAGTATGACAAAATTTAAGGTGTGGTTAATTAGTGCAATTGAAATTAATCATATCAACCATTAAATTTTCCTATAATTTCTCATATTTACTAAAATAAATGTAGTTTAAAATTTGGTATAATTTTATATTGGTTTATTTAAAGAGTGAAATAAAGAAATATGGTTTATTAAATTTGAAAGTGGTTTAAACTAAATTTAATCCTGTTTAATTAATTGATAAGTTGTAAATTCTCCCAAGTATTATTTTTTTTGTGTGAGTACTGTTGAATATTCTCATATTAGGATATGCAAATGAGAAAAAGATTTTTTTTGATGAAAAGTCTGTTAATTATAAGATGTAAAGAAAGAAAAGTAAGGAAGAAAAACTTCTTGTAAAATATATTTAAAGAAAAAGAATTTGTAATATTAATTTGTAAAAGCTCAAAATTTCTGTCCTAGGGAACATTCGCTCTGACTATTTTCAATGTATAACCAGAAGAAACAATATTCATCATTATTATAGAATGCATTACCATATTTAACAATACTAAGCAAATTAGGGTAAAGGAGAAGAAAACGGAATAAGTAAATTAAAGTTCTGATTTAATTTTAAAGTGTTGTTAAATTTAAAAGGAATATTACTAATTTAATAATATTCTTTCATATTAATCTACATCATGCTTCAGACTCTCATGCTGCTTGGATAAATTCATTTACTCACTAGTTATAATTGTCAACACCACATTGAATATGTACAATGCTTATATTTAAGTGTAAAGTTATCGCTGTCAGTTAAGTTGCTAAATTATGTATCATGCTTCAAACATCTTTACTACTTGGATAAATTCATTTACTCACTAATTAATGAAATTCTCAAAACCACTTTGAATATGGACAATGCTTATATTGAAGTGTAGAGTTATCACTGTCAGTGAAGTTGCTAAAATATATATTGTGTTTCAAACATCTTTACTCCTTGGATAAAGTCATTTCGTTCTTTTTTTACTAATTTAGGAATTTGTTAAAACTTACCTGGATATATTAACAATGTTAGGAATTAATCCTAAATTTCTATTAATGACTATAAAATTATTCATTAAATTATTTGTGATATTCTTAAAGTTATTTGGATATGTTGACTAAGTTTATAATTTATTCGAGGAAGCCAGCTATTAATGGAAATATAAAATTATATTTATGATAAAAGACAAAGAATTGGCTTGAAGTTACTCATAGTATTATCATGAAATAAATCTTTATATAAATGATGATATATTGGATGATAAAGAAACCAAGAAGGATCAACCTATTTTACAGGATAAGATTCTACAATTGCATAATTATATTAGGAGCTCTTGGGAGTTATAAAATACTCACTGAGATTTGTGTTAAGTAAATTAGGGATGAGCAATTGGAGATATGTAAATATCTAAGCTGTTTCTAGGAATATTTATAAAATGGGAATATAGAAATGATAAGCGAAAATTTAATAATATTCAAACTATAAACGTTGAATGTATTTTAAGCATTGAGCCTTATTGTGGCTATCTTGTGCAAGATGGTGTGAAATTAAAGAGTGTGTGTTTGTCTATTTTATAAATTTTATTTATGTTTTACCTTCGATGGTTATACATAATATGCTACATAAATTATGGGTTGTTAATTAAAATGAAGGTAAGGGTAATATTAATATTTAATCTTAAAAGAGGGATAGATGTTGGTCATTGATGATTAAAGTTCATCATTATTTGTTTTCAAAGGTATTAAATGATATTATAATTGTAATATTGAACTTTAATATTGTCATAATAAAACTTATTATTATTTATTCTAAAATATGTTAAACAGCCTTATATTTTATTTCATTAATTTTATATCATAATTTCAGAATATTTCAATTGCACATTTAACCAATATTGGGTTTAAACAGGAAAAACATTTTAATAATATGAACCAAAAGTTTGTGTATTTTAATTGTATTTTACTGCTTGAATATAAACTATTTATAGATTGATGATGGTTGGCAGGATTCTACTAAATTCATTGTGTATATGGTAAAATATATTTATAACTGATCATTATCATTGTGAATGACAATTTAGTGTATCTGTGAGAGTGAATATTAAGTAAGGCTAAGTGTTCATGGTTGATGATGGATGCAGATGACCATTTTACAGCTGTGAATTTCCTGTTGGATGTACCTGGTTTTTCATTTTATACTGGGATTATTGTATTAGGAAGTTGTTAGTATTTTGCAGTGTCACAGAAATATCCAACACAATATCTTATATAGTGGTCATGATCTTAATGAATATGCTTAGATGCTATGATGTATTAAGGAAGTTGTTGATCTTTTATTATGTATTTTCTTGTATCCATATAGATGCTGATAGACATCTGGATATTTAATTCAAGTATATTCTGACATGACCTTAGACTAATAGTATTGTTGTTGATGCAGACTTGATTCTTTAATATCTATGTTAGTAGTGTGACCCTGTGCATCGAGTGGTAAGTCATTGTTGTGTAAATGTTTATTGTTCATTAGTTATTGATGATTAATAGCTTAAGGAAAATATGTGAGGTATATTCTTACAGGTTGAATGAATATTTGTAATCCAGCTAGCTTCAAATTTAATCTAAGTTAAAGTATTATACTAAGGAAAGTATTGAAACCAATAGTGCAATCAGTTCATTCTAATAGACTTAATGTTTTGTAGTTGTTTGTTTTATGCTTTATTAAAATAATAAATTTCAATGACATAAATAAATATCTTATAGGTAGTGTAGAAAATCCATAAACAAGGGAATCAGGTATGAGTGTCATTAATGCTTATTGGAACCTATGGGAAATATGTATTTGTGATTATTTGGTATGTTAATTATGCTGATTCTTAAAATGGAATAATTTCCATAACAAAGTATTATATTATTGAACTTATTATTATTTTATTATGAATACAAATAATGCTCACTTTATGATATTATTTTGGGTATCTTGGCAAATACCAGAATTTAGGTGTGGACATTTAATATTCAATTTTATTTCAATATTGAAATTATTTGTTTTGTTGTATGTGCCATCTGTAAATAAAATGTAAATATTAGTGTAAATAAATGTTGGTGCAGTCTTTATAGTACATTATTTATTAAGAATTTTATTGAAAAACCATATGTAATAATGATACAATTGTAAATCAAAATTAATAGTTATCCATGTTAGTCAGGCAATCAAATGTTCTGATGTGGTCACTGGTGTTGTTTAATCCAGCTTAATCAGGTTGGATGAGATTATTCTGTCCTTATGGTGAAATTCCTTCAGCTTGGAAATGAATGTGTCTTCAGGCTTGGGATGAGAAAAGGTATACTTGTTGCGACATCTGGCCATCCAGATGACATAAGTGAGAAAGGTTGACAGTCTTGTGGTGACATAATCCCTGGACAGGAAACAGCTTTTGATATTTAAGATTTTGTTCAGGGAAATTTGGCAGTAGTGAGTAATGAAAGTTCTGAATTTGTCATATGCTGGGCAATCATTTATCATATGATCAAAGGTTTCACAGGTTCTATGGCAGTTGTGACACGTAGGATCTATATTCTTGTGGAATCTCCTGTAGTCAAGGAACCACTTCACCTGGAGTGAATTCAGGTTGATTTTCACTAGAAACTCAAGGAACCTTGGTTCCAGCTTGAGATGCCTGAAAAACCTAGTGACCACCTGATTGTTACTACTGAGGTAAGGAATGGTAGAGTTTTGTGTGGGAAATAGCAGGTTATGAGCATCCCAAATAGAGATTTTTTGTCTGAATACTAGGGTAGAGTGGCCACTGTGAGCGAGAAGGTAGTCAAGTATCTGATTTAGCCAGCTCATCTTTGAAGGTGGAGGTCTGTCTGATGGAATGACTGGTTGTTCTGCTACAATCTGGGGAAATTTCTTTTGGAGGATGTGGATCAGAGAGTGGCACTTTTGGTAATATATAGAAAAAGTTGCGTGCAATGACATACCATTATTCTTACTATGTCGCTGCATGCGTTCAATTCCTATGGCTACTGTTTTACCATTCCACAAAAGCCGTGCACAGATTCGGTTGATTTTTGTGTTGAAAGTCTTTGTCACGTTAATTATGGATAGATAGTAGCTAATCTTTGCCATTACCTTGATATTGAGGAGAGAGATTTTCCCTTGCAGTGATAAGTAAACCTTGGCAAGGTTTTTAACTGTGTAGGTGGCAGCTTCAATGATGGAATTCTGTGTTTGTATCGACATGGCTTGTGGTGACTTGTATATGGGAAACCCCAAAAAGTTTTGGGGGTCTGCTGAGATAGGTGATGAGATCTTGCCAGTGTTGATTTTTTCCAGGCCGATGACTTGTTAAGGTTGAAGGAAAGTTTGGAGGATTCAGAAATTTTTTTGATTATTTGGATGAGGGGTTTTAGATATTTTTGGGAGGGTAAGGTGACAAGTACATCATCCATGTAGGCAAATGCTTTACAGTGTTTCTTCAGCTGGGGTTAGGATTAGGGTATTGCTTTTGTGTTCATGGTTATTCCAAATCACTAATTATCAATTTAGTTAATTTCTAGCCATTACAGTTTAATGGAATTGTTATTGATTACAAATTTCAATTTCATTACCAATTTATAATTGCAATCATAAATGCTGATTATCATGTACTCTTTGGGATTTAAAAAATAAAATTATTTAAATTATTTAATGAGTGATTAATAGAATCCATTGTTGTTTTCCAGTTATAATCCATACCTGTAGGATGGTTTAAGCACTGTGGTTTATGCATAATTCAATCAATATAAAGTATAATATGCTAGTTGTCAAATCAATTAATGAGCTTGTAATGTGTTATTGTTCACTATGTAAATCATTTTAATATCGCAACCAGATAAAAGATCCAAACCAGACTATTAGTTATGTTTCATAATTATGCTGATGCCTTAGAACATTGACTGACAATAAAATAAAACCTTTTGCCTAACTTAAGTATGCCTTGATTCGGACATATGATGTAGCAAATAAGGTCGGAAGGCAACAGTTCTTGGTGTAAAACAATTTTGTTGATGACCGATAGTTGTGGAACAGTTGGTTATAATATATGTTATACTTAATGTTTTCACGGTTATATGATGTAGATAAATTATAAGTTTTTGGGATATACCGTGTCTTATTTTCCATTGAGCACCGATATTTCGACGGAATAGCAACCGCCATTTTCAAGGTTAACTTTTGAAAGAAAAACCGTTAGATTTTAACAAATAACGTGACTGTGTGCGAGATGAGAAATGAGATTCCAGTTCAGCATTCACAATATGAGGCTTATCAAAATGTTTATTTTCCTCAGTATTTTTACCTGTTAATTTTAAGTTAATATTGGATAAAAAGAGAGGTTTCCACATAGCTGGAATACGTTGTGCTTCATCAGTTCTATTTAAACTAGTAGGTCTCTTTAATATTTCAATTGACTCTCATGGTTCTTAAATCATATCTTTCCAAATTAGCAAGTAGTTTTGTATTGTCAAAATTAGGTTTGTTACCAGTTTCTAAATAATGGGAAGTAAAAACTGATGTGCTAATTTTTTGTTGAAAAGCATTTTTATGTTCCTTAATTCTGACATTAATTCGTCTATTAGACTGACCCACATAGCCTCTTGAGCACTGGAAACATGGAATTTCATAAACTCCTTGGTGTTCCAAAAGTTATCTGTCTTTAGGTTTATACAAAAAATCACCAATTTTTTTCCAGTAGAAAAAGTGGTCTTTATATTAAAGCAAGATAGTCTTCTACTGATTTTATCAGTAACCCCCCTAATGTAAGGCAAAATTACTCTATTAAAAGAGGAATTATCAATTCTATCCTCTTTTTTCTTTTTAATATTAATGTTTTATAAAGCCTTACATATGATGTTTTTATTATAATTATTAGAAAGCAGAATACTTTTTGTAAGTTTTATTTCTTGAGAAAGATGTTCTTTATCAGATAAATTATAAGCTCTAGTGAAAAGATTTTTAGCTACAGAAAAAATTTGTGCAGGATGATGATGAGAATTAAAATTAAGATATCTGTTTGTATGAGTGGATTTTTTGTAAACTGATATTGACAATGTTTCATCACATTTTCTTGCAATTAAAACATCCAGAAAAGAAAGTGATCTGTTATTTTCCACTTCCATAGTAAATTTAATATTTGGATGCCAATTATTTATAAAAGCAAGAAAAGAATTTAAAGAATCAATTTCATGAGGCCATATGACAAAAGTATCATCCACATATCTAAGCCAAATAGAAGGTTTTTTAGTAGCTGCACATAATACTTGACTTTCAAAATTGTCCATGAAAAGATCAGCAATGACAGGTGACAGTGGGGATCCCATAGAAAGTCTTTAATTTGTATAAACAGTTGAGAATTATAAACAAAAAATGTATTTTCAAGGCAATGTTTTGCTAAAGGAATAATAAAATCAGGTAAATCATTGTTTTAATGCTTCTTCAACAGGAATATTAGTAAACATAGAAGAAACATCAAAACTAACCAATAAATCAGTTCCAGTTAGTTTTAAGTTTTTAATTATTGAAATAAAATGGCTTGAATTTTTAATTTTTGAAGGAATCTTGTCTGTCAATGGCTGTAAGCATTGGGCTAAATATCGAGCCAAAGCATGTGTGGGAGAGCCTATAGCACACACAATAGGTCACAATGGTATCTCAGGTTTATGAATTTTAGGCAAACCATAAAATTTAGAATATAATGAAGAACCTTCTCTTGGAGAAATTTTAATTTTCATATTTTCATCTATACTAGAAAGTTTGACAAGACATTTTGTCTTTTTCTCTAAATATGTCAGAGGATCTCTAATAATCTTTTTATAAGTTCCTTCATTTAATAAATCTACAATTTTATTATTATAATCCAAACGATCAAGAACAACAGTAGAATTACCCTTATCTGCTGGAATAATAACAATTGAATCATCTTTTTTTAAATTTTGAAGTGCAATAAATTCTCCTTCAGATAAATTATTTTTTAGAGGTTTCATATTTTTTAAAACATTATAAACTTCAAATCTAATAAGATCAGCTGTGTGTAAGTCTATATTTTTAAAAGAAGATTCTATATTGCATATAATATTTTCAACTGGAACACATTTAAGAGCCAAAGCATAATTAAAACCCTTTTCCAACAGAGAAATTTCATCACAAGAAAGTTTACGATGGGATAAATTTTTTACATATGAATCACTCACAGTATTAGGAAATTGTTTTTCCTTTCTACTAAAAATTTATCCCATCGTAAATTTTCTTGTGATGAAATTTCTCTGTTGGAAAAGGGTTTTAATTATGCTTTGGCTCCTAAACGTGTTCCAGTTGAAAATATTATATGCAATATAGAATCTTCTTTAAAAAATATAGACTTACACACAGCTGATCTTATTAGATTTGAAGTTTGTAATGTTTTAAAAAATATGAAACCTCCAAAAAATAATTTATCTAAAGGAGAATTTATTGCACTTCAAAATTTAAAAAAAGACGATTCAATTGTTATTATTCCAGCAGATAAGGGTAATTCTACTGTTGTTCTTGATCGTTTGGATTATAATAATAAAATTGTAGATTTATTAAATGATGGAACTTATAAAAAGATTATTAGAGATCCTCTGACATATTTAGAGAAAAAGACAAAATGTCTTGTCAAACTTTCTAGTATAGATGAAAATATGAAAATTAAAATTTCTCCAAGAAAAGGTTCTTCATTATATCCTAAATTTTATGGTTTGCCTAAAATTCATAAACCTGAGATACCATTGCGACCTATTGTGTGTGCTATAGGCTCTCCCACACATGCTTTGGCTCGATATTTAGCCCAATGCTTACAGCCATTGACAGACAAGATTCCTTCAAGAATTAAAAATTCAAGCCATTTTATTTCAATAATTAAAAACTTAAAACTAACTGGAACTGATTTATTGGTTAGTTTTGATGTTTCTTCTATGTTTACTAATATTCCTGTTGAAAAAGCATTAAATATAATAGCTCAGAACAATGATTTACCTGATTTTATTATTCCTTTAGCAAAACATTGCCTTGAAAATACATTTTTTGTTTATAATTCTCAACTGTTTAAACAAATTAAAGGACTTTCTATGGGATCCCCACTGTCACCTGTCATTGCTGATCTTTTCATGGACAATTTTGAAAGTCAAGTATTATGTGCAGCTACTAAAAAACCTTCTATTTGGCTTAGATATGTGGATGATATTTTTGTCATATGGCCTCATGGAATTGATTCTTTAAATTCTTTTCTTGCTTTTATAAATAATTGGCATCCAAATATTAAATTTACTATGGAAGTGGAAAATAACAGATCACTTTCTTTTCTGGATGTTTTAATTGCAAGAAAATGTGATGAAACATTGTCAATATCAGTTTACAAAAAATCCACTCATACAAACAGATATCTTAATTTTAATTCTCATCATCATCCTGCACAAATTTTTTCTGTAGCTAAAAATCTTTTCACTAGAGCTTATAATTTATCTGATAAAGAACATCTTTCTCAAGAAATAAAACTTACAAAAAGTATTCTGCTTTCTAATAATTATAATAAAAACATCATATGTAAGGCTTTATATAACATTAATACTAAAAAGAAAAAAGAGGATAGAATTGATAATTCCTCTTTTAATAGAGTAATTTTGCCTTACATTAGGGGGTTACTGATAAAATCAGTAGAAGACTATCTTGTTTTGATATAAAGACCACTTTTTCTACTGGCAAAAAAATTGATGATTTTTTGTATAAACCTAAAGACAGAATACTTTTGGAACACCAAGGAGTTTATGAAATTCCGTGTTTCCAGTGCTCAAGAGGCTACGTGGGTCAGTCTAATAGACGAATTAATGTCAGAATTAAGGAACATAAAAATGCTTTTCAACAAAAAATTAGCACATCAGTTTTTTACTTCCCATTATTTAGAAACTGGTCACAAATCTAATTTTGACAATACAAAAACTACTTGCTAATTTGGAAAGATATGATTTAAGAACCATGAGAGAGTCAATTGAAATATTAAAGAGACCTACTGGTTTAAATAGAACTGATGAAGCACAACGTATTCCAGCTATGTGGAAACCTCTCTTTTTATCCAATATTAACTTAAAATTAACAGGTAAAAATACTGAGGAAAATAAACATTTTGATAAGCCTCATATTGTGAATGCTGAACTGGAATCTCATTTCTCATCTCGCACACAGTCACGTTATTTGTTAAAATCTAACGGTTTTTCTTTCAAAAGTTAACCTTGAAAATGGCGGTTGCTATTCCGTCGAAATATCGGTGCTCAATGGAAAATAAGACACGGTATATCCCAAAAACTTATAATTTATCTACATATATATATATTTCAATTATATATATATATATATTTCAGTATAGCGTTATGCACTGGATTATTTTATATATATAGCAAAAAAAGAAATCAATGAAAATTTAACTTTATTTTCGAACAAAAAGACTCTATTTCAAGTTCAGCTTTATTAATAAGTAAATGCAACTCAATTCTTAAATAAATATGTCTCAAAATATGAAAAATATTTTGACAATATTTTCAAACAACTATAATCCATTTTCTTCAAATAAATCTATAATTAAATCAATTTTTTTATGACTGTGAATAAATGATGAAAGCAAAAGACTTGATTAGTTATACTAACCCACTATACTAAAAGTAGATGGAATTTATAATTTATTCATTTATTATATAAAAAAAAAAGCAATAATCAATTTATAAAAAAACAATATTTAAAAAATTAAGTATTATACAAAAAGCAGCAATAAAAAATAATTAAATCAATAAAATGTTTATTTTATTAATATTTCTACTAATCAGAAGTAAGAAATCATTCAGTAAAAAAAGGGTTATATTTCTTCCTTTTTTCTTGTAAAGAGAGAAAAGATGGCTACATTTCCTCTGTATAATTATATGAATCTTACATTTTCTTAAGTGCATAAACCTTATAAAAGGTAAAATCAAAAATATTTGCTCTACTGTAAAAACTCAGCCATTAATTCTACAAGTGAAAGAAGTTGTCTATCTGACTTATATTTTTGTACATTTTTCTCTTTAGATAAATGTTTAAATTATTTTTTTCTCCATTCATCATTGGATTTGTTAGAAAGAGTCAAGAAAAAAAGTGAGAAAGAAATAGCTTTACATATGACATTCGTAATAAAAATGTATGGTTGCTAAACAACCAACCAGCGGTACAATGTGTATTTCCCGCAAGATAGTTGTTTAAAATTATTTGCATTACATTATACAATATGAAAAACTTAAAAATGTTCTATAAAAATGCATATGTGTTGTTGTGTATAAATGTTTGTTTAAAATAGGAGCAATAATAAGACATATGACAGAGCACATTAATGAGGTAAAATGAAAATTCTTAGACATTTTAAGAATGCCTTAAAAATAAATATAAACTATAACTAATAACAAACGTTTTTTGTTGTTGTTATCATTTGGGCTAAGTCCTTTGTGAGTGTAAGCTTTTCAGAAGTGGCAAAAATCATTATACATCAGAAAATTTACAAATCTCCAACATTCAAATAACACATATAAATTGTTATTCAATTAAAATTTGTGGCTTATTAACAAAAGCAAAAATATATTGAACTATTAAAATCTTTTCATAAAGATTTAGTTTAAAAAATATTGTTTTTCAACTTTTAAGTGATCACAAATGACGCTGACAATATACAATTCATCATTACATTATAAACAGTATAAAGATAATATCCTCAATTTCACAAATTACATTCAGTATAAAGAGAAATAAAGTCCATAAATATCACTAATTTTCAATTTCATATTTATTTATAGACTATTTAACACCGCAAATTAATTAACAAAGTTTTCTAATATATGCCAAATATATTTTAAAAATCTTGAATATTTAAAAAAATATAGTTTTTATAACAAATCAAATATTTTTATCTTTAAAAAGTTTATATCATGTAATTGAAAAAATGCATGTATCATTTAATTATACATAGAAAATTTTTCCTTTATTTAAAAAAAAAAAAAAGATATAGAACACTATTTCTATTTAACTGTATATCTATCTAAGTCATTATTATTAACACATACTATTAATAAGTTTCCTGTGGTAAAGGCTGGGGAATCTTAAAAAATGACAAGTTTTTTTTTTTTTTTTCAGTTTAGTAAACAATGTTATAATTTATTTATCAAACAATTTTACTTGATTTAAAAAAAGCGTGTATTTTTAACAACCTAATTTCCTATATAAATTAAGTGGTCCCAATTACTTATATATCATTAAGAAATCATTTAAAATTGAAAGATAAAAAAAAAATACAATTTTCTAGTAACAAGTAATAATTTTATATTAATAAAATTGAAACTAATTTTTTATTACAATTATATTTTTATGTATGATATGATAAATAAGATAATCATAAGTTTGTTTTCTTACTTTAGAAAATAGTTGACTGTAACCTCAAAATGCAATGTTAGTGATGGTGTCAAATGTTCCAAGATTAAAAAAAAGTTATGAGAAAATGAAAGTGATCGATATAGTTTTGAAAAAGAAATCTATGAATAAGTAGGCCAGTGTTAAAAATGAAGTGTATTCATTTAACTAAAGTTATATCCATATAATATAATAAGTATTTAGTATAGATTATAAAAGTATTATATTCGTAAGTGAAAAAAAAATGCTAAGAAAGATAATTTCATGTTGGCAAGAAAAAAAAAAAGCTTGGCTTCTACACAAAGATTTTTGCAAAGAATTCATTGAAAACTATGACATCAAGTAATTTACTATAAATAAGAAATGGTTATATAAATTCAGAATTAAATTAAAATGAAGCCATTTACAGTTTCTTTTTATTTTAGCAGTATTACTGTTTTCACTAATTAAATTTTAATTTCCCAACTCACAGTACAAATGTTATTGCTGTTATCACAACTACTGCTGTGAAGGCAAAATGAATGCTAAATTTATGAATTTAGTATCATTTAATTATTAACAATTTTGCATTTTATCACTCACTACTAATTTTTGAATTACAACAACAAAAAAATGAAAGTAAGTTTTTTTTTCTTATTGAGAATAATTTAATGAATAAAATCTCACAATTATATATAGAAATTTGATTAAATTGAATATGCTTTCTCAATTGATTATAACACAATTATTATTTTTATTAAATTCTTTTTGTTGATATAATTTATATTTTAAATAAAATTTATAATATATGTATCAATTCAGTTATTTCTTGTTCTCTGCTTTGCAAAGTAACTTAAATTTTGACATGTTTCTTCAACTTTTAATTTCATTTCAATAGTATTAACAAGGATTTCTTTACTTCCATTCAAATTAAAGTCTGACAGATAAAGTTCTTTAGTAACTTTTGCCATTTCTTCTTTCTTATCCATTATTTATTTTTCTGTTAACAAATGCAAATTTTTATGAATAGTAATTTGTTTATTATTACATTAAGAATTTGTCTACTATAAATGGGTGCTAAAAACGTACAGTAGAAACTGCCTTTTATAAAGAATTAATCAATTCCAGAAGAGTTCACTACATTATGCACATGATGTAGCTTCCATAAAATATATGTATGTAGAGGTAATCTGTTCTAGGCCACAATCTACATCAAAGTTACCATCCAAATAATGATTTAAACATAAACAATAAAACACAATATTAAAAACATAATACAAAATTAGTTGTTATATGTACAACATAGTTTGACTTTAGTAAAAAGAACTTTTAAAAACATTAAATAAAAACATAAATGTATTGTAAACAAAAATCACATTATGTTGATTTAATCATAAGAATTAAAGGATTTAGACCTACTAGAGGGAGCCAGGGTCTCCAGTTTACTCTGTTACTGGTACCCCATTTTAGTTACCTAAATTATATTTTGGAGATTTTTTTTCTCTAAAACATTTCCAATTGACCAGAATAACATTTTAGTTTCCTTTGTACACAAGAATTATGGCACCACCAGACAACAAGTAAGCATGATTAAAATTTTTCTTTGGAGCGCGGTTAAAAATAACTGACAGCCATCTAAATTCTTAGAGATTTCTATTGAAAAACTTAATTTTCAGGAAATATTTTGATTCAAGGCAGCTTTGCTGACTGGGTGAGAGTGTCTGATTGTTGGGAGGACCCCTGAGGGCCTGAATCCTAGTTTTTATATGGGGCAAAGCTGGGGAAAAGGTGCTTTGGGGATTGTTACCAGAATTGGATAACTCATTTATTTGTTGGCAATAGTAACATTATTCATTTAGACTTTAATGCTTGCATTTTAAACGTGAGATTTTACTTTTAAAGAAAAAAAATTTCCAGGCCTGCTTCATATCGATGGATTGCAATGCCATCAAACGCAAGGACACATGTTTCACAATATCAAAAAAATGGAGCAATTAACGTTGAACTTTGTATAATTGCATATAATTAATTCACTTAGAGCTATGAAGATGAGAGCGTGTCTCTTGAAAGCGCTCACAGAATAGTATAATTTTTTGTTTTAAGTATAAAATAGCTTTGCATTCAGGTGCAATAGCGCCTATATTATTTTACAAGTATTTTTATTCACACACAAAGTTTTCATGTTAGATTTGAATTACAACAATCGTAAATTGTTTCTCATTGTACCTGATCATTTATTTCAAGTGTTGCTTTATCTTTTATCCAAGCATTTGATGCTGGATCACGGACTATGTCTTTTATAACGTTTTTACCAGATTTGGATGGCTCATTCAAAT
Organism: Epiperipatus broadwayi; assembly: GCA_028023455.1. Taxonomy (NCBI): domain Eukaryota; kingdom Metazoa; phylum Onychophora; class Udeonychophora; order Euonychophora; family Peripatidae; genus Epiperipatus; species Epiperipatus broadwayi. The sequence goes on from JAQFVV010012449.1 coordinate 4,226,962, forward strand.
GACAACATTATTCATTGCAGTTTTGTGCTTGCATTTTAGACCTGAGATTTGATTTGTGAAAAAGATTCTTTTTCTACTATAATGAATTGTTTTAAACTGTATCTGAACATTTGATTTCAAGTGTTGCTTAATTATTCAACCTTACATTCTATATGAAACGTTTTTTTCTATCTTAAATGCTGAACTATAAAAATCGATAATTTTAACATTTGACTATATGGTTTAGTGCTTCTGGTTTTCATAGGTTATCAAGGTGCTGAAACATGATGGACACTATTCAATATGCAATTTTAATGGATACATTACTCTATGTACATCTTTGATTGCTCTATAAATCTAGAATTATATTGTGGTATAACACATAATGCAAGCATCTGGTTACTACATATACATTAAAGTTCTTGATTTTGGAAAGTAATGATGAAATTTTTATGCAAGGCATTGGAAATCATGGAGATTTGTACTGTGATTTTAAATTTAGCAATTATTATGACATTGGATTGTTAACAGTTGTACCTCATCATATGGATTGTGCTTTTAGTTTTATCACTTGATTTTTACCAATAGTTAAGGACCTCATGGATTAAGGCTTCTAGTTTTTTATAAGTTGTCTGGAAGCTGAAACATGATGGACAAAACTAAAGTTCCCAAAGAGTTCAACTGTGATTTGAACATTGGATTGGGGCTACTGTGTCACTCTTCTTTGCGGTCTTGAGGACTGAGTCTGTTGCTTGGAGAACTCCCAGGACTTGCTTCCTGGTCTTGGAGGGGGGTTGGGATGTGGGTGTATTGGGTTCTAGTATGGGCTTCAGATGAAAGAGTCTGGAACTTTGGAAGATTCCTGGGGCCTGAATTCTAGTTCTTATAGGGGGGCTGGGATGTGAAGTGCTATGGGGATTAGTACAGGTTTAATCTTTCTCATCTTCAGATCAGTGGAGATGATGTGATGCATTGTGTTTTTAGTCTCTTTGTTCTCTATATGATTCATAGGTTGGTTATTAGACTATGTGATAATCTGCAGATGGCATATGATATAAACATGTGAGATTTACATTTTTGATTAGTGCTGCAGCATTGCTTGTTTTGGCTGTGAAGATGAGAGAATCTCATGCTTGGGTGTCTCAAGCCAGAGAGTTCTACTATGGTTTAAACTTCAAATCGGGGCTGCTTTATCACTCATCTCTGCCATCTGGATGGCAGGTTCTGGTGCTTGGAAGGTCTCACAAGCCTGGGTTTTGGAAAGAATCTAGATCTGTGGGGATTAGTAAGAGCATTGGATGAGAGTCTGAGCTTTAGAAATACCCCAAGGCCTGGTTCCTAGTCCTTAGAAGGGAGGGCTGGGACATGAGTGCTGCAGGGATTAGCACAGATTTTCACTTTCTCATCTGGATGGTGGAGATGATGTGATTCTTGGTAGCTGTGATCTACCTAGTTGCCATTAAGGTCAGGAGTTACTTAGTAAACTATGAGAGAAGTTATGAATGGCAAGATATATGCATATACAATTCAAGGTTTTTCTGTTCTCTTGGTAAATCAAGTTCTGCATTGTAAATCATAGTTGAATCTTGTATATCACTACATATAACATGTAAATTCAAAGATTAATATTATGTTAATAAATCATATTTTGAGAAAAAAAAATTAAAGGATTTATAATTTCTTGTTTAATTTTTACCTTTTTAATGCTAAGTTCTGTGTTTGTTTTTGCCTCAAAGTGAAAATTAAAATGATATTGTAAAAGCAAAAACAAACTTTGTATGTTAATAAAAAAATCTTACTTTTATTTTCTCACTTGGAATATTTTTTTGAAAGTGTTACTTTTTGCACCCATGTATTGTGTATCAACCAATGGCATTCATCATAATTCTCTTTAATCACCATTTTTATAGCCTTTTTATTTGGACTTATCTTGATATTATATTTTCTTTTCTGACTCAAAGAAAAATAAAGTAATTATTTGAAAGCAAAAATAAATTTAATCTATCAAAAAATTAACTTTTAATCTTCTAATCTGAATTCCCCCCCCCCCCCACAATATTAAACCATTTTTCCAATCCATTTTATTTTAAAAAGCCCTGAAACACCTGATGCATATGTGTCCTGCGTTAGCCAATAATGTTCATATAGTATTTTTGACAGTTTTACACTTTTTCCTTTTTGATTTTTTTTTCATTACCATGTTAATCTCAGATTTTTGGGTTTGTGTCCAAAATTATATATATACATAGCGAAATCATTAAAAAATAATGACAAGTAAAGTATGTTCATAAACAGGAAAACAAATCAAGTTGATAATTTAAGTTTTACATGAAAAAGATGTCTACTATTCTAATACTTGTTGTAGTCTTTACATTTATTGTTGATGTACAATTTTTTTTTTCTATAAGCCTTTATTGTAGCAAAACTCACAGTATACTACATATGCTCCACTATTATCCATTAATGTTCTTTCCATGTCAAGATATGATGTAAATAAAAATGAACTGTTACATTTAAAAACTTATATTTACATTCAAACTTGACCAAAATCATATCAAAATTTTAATAATTTCTTTTAAAACAACAAATATTTATATCTAATTTATTTTTGTTATAATCATCAGTTAAAAGAATAAAATAATGTGACAGAATGTAATATCCGGGTAACTAACTTTTATAATGATGCAATGCAATGTCTAACCATTTCATGCTAATTTTGCTTCTTACAAATGATCAATAGTTTAAAATATATGCATTTTAAATTTCTGAAAATCAAGAACTCACTGTATTGCACTGTATATACTGTAAGGGTAATCTTAAATTGTAACTAATTGATGTTGGGGAGAATATAATAACTCTTCTATAGTCACTTCTGTACAACAAAAACATGTATGCTAAATATACAAAGTATGTTGTAATAGTTGTCATAAGTATACACATATTTCATAGGCAAAAATTACAATGCAATGTTACAACAAAATGTCTACCAGATGAATTTTACAATTCAGCATTCTAACTTCTACTGCAATATCTATTAGTTTTATCCTATATGCACTCACTATATTGTTTATTTAATAATAAATTTATTAGTCAAACAACATATGAACTATATAAGTAAAGCATACTCTGCCAAATAAGTGATAAATGTCTACTCATGATCAAAGCATTGCATTTATGAAGATACATCACTATCTATAAAAGCAATATTAAATAATATTTATCTAAACATTTCACTTTTATGAATAATGGCATAATCTACATTTGGAAAAGTAACTTGAATATAGCAAAGTAAATATTCATCTGTTAAATGTTTGCTTATTTCTAATGTAAAATGTGGAAGACATAACAGCAGTAACCTTATCTCTCACACTAACATTGCAGAAAAAGTGTCGTGTGCTCAAAGTAAGAATAAAAGTTAATCATGCAACATAATATATCAGAATAGGATTATTGAAAATATTTTCTAAACCACAAATTAGAATTTCATGCTACTTAAAAATGCTATACAAAAAGTCATATAAGCAGAATGACAATACATTTAAATTTCTATTTATCATTAAAATCCTATTTGTAAGTTAAATTTTGCATTTTCCTAATATTCCAATTATTTTATAAATCAATAAACCATACAAAAAATAATTTTCTAAACTTGATGTATTTAGTTATTATTGGCCAGATTGAGAAGTTTCACATTAGATATCCAATATTAAAGTGTTCAGTTAACGAAAAACAATCACTTACCATATTCCTCAATAATCTTACATTGTGAATAAATTCATGAGTTTGTTTTTTTAATATTTACTTTGTTAATCAAATTAAAATTAATCTCCATTAAGTAACAAAAGAAATTGAGTATTTTTCATTAAAACCAATTAGAATTTAATATTTGATTACTCATTACTAAATTTCCAGTATTAAAAGAAATTAAAACTTTCTATCAAAGCTAACTAGAATTTAGTATTTAGAATAATAATTATTAAATGTAAAATTAATTTGGATGACAATAAAAGTACAGTGACAAAACACTTATATGGAGTTTCTCAGAAAAAAAAGAATGGTAGGAACTACAAATTTATTTGCCAGATTATTAATATAGATGAAAATATAACAGATGAAGTTAATCATAGAATTAAACTTGAATGGAAGTTTTTGGTAGAAATAATTTAATATCAAAAGAAAATATCCTTATGTCCTAGGACATTTTAATAATGTATTTTCCCAATTATTACTTATGGATCTGGCATCTAAACATTTAATTATACAACAATACAGGGATTTCAAATTAATCAATGAAATATGGAGAGATATATGTTAAGAATAATAGGAAGAGCTCAAAGGTGAAATATATGGCTGAAAAAAAAAACAAATAAATTTCAATGACATCATTGAAAAATAAGATGCTAAAATGGAGTTAATCAGGATATAATGCTAAAACAAATAATTACAGATGAATAGCTGAAGTTTTAAATTGGATTCCAAGACAAAGGGATTGCATGTGAGAGAAATGTATGAAATAAAAAAAAATTAAAGTAATAGGTAGAGAAGAGATGTTATGAATTAGAGACTCTGAATTAAACTTGGAAAGACCTTGATCTTGCAGTAGATAAATAATGCTTAAAAATAATAATGCCGATACATTAATAAAAATGCTGGAATCAGATCAAGTGCCAAAAAAATTTAAAACCATTGTTCACAATATTCTAAAAAACATATAATCATAAGCATTAAGTTTAATTTAAAAAAAACATCTATCTATTTAAAATGCCATATTAAAAATTTCAAAAGAGCATCATAAATCTTGTGAATCAGGATAAATTTCAGTAATTAAATCTATAACTTAAATATAAGAATCTTTATTTAAAATGTAATCATTTATCTTGTTGTAGAGTTAACAAATCTTAGTAAATAACTACAAAACAAATAGTTAAACAAATCTCTTAAAGATTAAAATATTTAAAATATCTCACATGAATTTATTATATGATACCAATATCCAGTTAAATGACAAGTTTCAAGGACAAAAAATGTGGAATCTTTGAATTTAATCTGTATTTCAACATAAATGTATTATTCTAAGCAAAAACTTAACCATTATCTAATTATAAGAAATAAAATAGTATATTTAACATGTGAAAAAAATATTTTATGTGAACATTGGCAAAATCTATGATTAGTATAATAACATAAAAAATATATAAGTTCTATAGATATTAAACTTTTTTAATACTAAGAGTGTACAATTGCTCATATTTATTTTCAATTAATCATTAAGTCCTTGCAATGATAAAAGTAAGGGGTATTCAATCTTTATTGATAAGCCAATTAATTTTTTAGTAAGAAAAGAATTTGCAGTACTCTTCAAAAAAATGTATATTAAAAAAAAAAAAAACTAAAAAAAAAAAAAATTTAAAATATTTGTAAAATAATGGTTCAATAAATGATGCTAGAGTGATGACTCAAACCAATCAGGTTGAATATTGACACAAGTGATATTACATTCTTAAATGTTGGCTTTATTTCTCTGAAAATTTTTTTTGTTAAAATTAACTATTTATGTGATTTTATATTTACTTTAAAAATAAATAATTTAATGTAATTTCTTTTATTTGGAAATAAAATATAATAATATATTTGTAAAAATCCTAAGTTTCAATAAAAAAGATGAATATGTTTAATTTGCATTTATTATCATCAAATGAGAAAATTATTTTACTTAACTTTTATTGCTCATGTTATTTTGATTCATTTAATATTATCATTGATAATACAGCAGTGTTCACATAAAAGTTTAATCCAATTCAGTTTTATCTACTAGAAAATAAAATAATATTAGATGAGTAATTTTATTAACAAGTAAGTAACATAATGAACCAACATTTACGTAAAATATACCTGCAATCCCAGCTAATATTACAAAACACAATTACAAACATATGGGAAAATGTCTTTGTTTCTATTTATCCATCTAGGATTATAAATAGAATACAACTAATGTCACTATAATATAAAAACAAATATTTCAAAATGCAAAGAATATTCAAATTATAAGGCAACATTAATTGTTCTACATAATAATTATAAAAGTTATGATAGATATATTTGTGAACATAAGTTTGTTGGGTTATTTATTTATTAATGAAAATGTGTGTTCAACATCCCGTATTGCTATTTGTGTTATCTGGGGTAATGTTGTAATTTTATTAACATATTTAAATACTTATTCATTTTTGAGTGCCACAATTATAATATATTTAGCATCTTCAACAGGCAGAGGAAAAAATACATATTTATCTCAATTTATTAATAATTGTTCTCTACAATATAATGAGGCATGGCAACAATGATTACTGTGCATATCAAAATCTTATTGCAGCAAATAATTCTGAAATAGATTTGTCCTTATACATAATATAATTATATTAGATGATAAGACAGCTTGAGGTAACTAGTATGTGGTAACTCATGGTCATTACTGGTAGTAATTTGAAACAAATTTTAATAGCACATAAATATTTGAAAACTAAATTAATTTTCTTATAGTAAATAAATCTGACAGTAGCCTGAAAAATCTAAATGAACCAATATATTATTAAGATCCAAATAGTCACTAAAGATAATCATTTCAACTTCTGTATTCAGTCATACAATGTAAATTAATAGCATTATTTTGCTATGCACATATGCGTGTGTGAATATGTGTGCACATGCATGTATGTATGATTTAAAAATATTGAAACCATAATAAAATGCAAAAATTATATTCCACAAAAGTGAGCAAATAAAAAATAACATGATAACAAATTTCAAAAATTGCTACACTGGGCATTCATTGTAGAATATCTTTAACAAAGCAAAATACTTGCTTTGATAAAAATGTTCTGCATCAAAACTCTGGCTTAGCAATTTTTTATCACCAAATTATTTATTGTCATACACTCTTGTGAATATAATTTATATATATTATAGTAAAGCCATAATATACACTGTATAAAATTACTTCAATTATATGCTATCCAAATATATATATATAAATAAAATAAAAACATTAAAATTAATGCATTTACTACATTTTATGATATGAGAGCAGGCATTTTCCCATCTCAGAGTGGCATATGTAATCATGTTTATTAATAACATTACATTGGGCTAGGTTTAAATCAAATATATTTTATTCATAGCTTTGATATAGTACAGTGTTTGCATGATAAAATGTTTTCTAAAGATAAAACTAAAAGTTTTATGAAATTTAATATATTTATAAAGTATCTTTCTTAAAAAATAATGAAAGTTATTGATTTAGAAATGCCGATAAATAAGAATTCCAAAACAGACTTACTACTGTGTGAGAAACCTTAATGTTTGAAGAATTTAACCTAGAATCTCAAATGAATAATGGCAAATAGAGATAACTGTATAAATTCAAAAACTAATACAAATTTAAAAACATCAAAATAACTAGAAAAGCTTTTTGTCTGCTGTTAATAAGACTACTAACAGCATTTCCTTAAGCAGGAAATAGTTATTGAAAAAAGGAATATCACCCAGAATGCATTTAATTGCAATGTAATTCATATTTTATTATTAATTTTATTTAAAAAATAAAGTTATGGTACATTGACTTTTTATTATTTCTTGAGTAATTGTGAGCTATACACACTCATAGTAAATATATAAGCTCTAACAATTATTAGTGATCACGACATCATTTTTTAAAAAATTTTGTTTATACCCTATCTTTATTTTACACCATGCACCAATTTAAGCTTTATTACATGATTAGAAATATACATCACATATATGATAAGTTTGATTGGCTACAATGGCTAAATGAATTTATTTCAAGATTCTTTTATATGTTGTAGGTTTCTTGGAATAAAAAATATATTCGATCCGGGAGGGAGATAATAACAAAACACAAAATCTTGAAACAAATTTCCTTCTTCCATAACAGTTTCATTAATTAATAATAATTTCATTTCAAATTTTTCTATAAACTTACAGCAGAATTTCAAGTTGTATAATGCTTCTTTGCTTTGTGCAATAATTTTCATATCCACATATTTTTTCTGAGCATGCACATTTATTTCTGCACTAATTTAATCTTATTACTGCATCAGTATTCTATAATTTTAGAGGTCACAGTATTATTTTGTTTATTTCATTCAATATCAAAATTGAACTCATATGTATTGTAATGGTATAATCAGGATAACAAGTAAGGTAATAGTATATGCTAAGGTTAAAATATCTGTTTAATGTGTAAGTAGAATTAAATAAATTGTATCATCAGTTAATATGAAAATAACAGAATTGATAACGAATAGTGACCGAGAGACAGAGATTATTGCAGCTAATCAGTTATAAAATTCTGAAAGTACAAATATGAAATAAATTAAATAAAAAATGAAACATACCCTGATTTCAAACTCCTTCTAGAGTGAGGAAATAATAAAAGTTACTAGATCTTATGGATATGTCATAAATTATGAATTACAAATCTAAATCATATTTAGAAATAAGAGGAACATATTAATAATACCTAGCTTGTTTGACTACAATGATCAATGCTAATTGAATGCAAGTTATGAATATTACCCATACAGGGATAAAGTAAATGAAGCTCACAATGTTGAATTTAGTAAGTAACAATGGCAGTTTTATTTATGTTAAATAAATAATGAACAAATAAAATTAAAGATATTGTATGAAAATAATTCAGTTTATAGTGATTTTGCATATTTTTTATTATTAGTGATGCTGAACAATATACTCATTTCAAAATTAGAAAAAGATTTATGTTTAAATTGATCTTGATAAAATTAGATTAATAAATAAATGTTAACCCTATTATGATCCATTACCAGGGGTATCAGATCTAAATAATCTATTCCAATGAGGTTCACTCCTTGATCGCTTTCACTCTCAATTAGTTATTATGGTTTTTTCTAATTTTGTCAATGTCTAATTATTTGTCTTATGGTAACATATATAGATGAAATTACCATCCAAATACATATAATAATAAAAATTTTAAATAAAAGCAGACACTTTACTATGGCAATTAAGCATTAAAGATCCAGAATTTTGATCCCACTTGATATAGCAATAGAGTTCAGATATATTTCCTTTGATGTCCAACAATTGTAGAGCAAAATTAATATTAAATGATAATTTGGAATTATTTCTCCAAGTAATTCCTTTTAAATTATCATGCACTACATACTGTTCCACAAATAATAATAATAATAATAATTCTCCTTCTCCTTATTATTATTATTATTATTATTATTATTATTATTATTATTATTATTATTATTATTATTATTATTATTATTATTATTATTATTATTATTATTATTATGATGATGATGATGATGATGATGATGATGATGATGATGTTTCAAAAAAGGAAGTTTATTAATCAAAGAAATACAGAGTTTTTTACAATGATTTTTTACAGTAATTTTTCCATTGGTTTTATATACAAGCATTTTTAGAGTCTTTAGTTACATGTTTTCAATAAAAAGTTATCTCATTCTTACATAAAAAATTATTTATTGTAGGGAGAGAAAAAAATTGTCTTTTTTATTTCTGCATTTTATTGTTATTGAATTTTCAGTGTTCTTAAATTTTTGGTGCTTATAGCATTGATTGTTGTCTGATAAGAGACCATGTGGCTGCATAAATATGGGGATTTGCTACTGTTTTGTCTCTATTCCATATATGATTTAATTTGTTGTAGAAGGTGGGTGGATGCCTTCTGGGGTTGTTGCCCATTAGATAGGTACACCTGGTACACCAAAAAGCATATAATACAACGGTTGCTGCCCTAATGTTGGGTATTGATCTGCCTTAAAAAACCTTAATTATTTGACAAATGGTCATTCTTTGTTGGTGGTATATTGCACACATTATTGTTTTTATATTGTGTAATGCAGTACTTTGATTCAATAGGTGTTGTAGAGTCTCTTCAGCCTTGTGGATAATCCACAAAAAGGGTCTATTGAAACATACATCCTTTTATGGTGTAAGAAGTATGTTGTTGGCATTGCAATGTTGTTATTGTTATTATTATTATTATTATTATTATTATTATTATTATTATTATTATTATTATTATTATTATTATTATTATTATTATTATTATTATTTTGTAAAAACAAAAATAATAACTAAAACCTTTTACTTTTCACTTAAAAAAAATCTGAATTCAGCAAGTGGAAAAAAGAATTTTATACATAACAAATCCCAAAACCAATAATCTAATTTTTAAAATAAAAAAAATAAAACTTTCAAGATAGATCTGGAAATGACAAATGAAAACTAGAGGGAATTCCTAGTGTTTATAATAATAAAAACATTCGTTTTATTTTTATGACTATTTAAATATCATATTTAGAATAGAAATATATTTTTCCTCCCCTGAATTTCCTATTATCGTCTTGAAACTTTCAACAGCAAAATCAACAAACAACTTTTACTTAGAAAATTATAGTTTTGTAGCTGACTAAAGGTAAAGCTCTCAAGAATTGTCAGTGTATTTGTATATACAAGTATACGTAATTTTTAATCAAAATATTGCAATCTGTAAAATATTTTTTGGTAATATAATTTGTTCAAAATAAACAAATATAAAAAATTTTTTTTTTTCTTTATCTAGATAAATAGTAAATGTTTTCTCTAATATAAACATACAGTATATATATATATTTATAATGCTGAATCTGATGATTTTTTTAATTCTTAAAATTTCTTATCCTTCTATGCTTTCCTACTATGAGAATGTATATACATAAATAATAAAGTTATCAATCAGCGTCAGAGATAACTCTTTGCATATTCAGTTATTTGATAAATTGTATCCACATTTGATCAAACAATAAACCACCAGCAATTAACTAATCTCCATCTAAAAGTGAATTGTGTTTTTTTTTTAAAACTATTCATTGGAAGAAACATAAGTAACTGGAAGCAAGTGCTACAACTTATAATGCCACTGTTTCGTGCTTTAAAAGATATTACTCTTTGGTTCAAAAATTAAGATGTCTAATTTCTGATCACTAATAGAGAAAATTCAAATTATCTGGCTACAGTATTTTAATTACTCTAGACTTTCATATAAATGTATATATAATTATGTATTTCAAAATCTTATTGATAAAATAGGATCATAGAATTATTCCTTAAAGCAATTTGCTAAAGATGTCACTAAATAATAATAATAATAATAATAATAATAATAATAATAATAATAATCATCATCATCATCATCATCATCAGATATTTTACTGTTTGGAAGTTTATAACAAGTGTTAGAGTTGGCCCACAAATTGAGAACCTCAAACTTCATAATTGCCCTTCTATCTCTCCACCAAATCACACAGAACAAGTTACCATTTTAACACACACCATTTAATTTTTAAGATGAATACTAAGTAATAATTTTTTAGTAATAGAATAAAAATAAAACAAAAATTAGTGATTAAATATACGAATTTCATTTTAAAATGTATTAAATAAGTGATTAATCATATCAATATGGGTAACAAAAAAAGTCTAATCTTTAATTAAATTTGACATATCCAAAAGATTTATTAATCATTAAAGCTATATACGTATATTTATTTATAATACCATAAAGTATTTAAATAAATTTAAAGCAGGCTGTTGTATTAATATTGTTCTAAATAATGACTTAATATTTTTAATTATATATATATAATTCCACAAAGTGTTTTCTTAAATCATAATTTTTTTATGGTTACAAAAATAAACATAAAAAAAAACAATAAAAAAGAATATAAATATTATGACAATTGTTTAATTTTAATTACACTTTCATATATCACAAATTCAGTTGTGTACTTACTTGTGCTGAATAGGCATGACAGTGGGGCAAGACTTTGGAAATATAATCATCTAGTTAATTTTTAATTTATTTTATAATGACATATTTTTTATATTTTTTATTATTTTGGCATCTATTTGGCTTTAAATGATCTCTTCAGGTATCAAAAAGTCTAAAATCAAAAAACTATTAAATATAAAAAGATGACAACACAGTATAATTCATCAAATATAATCTTCAATAGCTTCTCTTCTTCTTTCCTTCCTTATTTCTGCTTGGAATGTGGTTATTATATGTTATATAATTCAAATATAAATATAATAACAATTTCAAGATTTAGAATATATCCATTGTGAGATTCTTTCTATGTATTTATTGTGCATCTCATGTGAGTCTACAGGAAACATGAGAAAATGGTGGTTTAGAGAAAAATATTGTGCCAGAGCTAATTATCTACAACATTTCTAGAGGTGTTGGTTTTTGTAATATAAATAAAAGATTAGATTTTATACAACCTATGTTGAATGAAGTGATTAAGCATTCTTTTATTAAGATATTTATCATACAGCTTATTTTTGATACAAGTCACACTACTGATTTCGATAATACTAAAATGTTAGAAAAATTTAAAAGTATAATTTATTCCTTATGAGGGAATCTACAGAAATTATCAAAAGATTAGATGGTTAAAGCAACATCAAAAAAACACAATGTAATATCATATCAAGTATTGGGTCTACTTTAGATTCTTTCTCTGTCTTTAGTAATTTTACATAATTTGTTATCAATAAAACATCAAGAGACTTTTTACAAGTTTATTTTTTCACTTTCTTCATCTACAACTGATCAAAATTCTGTGAAGAAATACAATACATGAAAAGATAATTGCACATATTTTTACTAAATAAAGAATCAAAATGGTTTTTTTCTTTGGGAGTTCATAAAAAGTTAGAGAGCCAGAAAGGACAGAGCTGATTGTTATATAAGGACTTTAATAAGTTTCAGAATCTGTTATTCTATCACTATACAAAATCAAGCAGGATATTATTACCTTAAAAAACATTGCAATCACTCTTGAGAACATATTGTCTCCGAAAAAAACAGTCATCATCAAAATATCAGATCTACATACGTATATCGGAGTCTGACTTTCAACAATCTGATCTAGATTGATTTGAATGGGAAAAAATTTCATTATCAAGATCTTTCTACACAGTGCTCTCCAAAACTTTCTTTACATATATAACATTACACCAAATTCAACACCATATAACAAGGCAAAATTTAAAAATTAAAATTTTCACAAACTATTGATTTTAGTGGTGAGATAGACTTCCCAAATACAATGAAATACAAACACAATACAGATATATACTAAATAAATTTCTCATAATTCTCAGTTACTTTATAAGAATTCTAAAAAACTTTCAGTATAATAATTTTTTTATTATTTTCTTCAATTTCATTCTTTTCAAATAAAACAACCTTAGTCTGCTGAGGTATAATCTTATAGCCTATATTATTTTGGTTATATATACTGCAGAACTAAGATATGTATTTTCACTCCAATTTTGTGAGCTTTTACACTTTCATTTAAGTTCATACCACTTTGACTTATATGTAATTTTTTTACAGGTCAACATAATATAAGCTGAAAGGAAAGAATAATATCTTAGTCCTGCATTATATATCCATGAAAAAAGTATTGTCCATAAGATTGTGTGAGCAGGCTAAGATTGCCTTCTTTGAAAAGAATGAAAGAGAGAAAAGAATAAAAGAATAGTTATTACTAAAAATTTACTACAATGAAACTATTAATTTACTTAAGAGTTCTTATGATATTAAAGGTACTTGAGATATAATTGTGAATTATGAGTAACTTATTTAGTATATCTTTGTGTTCTGTTTGTATTCATTTACAATTGAGAAGTCTGCTTTAGCAATGAAACCAATTTATTGTGAAAATTTATATTTTTAAATTTTGGATAGTTTCTTTTTAAATTTTAAATCTCATGAAATTTATTTACTTTTAGTGACTAGTTATCTTTTAGCTTTTGACATTATATATAAGTTAAAGCTCCCATGATGGAAAATACATAAATCATAAAAATCTCACAAGTATTAATACCTGAATTACTACTTTCTGCAAATAATTATTAAATAATATAAATATTGATATAATAAACATATATATGTATAATATTTAAATACAGGTATATTTTATATTACTGTAGTTTAAATGTAATTACTGGGCATTTGAACCTAAAATTTCAAGCTCCTTTCAGCTATCAAATCTATCTCATACACCTGATACACATGACCACAGATATATGAAAAATATAAATTATCTGCAATATAAATATTCCATGCTGAACCAGCATTCATCAGTTGGTCCAGATCATCATCTCCCACACATATATAATTTGTACTCAGTTTATATTAAGATAGCAAATCTTCAAACTTTAATGGACAGCCTTCAATCTACTCCAACCATCCAACTCTTCAGCCTTCCATATGATTGAAAATCTGATGATGGGCATATTGTTTGTATATACATATCACACATTATAATGATCCAACAAGAAGACTAAGAATTAATATAAGATGAAGAAGGTTAATACATTAAAAAACACAGGAAAATCTAATGAGATGTAAAAAAAGTGTAGGATGCTGATACCATGAGATGATATTTAGTCATAAACTAATAATCAACATGAAACAAAATAGTAGGGAGACTTTAAGTTAATCCATGGCATTTAAATAGTGTGCCGGTCAAAATCGTGTATTCATTCAACAAGACCAATAATCCAAGCAAAAGTACCTTGAATCCAACCATGCACAAGATACATATGTCAGGACAAGTATGAATCCTAACCTATTTGCCTAAATTATTGCCTCTCTGACTAATGGATAACGTTTGTGATGACACTAGCAGTGCTTGGTTTTATTCCGTCCCAGCTGGAAGTCATGGTTCACATAGAGACTCAAAATAATAAAGGGTTTATATGAAAAATCAATGACTTAATGGATTATGATTTGATCGATTACTAATGGTTTGAACCGTAATAATGATAATTCTTTATGGCAACATTATAAAGAAGTGAATTTACATCAAATAAATATTATAAACAAATAGAGTAATTAACCTTAGAGATTGGGAGTGATGACAAACTAAGTTTATTTAAATGACAATATTATAGGAATTTATTAAAGAATTTAGTACAAAATAAGTTAAGTCTTTGTTTATACAACTTGGTTATTTTATTTAATTCATTTTGATGCAGTTTTGACAAACAATGTAAAAGTTTGTTAATTGGTCGGCCAAAAACCAATCAGCAATAAAATAAGATATTACAAATAAATCTGTTTTATATATATATATATTACAAAATATGAAAGATGGGCATTTAAAACACTATTACATTTAAAATCATTTGTATATAATGAGTGTGGAAGCAAAATAGTTCTTAAATAAATAATTGACAATTATACAGTCAGATTTAAATAATTACAAAATTTGTTTGGGAAGGATGTGCCACCACAGCAGAGAGCATTTCAGGTGTTAAATAAAGATATAAAATGATGAAGAAGGCAGTACGGTATTATAGATTACAACAAAATAAATGAGGTGGCTTTGCTAATAGAAATTCCTGATATGTACAGTTGGCCCTCTAGCCAAAGCATGTCTCTGAATAATAATAAAATATTTTTGATGTGCTGGGCTTCCATACACATTTTAAATGGCAATGCCCAAAAAGATCCCTTCGTATGAACTACGTCTACTTTGAGGGAGTGTGAAAGACCGGACTGGTCAAAGTTAAATTTCCGAAGGTCCTGGTGAATAAGTAGCAAAGCAAAATACTAATACTAAATCAATGGTTGTAGTTATAAATACATAATGCCTTACACATATATATAGATAATGTATCACTAGCAAGATTAATAAATGAATTCCTGATTAAAATAATCAGTTCCCTGACATCGATAGAAAGTCCCCACAAACCTTAGTCCACTAATGAATGAATCATAAATATAATATATAAATGAAGAAAAAAAGAGTTAACTAAAATATAAATTGTTTACCACACTTCACAAATATTTCATTTATTAATAAGTTCTTAAATAATTTATAAAAGATTACAAAATAAGACTGTTTTTAATTATCATAGATGGGCATTAAATATCAAACTAATAAATTGTAAAGCATAATGTTAATATTTTCTGACAAATAAAATATATGTATGAAATATATAGATTGATAAAATTCTATGATAAATTTTACTTAATTGATTCACTAAAATTATTTATTCTTTCAGAAATAATTACAGGGATATTTTAAATTGGAGTTAATAGTAAGATACTTTTAAAATAATTTCAATCATTCAAATAAATTTATATATGAGGTACAAAACTAAATGAGCTTTCTATTAATTAATTTACGGAAGGAAGTCTTCTTGTAATGATTTTTAAATTAAAAAAAAAAATAACAGGGGGAGGATTTAAAGTTAATAGCTCATTGAATTTTGTAGTTGGCCATTTCAGTAAGTCAAATAATCTAAACAAACCGACAAAAATTAATTTAATTTGCCGCATCAAAATAATGTAAAATTTTATAAGAATTGATATTTTAAATTGAATAAAATTAAAAGATGCATTTTAAACCAAGCCATATAAACATCACACAGATATATAAAATATAAATTAGTATTGATTTGGAAAACAAATAAAATGGAATCAATGGCTTGCAGCAAATTGGACTTTACAGCAGAATCAATCAGTACGCATTCCATGGCTGGAAACAGACATTTATACAGTTAGATTATTTGCAGGCTTCCTTGACACGGACAGACTCTGGCTAGATGTTTAAGCACTGGAAAGGCATGGATGAGTTGGTGGAACAGACCTCTGAGAAGCAAACGACCGATCTTTTCACCCCGTCATTTCTTTAGGCACGATATATATAGATTAATCACTTCTCTTCAGTCAACTCAACAATAATTAATCCCTAATCAAATTTTCCAATATTTATGTGTTCTGGTCTTATCTAAAGGATTAAATCTACACTGACCTCCACCAATTGTAACTGCACTCAGCAGTTCTGTGAGGTTGGTGCCACTTTGGAGGGAAAATCTCTAACTCTGCATGAACATGCCCCAAGGGTTGATTTGCTAATTAAAAAAACAACAACAACAAGCATATTAAGTTTATCAGTCATTGTACTAACAAAATCTATTTAATTATGGTTTAGATTAACAAAATGTAGATTTTATTCAGAAACATTTGGTACAATGACTTTCAAACATATTTGGTATAAACTTTTACAAATTATTTCTTAAAAATATTTCATTGTTTAAATAATTGATTCTCAAGTGTACATTGATTAAAAGATAAATATAAAATGTTACCAACTGATTTGTTGAAGAAAATGAACTTTAATAAAGAATTTGAAATATTTGTAACATTTTATAGATATCTAGGATTCAATTCAATTTGATAAAATAAACACAATATACATTTTTACAAATATAAAATAAATGAACTAATATAAAAAGGTTAGTTTTAATTATAAAATAAGATTAATGAAATATAAAAGATTATAATATTGATTAAAATATACTACCACCTATTATGAGATGGGTGTCAGTTAATAAAGATTGGGTTCAAACCCAGACTAGTGCTGATGACATTGGCACTAGGTGAAGCAGGAATATGTACTATATTTCCAGCTTCAATAGTTCTTTAAAAATTACATAAATGATCATATATATATATATATCTCAAATATCATTATCTCCAGAGCTATATTCTATATTCAGAAGAACTCAGATAAATATATGAAAATATGAGCAAACATGTACATAAAACAATCAATTAATATAATAACAAGTAAAAGATCTGATACTCTCCAATATTACAAACAAATTACATCTGCCATTGATTCACAGGTAAAGATGAAATATTTCCAGAAATTGATAACACAGCAATAAATATATTACTATATGTGTATACAAAAGTGTACCTAGCAATACGATATATTCCAATTAATTACTTTCTTTAAATCTACTGTTAAATATTATTCTATTTTAACAGTATAAATGGATCTAGACATGATATATATAAATAAAACATTTCAGTACTTAATTCTTGATTTGTTTTTAACATTAATTTCAATAATATAATTCTTATAAATAAATTTTCTAAATTCAAAATCTGGATTTTTTAATTTATTATCAACTTAAAGAACGACTGAGTAATTCTACTATATTTATAAACTCTAAAATATATTGTTTTTCTGAAGGTTTGTGACGATGGTATTTAAATGTGATAATATGTTGGACTATTTCAATCACCTATCTTTAAATATCTAATGCCTAGAAAATTTTAAACTTTATTTGAACTTTTCCAAATATAAATAACTGTGAGTAATAAGACATAAAGACAACACATGTTAGTAGATTATAACTGAAAAAGAGTGAAGAATAATATTACTCAAAACGTTGTATAATCAAATAACCTTTGTTTGTTATAACTATAAGTTGTTTATATTTGTAAAAGTTTAAAATCTTAAACATTTAATAATTGATGATGAAACTAGTCCAACATATATATTATCACATCTAAAACATTATTTATAACCGTCTTAATAAAACTCAAAGTCAACATATTTATCTAGAATGTTTATTTCCTGGAGGCTTTTGTATTACTTCTTTTGTTTCAGAGAGTAACAATAGTCAGTTAAAAACATTTTAACATTTTTAAATTAATTTATTGGCCAACTACTTAAGTCTTATTATAAAGTCGTTAAACACTAAGGAAAATTTATCTATTCTTTTCCAATGAGTATGAATTTGAAATATTGTTTTCTTTTTATACCACAGAAATGAAATGTTCTTGCATTGTTCTTAGTTCTAGAATTAATATTTAAATTAATGTTACTATATATGTAAATGGTACACAATTATTCTATCATCTATACTTTTATATGTAAACATGTGGCAATTTTTTTAATTATGTGTAAAAATATATATGTATATTTTATTCAGCAGTAATTCTCTTCAATATTTTATTCATGTAAATGCATACGTTTCATACATAGACCACCTATATAACAATTCTAATTACGAGTTCGATAAGTTAATAATTGCAGAATCGACTTGGATTCAGCTTGGATAATCCCCAAACTTCAATGGGAACCCCAAATTTAACCAGACATGGAGACTAGCAACTATTGCTTTTGTTATTTCAATTTGTCATTTTTTCATTTAAACTCACCTCAATATTTATACTTATATAAAGGAATGTGCAAAAATGTATAACAAAAGATTAACGTATTTTTCTTCTTAGTTAATAAAAAACAAAATTATAAATATATTTCAAAAAGTTTTGTGTTTTAACTTACATTTATTAAAACAAATGGATTAAAAATTGTTCATTAATTTTTTTTTTTTAAATATCCAATTTATTAAAAACAACATATAGTTACTATGCATAGCTGTTAAAATAAACATATATGTTTTAGACAAAATTGTTTTATTTCTTTGTTGCATTAAAATTTTAAATTTTTGTCTGAGTCAGAAATAAATCAAACAAAATTGGCGTTTTCATATTACTTTTAAATAATGTATATTATTTCAATATATAAAAAAATATTATTACTTAATTAATTATCGCTTACATCAATCCAGATTTTACTTTAAATATTTATATGTATATGAATTTTATTTCTTCTTTCCTTTAAGCTTAAATAAATATATATATACTGTGACTATTTAAGCGATATATATATATTCATTGTGTTGTATGCAATGAGGTGTTTCATCACGTTATATATTGCATACAAAACAATTAACATACATCACTTACACTGTGAATGTATATAAATATTTAAAGTTTAGAAGAGAATTAATAAAATTTATATATATGAATATTGAAAATAAAGTCTGGATTAATGTAAATGTAGATTAATTAAATAAAAATATTTTTTTAATATTTTAAAATACTATACATCATTTAAAATTAATATGAAAAAGCCAATTCTATTTGATTTATTTCTGGCTCTGACAAAAGTGTAAAATTTTAATGCAACAAAGAAAGAAAACAATTTTGTCTAAAACAACTATGTTTATTTTAATAGATATGCATAGTAACTTTATGTTGTTTTCAATACATTAGATATTTTTAAAAAAATATAATTAAAGAACAATTTTTTAAATCCATTGAAAAAATTAAGAGACTGAAGTGGAGTTGGGCTGGGCATATTCATAGAAAAGATGATAATATATGGACAATTGAAATCTTAAACTGGATTACAAACGATTGTAAAAGATTTAGAAAGAGACCACATGTGAGATGAATATATAAAATATGAAAGTATGCTGAAGTGATGTGGAGAAGAGAAGCTAGAGATTGCAGAATATGGATTGAGTTTGGAGAGATATTCATCCTAATTGACAATGATTGAAAATGATATATATCATAGAAATATCAAACTTTAAAATCTAACAATGTAATTTGGAAATCCTATATCCCCTTATATAATAATTTTGATTAATTAACACTAAATTTTGTTAGATTTTTACTAAAATTAATGTACCAATATAATTATGTTGTTTACCAATACGAAGCATTAATTTTATATATATATAAAGCAAATAATAATATCAAGCACATTATTAATATTATTTTGAGCTTTCTGCATGTTCATGTCAGTATTATACATTCAACACATTATTCATTTAACTTACTTTAAAACAGTTACGCAAATGGAGAGTGAAATGAAAAGCTTTGTGGTTGATTACCTTTGTAAATTTTTATTTGAAATTCATTAGATTATTAATCAAATAAGTATAGTTACTTTGCGTATATAATCTTTATATTTATAATTTTGCAAACACACTTTATAAATTCTAAAGCCCATAAAATAAATTTATATGCTAATATTAAAACAAAAGACTCTCATGAAATTTAATTTCTGTGCTCTATACATATTTTTATTTTAGATTTAGGCAGTGCATATCTATATATAATACACACTCACTCTCCTCAAACTCAACTGTTTTAAATTTATTTATTTACTTTCATTAATATATAATTTAATATTTCCCAATTTATTTTATCATAAAATTGATTACTTACTTTAATAATATATCTCATATAATAAATAATTAATGAACAAAAATTTCTATCCATATACATCTTAAAGCCTACACATATGTATTCACTGCATATATATTTTGTTAATAAATGACGAATTTATTTTACTTCCTGAATTTAACCTATCATCTTTTAAAAGAATGAAGATTAAATAAAAACTATTATAAAAATCATCTATAGCCCATTATTTAAAACACACTTAAAATAAAAGTAAATTTCAACATTAAAAATTTTTTGAATATTATTTCTTTAGAAAATAATACATTTTAATAAACTAAGATATATTTTCTTAATCCTTTGGCATATAAGATACAATACTTTGTCAGGAAATTCTTAGTACTTTATAGAATTAATGAAGACCATGAAATTGAAAGAAATGGCATATATTATTAAACTTTGATATAAAAAGTTTATTCACAAATATACCATGTGATGAAGAAAAAAATTAAATGGCCATAAGAGTTTACAAACCAGAACAACTCTTTCATATTGGTAACAATGAAACTATTAACACTTTGTAAAATGATTACATACTTTCAATACAATACAAAATTCTTCCAACAAAATCAAGAAATGGCTAGGGCTCACTATTGTCATCTCTGATTATCAATATTTACATGAAAAACTTGATACAACAGCCATAAATAGTACTCTTTCTCTAGCTAAAATCTGCCTTTGCTATGTTGATGCATTTCTTGTATGGTAGCAGTGTACACTATTACAAACATTCTACCTACATATTAACAACCTATCCTTCTCAATTAAATTCACAACAGAATCAAAACAAAAACAAAAATTTACATATATGAAAAATACATAGCATATATATGCAATCCTATCAGAAAACAAAATGTGAAATCATACTATCACTATAAAATAGAGCAAAAGAAATTTGTTCAGAAACCAGTGATTTAGAAAAGAAGATATATCTACACAGAACAAACTCTCTTGAAGAATGATTATTCATCAGCTGTTACTAAAAAAAGCTTAAACAGATAACAAACAAATATCAAAAGAAAAAACAATTACTGATACTATAATCAAGAACAGCAGATACACTAAAAAAATCTGCAATCAGTATAACATCAGAACATCTTTCCAGAGCCATGCCACACTATGAAGAATTTTAACACTTATAAAGCCTAAACTTAAAATGTGGACAAACAAAAACTGCATCTTCAAAATATCATGTAAATGTCTAAGATAATATTCTGGTGAAATATGAAAAGGATTGAAAAAGCATAAACTCATGATTACAGAAAAACAACAGATGTTACTAAAGTAGCAATCACGTGTGATTGAGCAAATACAAAATATTGGATATAAGAAAAAGTTTAAGAAGAAAATATAAAGAAGCTGCTCACTTAACAATGTCAAATCATGACACGTAATGTCTGGAAATGACATTCAGTTCCCAGGAAAAGTAAAAAAATAAGAAAGAACCTCATAAATGAGTATATAAATTTTCTACTTTTACTGTTGCCTTTGGCAAAATAGTTCAGTTGGTTAGAGCATTACTTTAAAATTCAATATTTAAGAATCTAAAAATCCTAGTTTGATTCCCATGCTAGTAATGTCACTGGTCTTGCTAGAAACACCTGAAGAAAAAAATGAGAATAATAACATTTGAAATGCTGTGTATGTATTAATCTGTGTGCAATTATTAACAGTTAAGTGTAACTGAAAAAAATAAATAAAGTTTAAAATTTTACTAAAGATATTCGATATTTAATGTTAGATGATGAAAATAATCTAACATATAATTTTTCACAAATAAAAAATATTGACTCAAAATTCCATTTTTAAAAAAAATGTTATATAGAAAATATTGTGTCTGGACTATGCTGTAACCGCAATAGACGCCAAAAACAAAAGATCATTCAAATAACAATATATGCATAATTCTATGGCTCAAAATATCACTGTGTTCATATAAAATTTTTAATATATGCACTATATATATTCACATATATATCAAATTTAAAAAATAAATAAATAAAAAATTACAAATAAAATATTTAAAATGTATATATACATACATACATACATACAAAAATATATAACTCATATATCTATACATTATCAATTTATCCATTACATTATAATGTGTTTTAATATTAGTTTAAGTTTTTTTTAATTTATATAATATCAAAATTGCTTTAAAGTTTTAAAAAAAATACATTAAGTCAAATAAATACTTGTTTATTTTCTTTCTCCTTAGCAATTTGTACTCATTTCAGTTTAAAATATAAAATATTTAAATAATAAAGGTTTTTATTATGTTTTCATTTTAAATACAGTCTTTATTTATAGAAATTGTGCAATATTTTTTTTATTTTGTAGTGATTTTAAAATATAAATTAAAAATATATGGTGTATTTAAAATTATTTGTTATGTATATGACAAGTTTTTATGTGCTCATTTAGGATTTCTAATCGTAGAGCTTGGTTTTGCCTCTAATTGACGTATAGATGCAATATACAATTACTAATATTAAGAATATATTTCATTTCCACTTAATTTAATGCTAGAAAATTCATGTGAAGTTTTGTTTGATAATACTAATAATGCATTTTCACTTTTTAAAATATATATGCGTACTTAAATTCTGTTGAATAATATTTTTGAAATTATTCAATGTTTTAATTAAAATGTTATTAGTTAATCTTATGATATATTTTTTAAACGAAAAAAAAAAGCTATATAAAAGGAGAGTAAACAAGAATGTATAAAAAAATAATATAAAAATTTAATAACAATGTTTTAATTTCTATATTTAGAAAATATTTTTAAAAATACTTGTAACATTAGCAAATAATTTGTCACTAATTATATATTCCTGAGCACGTGTATCTATATTTGTATAAAGGTCAATATGCACTTATAAGCCATCATCAGAGTTTCAATAATATAAATGGCTGAAGAGTTGGAGAGTAGAGAAAATTGAAGCTTGTCCATTAAAGTTTGAAGATTTGCTATTTTAATATAAATTAAGCACTGATTGTATATATATATGTATAGAAGATGATGATGCAGATCAGCTGATGAGTAATCGTTCAGCACGAAATACGTATATTGTAGATCAGTTATGTTTTTCACATAGATGTGATCATGTATATTGGTTGTAAAAGAGCGAGTGAATGAGTGAAGGAAGCTTGAAAGTTTGTATTCAAATCCCCTCTAATTATAGCTAATCTTAAGTATATATACTATAATAGTATTTAAATATTATGGATTCAGCCTTTATTCTACCCATCCCGCTACTGTGTATTTAAATGATCTATGTATTTTTAAACAAAATTGGCAAATAAGAGCTTTAAACATGCCGACATCAGATTTTCAATAATATGGATGGGTAAAGAATTGGAGAGTGGAGAGAATTGAAGCTTGTCCATTAAAGTTTGTAAGATTTGCTATCTTAATATAGACCAAGCACTGACTATATACATGTGTGGAAGATGATGATCCAGACCAACTGACTAGGGCTGGTTCAGCACGAAATATATTTATTGGAAATCATTTATCATTTTTACATATATATGGCCAAGTGTATTGATTGTATAAGATAGACTGTAGGACAAAAGGGAGCTTGAAAGCCTGGATTTAAATCTTCTCTAATTACATCTAGCTAAAGTATATATACTATACTAGTTTTAAATATTATTATTACTATTATATGAAATGCTATTATTATTATTATGAGTTTTATTTATCTTTTTAATGTTACTTACTAATAGTCTACAAATCATAAATTTCCAGATCAAATTTCAAACTGATGTCATTTAATGGAAAATTTTCTATGCAATAAATCTGGAGCTTTGTCTATTCTTCTAGACTCAAGGGTTCTATAGAAAAGTGATTACACAAATGAAATTACTTTTAAATAGTTCTTCTTTTTTTTTTTTTTTCCAAAAATTAAATTTCTGTTGGAAGCTTGCAGTTTATCTCTAAAAATTTGTTAAAATAACGCAATTAGATTTAGAAAAGCATCTACCATTAAAAAAAAAACACACACACATACACACACCAAAGTTCAGTATTAATTTATCACAATTAAAATAACAGATAAAAAGTGGAAAAAATAAAACATTTGATGGCAACATATATATAAGTGCTATAATCAAAAAGTATGGCCACACAAATAATAATAATAATAAAAGGCATCTATGAATAGATTGCTTTTGCATTCAATGTAATCCTTTTTCAAATAACATGACTTTAATTCTATAGCAACAAAAATGTGTTTTATTCAAAAGATGAATGTAGAGTGGCACTGCTAATTAATTTTCCAAATATATCATATACAGAGAAAATAAAATTACACTTCTATACAACACTGAAAACATTTACATAATGATTTAGACAAGAACCCATGATAAGTTTTATTATATATGTACTTAATAACCTCCATTCCAATATGTACTCTTGAAACACATAAATAAAGACTCCATAAACGACAAGCGACCCCAAAATGTATTTTATTCTAAACCAGCACTCACCAGTTGACCCAAGTCACAATCCATCATATATATCTTTATAATATATTCAGAAATGAAGCTGAATTACTCCATGTGTGAGTGTTTAATTAAAAAAAAAAACAGATAAGTTTATATCTGAGCTAGATATAATCTCTAGTTTAATTTAAAAAATTAGTAATAATTATTAATGTATTAATCTAGAGTGAATCATGTTAATGTTATCGGTGGAGTAACTTCAACACTTATAAGTCAAAATGTAACAAATAAATTTATATCCCTCTTACCTATTCATAATTTCCCCCTGAAGTATATTTTTATTTTTTAATGAAAAGTCATCAACAAATTAAACTAGTAAAAAATTCGCTATGCACAATATAGAAACTAAAAAATACATCAAAGACTTTTTTTATTCATGTTTTTTAAAAAAACTATTTTATTATATAAAAATATTTCAATTAATTAAAGAAAAATAAAAAAATTAATGACCAGTAAAAGGATGACATAAAAATATTCAGAACACATTAGTTTATAAATATACAGTTAATTTCCAGTATAACTTTTTAAATGAAATTATTATTTCCAATAGTTAACAAATATTCAATCAAGTGAAGCAAGTATTTATATGATTAAAAATAATTTGTGAGAAACAGTGACTGTTAATAATATATTCTCAACTCTTTAATAAATTGAGGCTCTACAATGTTGTTTAAAGAATTATTGAATTCAATATATTTATAAATATTATACAAAAAATCAATAATTTTATAATTTGGTAACTGGAGATTGCTTGGTAGATTAACTTTATAGATTAAAATTGTGAGACTGACTAAACTTTCAACATTTTCTATCATAGGATGCCTTCATATTAAAAAACAATACTTTGATTTACAAAGACATATTCATTAATTCCAATTCCATTGCCAATATATTCAAAAATAACAACCCAATCAGTGAAAAAGTGAAAATTATTAATATAGTAATTTTGTCTTTATACATTGTAATGGTATTTAATGTGTTGAAATTAACAGTTATAAACAGACTTGCTAAAAAAAATTAATTCGGTTTTCAATATCACAACTATTGTTAATTACTACTAATATTGTTGTTATGATTATGTATATTGATATAAAAGTGATATTAAATTATTAATAATATTGCCGTATAAAGCAAATTATTAAACTTATCCAAGATATCTGCCCAAATGCATTTACAGCATTTTTTTTTTAAAACTGCGATTCACATTTATTTATAAAACACTCATGTGTGTTAATTTAATTTTAAAAGAATTGCACATAAAATAAAAGGAGTAACACTAATGATAATATGGATAAATTATTTAAGAATATTATTAATATAGTAATAACTTTATTACTGTACATACATGATTTAAAATTACATTGAATAATAACAAAAATCTTTAACATTATATTTAAATATATCTGTATGCATGAATGAATGATTCTAATTCTTGAATAATAGTAACATAATTATTGGTAACAATATATTAGACATAATGAATATGTGAAAATAAATAAAGAAAAATTTATTTTATTGTTTAAAACATAAATATTTGTTTATAAAATAATATATGTTTTATTTTATTAATTAAAAGGTAATATGATATGTAAATTGTTTTAAATATATTATTTAAAATATTTCAATAAGCTAATGCACATGCGCTTTGTAGATGTAACTATATAAATAAATACTCCCACTTTTCAAACACAAGATAAAGTCTTTGGGAAAAGATAGAATGAATCATCTATCTTTTTGATCTAAATGTTTATGTATGGGCAAATCTTAAATGTTTGGAAATGAGAGCGTGAAGATGTTAATTGATCACTTTAAATTACTTTTTTACTACATGGATGAATGATGCTTGCAAAATTTCTAGAATTTATGATAGTAAGCATCATTCATTCACGTAGTAAAAAAGTAATTTAAAGTGATCAATTAACATCTTCATGCTCTCATTTCCAAACACTTAAGATTTGCCCATACATAAACATTTGGGTCAAAAAGATAGATGATTCATTCTATCTTTTCCCAAAGACTTTATCTTGTGTTTGAAAAGAGGGAGTATTCATTTATATAGTTACATCTACAAAGCACATGTGCATTAGCTTATTGGCTTATTAATATTACTGTTTATAAAACATTGTGCTATATAAAATAAATGTCTTGTTTAAAATATTTTAATAATTTCATTCTAGAAATTGGCACTATAAAATTCTAAAACTATCAAATATCACCTGTTGACTTATTATTTCCTAAAAATTATGGTAAAACTTTCCCATAAAAAAATCAAGACAGAAAATTTTGAATGAAGATGATGACCTCGTTCATCATATGATGCAAATCTATAAATAGAACTATGTTTTAATAATTGTTTAGACTTTCTTATTAACTGATTGCAAATAAATCACTTAAATTTAAAATTATCCATACTGCCATCTTGCTATATGATAAAAATGGAGTAGAAAAACCTAATAAAAATTTGCCTTAATGGCAAATGTTCTTTGAAACTGTCCAGAATGGAGAACTAAATACCTAACTATGTTCATCATCTTATGAAGCACTTTTAAAAGAAGTGAAACTATAAAAATTTAGATTTTAGATCTAAAAATTATAAATCAGATAGGAATCCTATTATTGTTCATTTAAATTATCTCCAAAAAGCATGCTGAAAAAGTTTACTGAACTAACACGAGTGTATTGAACAATGATTCATTAAATAATAATCTAACTACTCATATTTTTTTTGCCTGGACAACCAATTATATATTTGATATTTATCATCTTAAATACAAATTTTAATTGCTGAATTTCATATTTGCATGAATAAAATACATTGCTTTGGATAATTGTCATTAAAAATGAAATTTTAACGAATGTATTGTGTCTTCATAAATATTTTTAAAAAACCATAATTTAGGAATGCCAACCTTCAAAGATTAATAATTATATTCCACATCTAAAAGCTAAAACCACTTTGGAATAATTTAAATTCACCTCTAGTGAATAATACTGAAAAGACTCAAATTTCATTATCAATTACTCATTACATGGATTAAATTGTATCTCTCCTAACTATAAGGATTTTACAATAAAAAAAAAAAACCTTCAAGACATTTTAATTACTTTAAACTATTTTTAAAGAATGTGCCAAATAAATATGAGCATTTTTAGATGATTTTGAATTTATTTTAAATTATGAGAAATATATTATATTTATCAAATGTCTTTTAAATGTTATAATATTTATATTTATTATAGTCAATGAATGTCCTCATGGGAAAAAAATATAATAAAAAATACAGATAGTATATTGACTTTATGATTACCATTTAGTAGAAGCATGTGTTATTGATTCTTTGTACTTTGGAGAGCAGTTGTACTGTTTAAAGATAATTAATAACAATTTGTGGTGAAGTCATAATACTTGATATTTTATGTTTTATTGGTCTGTTGATTTAATCTGATAGTTCTCTAATTCAAGGTATCTAAAACATATTGTTAAGATATTTTATAGATTTATCCTTCTTATTTACTCACGCAGATATTCTCAAGAATTTATGAAGAATTTATTTTTCATAAATAAAAATCACACAATTTTTACTCTTTTCTGAATTATTGTAATATTTAAATAAATATTACAGTCATTCAAAAAGACTACCTTTTCTGTATGAATGTCTATCTTTTATGAAGTAGCTATGTTTGTAAGTCAGATACCTAGAGAAAACAGATCTTATTAAAGATGCAATAAAATATTATTTATCTCATTGATTATTTATAATTAAGGGTTTCAGTTAGTGCTTATTAACTTTCTCCAACAAAGTGTTCTGTTTTATATTTAGTCAGTAATAAAGTAATAAATCATTTCCTTAATTAAAACATTGTAACAATACTGATGATCATTGTGGTTTTTTGTTGTTAATAAATTGATTATATTTGTTATTAATTAGTTAATATCATATGATATAAATGCATATGATTAAATGATTTTATAATTATCAATATTTAAAAATGTATTACTTCATAAAAATAGCTTGTTCACCATTTTATATACTTACACCATCCTTACCTTAATTTTAGTTTGCATGACATGAATTAAATACAATAAAATTGCATGATTTATAAATTAAAGAGGTAAAATTGTAAGAATAGTATTTATTATAGTTGAATATCAGAACCCTGAGATAAATTTTAATTCAAGTTATGTAATACTATTGCTTACAATAAACTTGCTAACTAAACATATGAATGTTATAAGACTTATTTCTTCTCTTAAATATACAGTTATAGTTTGAAATATAGTAGAACCTGGAGATATAACTCTTATTAGGGATAAAGATCTGTATAATGCCTTTTTAAAACAATTATTTATTGATTATAAAGAATCTTGTACAGTAACAATATGAGTACTTTAAAATATTTAAGCATGAGAGGTTAACTGAATGGTGGTTGAGAATTTCCCATCTCCATTTTCATTATGTTACAATATATAATCTCTTGAGTCAAGCAATGCAGCCAAATGCTGTTGAAAAATATTTCAGCATTCCCACAGCACTAGATTACTCAGCCAAGAGAAAATGATCATTTTGTATCAGCTGAGAAATCTAGTAAATACAATCCAGCTTCTGAAACATTTTTCAACAACATTTCATTTCACTGGTCAAGACAAGAGATTACATAAGGCCATTAAAACAACATTATCTTTATTAATTATCTATATAATCATGGAATTAATAAATCATGCTGTTTATGTCAATGAACTACCCACTATTAAAAAATTTGATTTGCAAATAAAAAAAGATTATTGTTGCTGTGAACAAATACTATATTAATATTTACATATTATCACAGGAGACCATATATAATATTATTTATTTTCTTTAAATTGTTTTATATTCAGGATTAAAAATATTACTCTTTCTATCAAACTTCTTAGTAGTAAAAATTCCAAATGAAGTTTTCTATTGAATATTGTTCTTATGTCTGAGTTATAGCAGAACAATCAAATCTTTATTACATTTCATCCCAAATCAAATAATTTAAATAAAAAATTATCTGCTTTTACTTTTGTCTCCATTTTCTCACACTGAATAATTATTGGTTACAGACTTCCTTTAGATAAATAATTATTTGCCCTCCTCCCAGTATAATCTTTAGTTTTCAATTTTCTAGAGTCAATTTCTTGATTTATATATGGCATTGTGAAAAATACTCATGGATGAGAAAGTGATCATCAGATAGTAACTAATAAATATGCTTCAATAAGCTTATTTCAATTTTTGTGTTATCTAATTTCTTAGCGTTATTGTGTTTTAGTTGAATACAAATACATTTGTGTTAGAAATGGCACACACATTAGTATATGCACTAACCAGTGTGCTATTACTAACAGTTGAATGTATTTGGAATATTTAAATAAAATTATTTTTTTCTAAAGGCATTCAATATTCTTATTACAGGATAAAAATAATCCAATATATAAATACATCTAATTTCTTATTTCTCAGAATCCCTATACTGTTTACTTTAATATTCTCTAAGCAATATTAAAAAAGGATTTTAATTTAAACAATGGTAATTCTTAATTTGATATTTTACATATCTGATCTGCAAAGAAGATATCATCGTAATAAGACACCCAAGAGTAAAATTAGATAAAGTAAGACAATAATTATAAGAATGTCAATCACCTGCACAATCAATAATTGGAATTTCCACCACAGTATCTCTCATTTTCAAAAGAATGCATTCATAAAAGATTGCTTTATTCAAGTATGCAGTCATAGGTTTATTAAACAAATTATTAAAGTTGTTTTAAAAAATGTAAAAATATTACAATTTGAAAAAAGTTTATTCAAAATTGAATTTTAGTGATATTTTTTTCAAATCTTTTTGAATAAATAATAATAACAACAACAACAAAAAGTCATTTCTAAAAATATATAATATGTAAAATATTTTCATAAAACACACAGTTAAAACTCCATATTAATAATTAGTAGAATTTATAGATAAAGGCCCAAATCAATACATTTACAATTGAAGTACTTTTTTTTCCTTTTCAATATTTCAAAGGATTTAACATTCACCCAACTATCTTAGATTTTGAATATAATAGTTTTTATTTGTATATTGGACTATATTTATCATATAATATTAAACATTGAATGTCTTTAAGAAAAAATTAACTTTATTTAAATATTCCAATTACATTCAACTGTTAGTAATAGCACACAGGTTAGTATATAACATGTTTTGAGAAGTATTATTCCCCTCTATTCTTCAAGTGTTGTTGGCTTGACAGTGACAGTACTAGAATAGGAATTGAATCTGAATCCTTGGATACATGAATGTTGAATTTTAGGGTAATGTTCAAACCAATTAAGCCATCCTGCCAAAGGCAATAATCAGTAGAAATTTCATGCAAATATCTATGAGATTCCTCCTGATTTCTCCCTTTTTTCCTAAGGGCAAAGTTGATTAGTGGCTTCCATACATTGTGTATAGTTACATCAGGTTGAATTATGGGATTATTAGCCATTGTAATGAAAGCAGCTTCTTTGATTTTTTTTTTGTATTTTTCCTGTATATCAAATATTTTTGTATTTTCCCGATTGAACATGTGGTCATTGGTACATACATGATCTGCTATCTTAGGCACATCTGTTTTCTCTCTTCTAATCATCACTTTGCATTCTTGTAATAGCTTTTCAATGGAGTAAGTGGTCTCATCAAAATACATTCTTCCACAATCGCATAGTGTTTCATAGACCAGTTTTTACTTTTTAGCATTTCAAGTTTAGGCTTTGTAGATGTTATAATTCCTCATAATATGATATGGCTCTGGAAAGCTGTTCTAATGTTATACTAATTATAAATTTTCCTTAATTTGTCTGTTATTTTTGGAATGTATTGATACACTACTATACAAATTTTCTTTTCTTTTGAAGGTTCTTTTTATTGTCTGTTTAAGGTTTTCTTAATAATAGCTGATAGAAAACCATTTCTCATAAGAGTTTGTTCTATATGGATTTTTTCTTTTTTTTTTCAAATTGCTAGTTGCTGAATAAATTTCCCAGTTTGTGTTTCTGGTGTGATTGTATGAATACGCTAAGTATTTTCTGTATGTTTGGGTTTTTTGTAAACAATAGTTTTAGTTTTGCTGTGAAGGAGTCTTGTCACAAGAACATATAAGAATGCCATCTTTTTGTTTTTGTTCTCATTCCATTATAAATTTAATTGAAGGGGTTATATTGTTGATGTGTTTTCAGAAAGTTTGTAGTAGTGCTTCACCATGTAACCATACAACAAATGCATCATCAACATAGTGAAGCCAAACTTTAGATTGATATATATTTTTCAATGTAAATATTGCTAATCAGGAGTGGCAATTGTTAGCCCATAGCTATTCCTTGATTTTGTTGGAAAAATTCTGTGTTGTATTAAAAGTAGATTGTTGTTATGCAGAATGTTAATACTTCTATTATGCGATCAATAGAAATAGTTATTTTAGTTTATAAGCTATTATCACTATTTAATCTTTTTCTTACAATAGACAATGCTTCTTCACATGTTACATTTGTAAATAAACTATCCACATCAAATCTTGATTAATTCTACAAATCCCTGACAAAGAACTGAGTCTTGTATGCCAAAGGACTATGAACATTGTGAAGAAATCTTGACAAATTTTGACAAGGTGAATTTCTAGAACTAACAATGGGTCTTCACGGAACATTATCCTTATGGATTTTAGATCAACCATACAGATGAGGAATTTTGAAGAAATATGATGTTAGTTTACATTTTTCTGAATCACTGAAGTACCTGCAATGCTTTCTGATTAATGCTAGTAACATTATTTCTGTACTCGGTATTCAATTTTTGGTCCACTTTTCTGTATTGGCCTGCTTTGAGGAGTTCTTATATTTTGTTGCCATTAACAGATGTATTTATTACAACTGTTGTGTTGCCTTTGTAAGCAGAAAGAATGATTATAAATTTATCTACTTTGAAACATTTAATTGCTTTACTCTCATCATAATATATGTCTGACTTCAATTTTTGTTTCATCTCAAGTATTCTTTTCATGTTACAGTATAATTCTGCTGCTTTTTCAAAGGCAATTTTTGAGTTACTTCCTCAATGGCTGCCATTATATCTAATAAAGCAATATTAGATGGTGCAGGGCAAAGTTTAATCTTTTTTCAGAAATGAAAAATTTCAGCACCTGTTAGATGCTTAGAACTGAGATTTTAAATAAATGAAACATACATTGCTTGGTACATTATGACTTTTGATATACTCATGTAGGTTTGCAAGTTTTTTCTTTGGACACTGTTATATTTTTCTTTGTAATGTAGAATGATTTTCTTATAGCTTGAAACACTCTTGTGGAGTCTTCATAGGTAAGTTTATTTTTTTAGGAAATATTGTATAATGAAATGTAAGATTTGATACTTGGAAAACCTTTGAGCATTTATTCTTTCTCTTAACAGAAAGAGCTTCACTTAAACTCTGAGTAATTTTCTCAGCTGTCTGGGAGTGAATTGGAGATTTTAGTTGCAAACTATTAGAAACTTTGCCTTCAGATTTACATTTGCATAAGAAAGTTAAATGATTTCTAATTTGCCCAGTTTCAGACATAATTTTTTATAATGTCTAAAGTTTGATATAGTATTTGGTTTATACCGAATACTTAATGTTTTCCTGAGGGTTTGGATAATAGTATTTTAGTTGTATTTATATATTCAAAAAGTGTTGAATGTCTTTTAGAAAAATCAAATTTTATTTAAATATTCCAATTACATTCAACTGTTAATAATAGCGCACAGGTTAGTATATGTGCAATATTTTGTCAGATATTATTTTCCTTTCTTCTTCAGATATTGCTGGCCTGATAAGTGACAGGAATAGCATGGGAATCAAATTTAAACCCTTAGATTCTTGAATATTGAATATTAAAGTTTATTCAGAAACCAGCGATTTGAAAAAAGAAAAGATCCATATAGAAAAAACTCATATGAAAAATAATTAAAAATCTTAAATAGACAGCAAACAAAACATAAAAAAAACAAAACAATTATTGATATGGTAGTGTATCCATATATACCAAAAATAACAAGCAAATTAAGAAAAATTTGCAATCAGTATACTAACAGAACAGCTTCCCCGAGCCATACCACCCTATGAAGAATTCTAACATCTACAAAGCCTAAACTTGAAATGCTAAAAAGCAAAAACGGCCTCTATGAAATACAATGTGAATGTGGAAGACTATATATTGGTGAGACTACTCACCCCATTGAAAAGCAATTGCAGGTACACAAACGAATGATTACAAGAGAGCAAACAAACATGTCTAAAATAGCAGATCATGTGTGTAAAAATAAATATATTCAATTGGAAAATTACAAAAATAATGGATAGAGAGAAAATGGTGCAAAGAAGAAAATTCAATGAAGATGCTCACATGACATTGGCATAAATCAGCCTAGTGGGAATATACATAATGTATGGAAACCACTGATCAACTTGGTTCATAAGAAAAAGTGGAAAAATCAGAAGGAACCTCATAGATAAGTACTACTGACTGTTGTCTTTGGCATGATGGGTCATTTGATTAGAGCATTCCCTTAAAATTCAATATGAAAGAATCTAAGATCTAGTTTTGATTTCTATACTAGAACTATCACTGGTCAGGCCAGCAACACCTGAAGGAGAGATGAGAGTAAGACTTCTCAAAACAAGGTGCATATACTAACTTGTGTCCTATTATTAACAGGTAAATGTAATTGAAATATGTAAATAAAGTTATATTTTTCCAAAAGACATTCAAATACTTAATATTAGATGATGAAAATACTGCAATATATAAATACAACTCAAATACCATAATCACAAACCTTCAAATACTAAATCAAACTTTAGACATAATGAAAAATTATATGTAAAGCTGGCCAAAGTACAAAATCATTTAACTTTTTTAAATACATGTAAATCTGAAGGGACAATTCCTAAATGTTTGCACTCCCCAAAAGTTGAGAGAATTACTTAGAAAGCAAGATTTATTAGAGAGAAAGAATAACAGCTCAATGGTTTTCCAATATCAAACCATACATTCCATTACAATATAGAATGGTTTTTTTAAAAAAAACTTATTCACTCACAACAGTTCTCAAGTAGTAAAAAAATCATATTCTACATTACATGGAAAAATAAAAAAATGCCAAAAAAAAAAAAACCTTACACACATACATGGGTATATCAAAAGTCATAATGTACTAAAACAATAACAGCTTACTTTGTTAAAAATCTCAGTTTTAAACATCTAAAAGACGCTGAAATTTCTGTTCTCGAAAGAAAATGAAACTTTGCCATCATACTATCTAATATCCCTTTATCAGATGTAATGTCAGCTATGGAAAAAGTAATTCAAAAATTGCCTTAGAAAGAAGTAGCAGAATTATGGTGGAGAATAAAAAGAACAATTAAGGAATAACAAAAATTGAAGTCAAGCATATTCCATGATACAATGAAAGCAATTAAATCTCTCAAAGTAGATACATCTATAATTATTCCCCCTGATGTCAAAGGCAATGAAACAGTTGTATCAGATATAACTGATTATGGCAGCAAAATCATAGAAGCCCAATACAGAAAAGTGGCATAAAATCCCAAACCAAGTACAGAAACAATACAGGCATTACTTAGAAAGAATTGCAGCTACTTCAAATGCTTCAGAAAAAGGTAAACTAATATTGTATTTCAGCAGAATTCCTCATCTTTATGGTCTGCCTAAAATGCATAAAAACCATGTTCCATTAAGATATACTGCTAATTCCAGAAATTCACCTTGCCAAAATTTGTTAGGATTTCTTCACTGGCATACAAGATCCAGTCTTTTGTCAGAGATGTGTAGAATTAACTAAGAACATGAAAAGTGAAAATTTTGATGTGGAAATTTTATTCACAAATGTACCATGTGAAGTATTGTATATTGTAAGAAAAAAATTAAATAATGATGATGGCTTACAAACCAGAATAACACTATCTATTTATATCATAAGAAAACTATTAACATTCAAAATAACAACAAACTACTTTCAATACAACACAGAAGTCTTTCAACAAAGCCAAGAAATAGCTATGGGCTAATCATCATTCCTGATTAGTTATGTTGGCATGTAATAACTTGGAACAACAGCCATAAAGACTACTCTACATCAAGTAAAGTTTGGCTTCACTATGTTGATGATACATTTGTTGTAAGATCACATGATGAAGCACTACTACAAGGTTTCTGGAAACACATCAACAATATATTCTCTTCAATTAAATTCACAAAAAATCAGAACAAAAATTGATATTTTTAGATGTTCTTGTGACAAGATTCCCTCATGGCAAAATCAAAACTACAGAATGCACAGGAAAATACTTAGCATATACACTCAATGACACCAGAAGTGCAACCCATGAAGTTATACTGTCATTATGGAACAGAGCAAAAAAAATTTATTTAAAAACCAGCGATTTGAAAAAAGAAAAAAGCCATAAAGCATAAATTCATATGAAAAATGGTTATCCATAAGTTATTACTAAAAAACCTTAAATAGACAACCAAAAAAAATCATCAAAAGAAAAACAATTATTGGTATGGTAGTGTATCAATACATACCAAAAAATAGCAAATAAATTAAGGAAATTCTGCAATCAGTATAACATTAGATCAGCTTTCCAGAACCACACCACACTACAAAAAATTCTAACATCAACAAAGTGCAAACTTGAAATGCTAAAAAGCAAAAACTGCATCTATAAAATACCATGAGAATGTGGACAAATGTATATAAATGAGACAAGTCACCCCACTGAAAAGCAATTGCAAGAAAGCAAACTGATGATTAAAAGAAAAAAAATGAACATGCCTAAGGTAGCAGATCATGTATGTACCAGTGAACATAATTCAAAGAAACTGTTCACATGACAATGGTGAATAACACCATAAGTCAACCTAGTATATCTATACATAATATACAAAAACCAATAATCAACTTTGCTCTTAGAAAAAAGTGGAAAAATCAGGAGGAATCTCATAGATAAGTATATGGAATTTCTACTGACTATTGCCTTTGACAGGATGGCTCAGTTGGTAAAAGTGTTACCTTAAAATTCAATATTCAAGAATCTAAGAATCCATATTCAATTCTTATGCTAATACTGTCACTGGTCAGGCCAACAAAACCTGAAGAAGAGAGAAGAATACCTCTCTAAATGTTGTACATATACTAATGTATGTGCTATTATTAACAGTTGAATGTAAAGAGAATATCTAAATAAAATAAGATTTTTCTAAAAGACGGTCAACGCTTAATATCAGATGATAGAAATAGTACAAAATAAGAGTTTTTATATTTATACAAAAAAAGTATAATATAATTCAACTACTGTATAAACAATCCTAAAATCTGTGGTTTCAAAAGGACATGATTTTGAAAATAGCAAAAGAAAAAAACTTCTCATATGCTTAGCTATAAGATATAACAACAACTATTTTTTGTCATGCATATTTAATGTCATTGTTGCAAAAGAGCAGCTTTAATAAAAGTCAAGAAATTATTGCTATAAATTCATGAAATAGAGAAAATGTTTTGGACTATTAATTTTTTGAGCATACAGAGCTGTCCAGAAAAATCATTTTATATATTACAATCCAATAATTTTATTGCTTTCATCCAAGGTTGGCCTTGTACATTTGACAAAATTTTTATGAGTTTAAAATATATATTCTTTTCTTTCTAATCATCTGTGCAAACAATTGCTTTTGAAAAATATTGTTAAAATAAATATTATATAAGATCTAAATTATGAGTACAAAATAGAAGACAAAAAATCTATATATATATATACACTTTTTCAAGTAGTTTGTGTATGTCGTTTCTGATAAAACTTATTGTCAAAAAATAATGAAAAATATTGTTGTCAAAACAAACAATCCCCATCAAGTAAATTTTAAGTTGGATGCTAATTTTTCATAAATCACAATGAAGTATATAATACTATATCATTTCATAGTAAAAATACAGTATTTAGAATGTTTCAACTTTTTAATCACTTTTCTTAATTGCATGTGAATATATATATACGTAATTGAACAGGAAGTAATTGAAGCTTCCAATGAGTTATTGCCTGTTCAATTACATATAATCTGAGTTATTTATTCACACATACATATATATATATATTGTCATAGTAACTATGCACAGAGCAGCCAAATGGTGATGTGGATAATCAAAAATGAAAAGCAAATGATAGTTTTAAAGTAATCTGTTAATTAAATAAACGACAATTATATAACAATAAAATAAAGAGTAGTATTTGGGGTTTTATATATAAAAATCATCACAATATAGGTATTATCAATCACATGCTTCTACATCTGCACATTCCAAATTTCGCACATCAATGGCATGTTCTCAGAGCTGGGATATTTCTTTCTTTGAGTTATGTGTGTGGCACTAATGCTGTATAATTACTAGCATGTGTTATATAAACAAAAGATATTGTGACTATATACTAATTAGATGTTATTAACTCGGGTATATTTTTAAAAAA
Source organism: Epiperipatus broadwayi (assembly GCA_028023455.1). Classification (NCBI taxonomy): domain Eukaryota; kingdom Metazoa; phylum Onychophora; class Udeonychophora; order Euonychophora; family Peripatidae; genus Epiperipatus; species Epiperipatus broadwayi. The sequence continues at coordinate 4,266,050 of JAQFVV010012449.1, forward strand.
TGGGAATGCATTATATTCAATACTTGTTTTAGTATATGAATACAAATAACAATCAGACAAATTAATAAATAATAATTTATTAATAAAAAAATCAGTAGATATTTATAAATCCCCTCTTGAATAATTCTCAAGTTGAATATCAGGACAAAAGTTCAAATCTTTTATCTCTAGCTGTTGGTTATAACTTCTCACATATGTATATAAAAAAGAAATTATTTATTTCAATGCACCTTTCGTTGGAATAGCTTCATTCATATTATTGGTGAATTATAACACAGTTCACTTCATGAATAATTGAAATTTAAAGATTTTATTATTCTCATTCATTCATGAACAAAATATATCTTATTTGACAAACCCAAATTTCAGTTTTCATTCTATATTCTTTTATAGTTCAAGATGTCTTTTTATTTGTCTTGAATATCCAAAAACAATATAAAACATTAAAGCTTCTCCATTTTAAACTGTTATCATTTTGTCTTGAAAGTCTTTCTTCTTCCTTTGAATATCTTCCCTTTTTAAATTATTATCATACAAACATTGAATGTAGTTACAGGTAGTGTTAATATTTTATTTTGCTTGAAACAAAAAACTTTCTTGGCAATTTATCTACAAGATTCTGTTTCTATCCCTCTTTAAGCAGCTTCTAATAGTTAACAGGGAAATCAATGGATAATATACCAAGGATAAGAACTGACATGCTACTTGTTTCAGTCTAGTACTCCATATTAAAAGAATATCTTAATATAATGTGTATTTTCATAATTTTTAATAAATCAAAGTAATTAAAAAAACAATTGACATTCCTTGCATAATTCTTAACTTGATAGTTAATAATTTTCTCTCTTAATTCTTCAAATAAGAGTGAGAGAAAGGAAGACTTATCTCCACTGCATATTACTGACTTCATTTACATGCAAAATCTTTTTGTTTTATTTATAAATTTTTGGAATCATCTCATCTATGAAAATTAGTTAAATGAATATATCAGCATGTATTTATTGAATAAATAAAATCTTTACTCACATGGTCATTTCCTGTGTGTGAATATTTCATTCCTCAATTGTTTATTTCCATTTTGTATGTATATATGTGTGTGATATGTATAGATGTGGGTGAGTAATCACAGATATGTTGCTTTACAAAATATACTCACAATATAACTTTGGCCTGGCTATAACAATAGCTACAATGTATATTATTTATGCCCAGGTAATATGATTCTTGTAGCATCCTAATATTGAGTTTACTTTGGAAGGTGAAAATAAAATACTTTCATTTTTAGCCATTTTAGTTGCTAAAAAACTTGATGATTCTTTATCAAAGTCTGTTTATAGAAAATCCACCCACACAAATAGATATTTCAATTTTAATTCTTATCATTATCATGCTTCACTTTTTGTATGGGAAAAAATCTTTTGATAAGAACATACAATTTACCCAATAAGGATCATCTTTTCCAAGAAATAGCACTAACTAAAAATATTCTATTCTCTAATGGTTATAGTAAAAACATTATATATATGGCTTTACATAATATTGATATCAAGAAGAGAAAGGATTATGAAGTTGAGAACCCAAGATGAGAAAGGATTATGAAGTTGAGAATTCTTCAGCTAGTTATAGAAATGTTTTATCTTATATTAAAGAGATCAGTGATAAAATAATTAGATGACTGCTTAATTTCAACACTAAAACTATCTTCCTTTAGCAAAAAACTTGATTTTTTCCATAAATGTAAAGACTGAATACTTTTAGAAACTAAGGTGTCTTCAAAATAACATGTTCACAGTGACAAAAAGCTATGTGATTCAATTAGATAGATATATTAATGTCAGCATAAGAAAGCAATAAAATACATTCAATCAAAAGTTAATTAAATTAGTTTTTACATCATATTTTTTAAAAATTGATCATACCATCATCTTAATAACATTAACTACTTATTTTGCAAAAATATAGTTTATAAACTATAAGAGAGTCTATAAAAATTTTAAAAAGGTCAAAACAGTTTAAATAAATGTGATAAAATATACTGTGTCCTGCCTTATAAAAGTTGATTATTTTATCTTCTTCTAAAATCAATTTTAATAAATGAGCTGATTATAAAACAAAAGTAAATACAAAGTTTTTGTTAATCCATCTATTCTGATTAGAAAACCATCTAATATATATATGAATAAAATTCTTTTAATTCACACACAATCACAATTTCATCATTACAAGAGACATAACAATTTTCCATTACATCCTTAGCTTAACAAAAATGAATGCAATTTCATTAAAACATTGGCAATCTTAAAAAAAAATCCATTTCTGTAGATGAAGACCTTTTTGGAGATTATAGAAACTTTAAACATAATTCTTTGTGTGATGGATAGAATAATTTTTCTATGCAGAAAAGTAATACATGTACACTCAAACACGATTTTATTTTTATAAATGCAACCATGAAAATTTTCATTAAATCTTGTAAATAAATTATAACTATCAAATATGTAGTGCTGATAATATAAACCCATTCATGAATCAACTACTCCAAATGTGTTATGATGACAAACCCAAACATACCATTGGCCATATTTATCTGACTAATAAATTACCATTGATGCAAGAAAGTGGACATTATTTGCAAGTTAATTTAAATGATGCTTTGAAAATCTGATTGATAAATTACATAGTAATGTATTTGACTTAATATACATTATAATGAAATGAATATATTAGACTAAGCAAAATATATAACAGTAGCTGATGAACATCCGCCTACCTCATTATGACCATCATTTTTAATGGGTTGAAAATATGCAATCATATATAAATAATGCTAATAATTAATGATCCTTAATAATTGGATTTAAATACAATATAAACAGTCAAATGATACTCATCAAGTAAATGTCAAAAATGAAATATAACATAAAAGAGAAAGCATAAATACTTTTTTCTGCAACTACATAAGTAAGTACTAACAATAAAATAAAAATATGTAAATGCTATGTAAATATGTATTAGATAGTGAGATTATTAAGAATTACCAACTGCACAATCAAACAAATTATCCAAATATTTAAATTCTGGTAGCTAAAGCACAAATTTCTTGATTTCCCTATCAAGATTAATTTGCAAGTGTTATCAATATGTAGCTTCTTAGCTAAAAAAATATTCTCTGCCAATAAAGATGCAACCTATCTATCCACTTTACTTACAAAGAGGAAGAAATTATCCAACACTTTCTCTTTAAATGCTCATCACTTAAAACATATCAAACTATCATTACATCTATCATTAAATCCCACCAGCCTCAATCATTATAATCATTAACAGCATAGGAAGAAGACTCTTCCCCAGCATTAAATCAATTATTTTTATTCTAATTACTCCTCAGTTTCTTAGATGCCATTTTTGGTTCAGCTCAACTTTATGAAAACTGCAATCACATTTCTACAATAAAATAAAATTAAAAATCAAATCCTCACATCTCCAGATATTTATGCAATCACATAGAGCTAATAACTTTACCTACATCACTAAAACCCCTGATCATTAAAATTAAGATATGATCTTTGCTAACCAATGCTTTTCATTAACAATATAGATTTTAATTTATAAATTTACTCAACCAGTCAATTGAATACTAACCCATAAAATAGTGTAAACCTAACACCACATTTTAAAATGAGATTAATTACATGTATGATCAAATAATATATTTTAAAAATAATAAAAAACTTCAATAATCATTATATTATGTTCAATTTCCATTTTACATAAATTGGTAAGAAAGAATACAACATTTCACAGTATTTTGCATGTGGAGAAATAATGTCACACACAACAATGATTCCTACCAAAATATAATGCTATTTCACTCCAAAAAATGCTCATATTGTTTCAAACAAATAATTATTTTAAAATATTATTGGATTTGCAAGAAATATAATATTTTGAAAAAAAATGTTAAAATTTCTATTAAGGCACAATCTGCATCATATAAAGCATCTGAATTAATTGCTGTAAAGTTAAAATCAAATAATATTACAAAAATATTTGTGAAATAGAAAAAATATATATTGGTGATGACAAGCAAAAAAAAAAAAATAAGTATAAAAATTTCTATTTTGAATAATACAATAAAGAAAAGAATAAAAAAAGATTGAAATGAACTTTTATTTATTCTTTTTCCCCCCTCTTCTAAGATAGACTAACTCCAGATGTTTAATTACTGTTGTAATTATGTGTAAAGGAAAGTCTACAGTTGTTTATCTTTCTTTTTACTCTTATAAATATCAAATTTGATTAGCATAGATTTATATGGGTATAAGTATATATATGTGTGCACATATAGATTTATAGTTTTAAATTTTAATCAAAATATGTTTGATCTCAATGTTATTTAATGGGTTACATTTTTGATATTTAAAACATTTAATCTCTCGACTGTTTTAAAAAAATTGTTATCCAATAGGTGTGTGTGTGCACATATCTGGAGAATATAATAAAAAAAAAGGGGAGAGGGTTTTTTTTTTTCCATTTGTATTATATGTATATAGAATTTATTTTTTTATGTATTAATTTTATTGTTCTATTTTAAATATTAATGATGGGATCTAGCTTTATTAATGTTAATATATTTGAGATTAATAAATTATATTAATTTATAACCTCGTTATCTCCATATCTCACTCCATACTAAGAAAACATATATCTACTATCTGGATTACAATATCAAAAATTTTAAATATATATTTCTATATAATCTATAGCAGAATATTCTTTATTAGAAAGTGATATGAAAAGGCAAGTTTGAATTAGGCCTCTCAAAAATATTCTGTTTGGGATAGATTTTGCAGACCATTATAAACATAGAAAGAGATCAGGAAATATAGCTAAAATCAATGGTTTGATTTCTTTCGTAATAATATAGGGATTTGATATTAGAATGATTAATTATTTATCTAGACTTGAAATAATTTCATGTGGTTGCAGACTTGGTATTATTTTGGATTTCGTTGATTCAAGCGTGGTCTAATAAATGAATCTTAAAAGGGTTCCCGGTATAACATATATATGTGTATATATATATAATTAACAATTAAATTATCACAGTATAAAATCTGCTAAGATTAACAAGTAATTACAAAAAACTGATACCTCTGATATTTTTAAATTAAAAGCAAAAATCAACAAAGCCAACAAATTTAAAATAAAATGCAATAAAATTTAATCAACTAAACTTCGTTCAAATGTTTAATTCAGTGTCCAATATAAATTAATAGATTCAATTTAAAAAAACTGGTTACTATAACAATAAAAATAGATGTTTTTAAAAAATAAGGTAAAAAAAGCATGTCTATTTAATATCCTAAATAAAAATTTACATATAAATTCTATAAAATATGAAAAACAAAATTCAATGCTGCTTTGAACAATTTTGCAACGGATTAACTTTTCTACTACATCAAATGCTGACTGGAGAAAGTAAGATTTATATATATGTAAATTAAAAAAAGGAACAGAAAAAGATTTATTTCATTCCGGTTTTTTTTTTAAAAAAAAAATCATAAAATTATAGAAATATGTGAATGTCTAGCTTAAAATTTCATTTTATTATAAAAATAAAGCAGCATTTTTAAAAAAGATAAAAACAAAATTGCATGCACTGACACAAAAAAATTAATTGACAAACCACACGTACATAATAAAATATTAAAAAAGTTATTACCTCAGCTATGTGCAAATTACAAGTTAAACACACATTCCAGAATATTTTTGTGCAAATTTGTTTATGAAATAATAGCAATCATTTTCCTTCTCTTTCAATCTCTTTTTCCATTTTCTCATTCACTCATTACTATATTTTTAACACATACATTTTTCAAATCTAAAAATATAATAAATTAATATTTTCTGATCACTTCAATAAACATCACTTTTCTCCTTCCTGAGCAACATTTTAGTTTTCTTAATCTTATACAAGAAATTTTATATTTGTCTTCATTTGTTATAAAGTAAAGAGAGTTAAAAAAAATAATTAAAACATTTTGAAATATGTAGTATATATATAGAGAGAAATAGTATGTGACTGTTTGTTGATTGCTACATTCCTATTTTCTTTATTGAAAGATTATTATATATCTAAGTATTGATGAATTAACATTTTACCCCATAAGTTAGTCTTGATCAGATTTTATTTATTAGTGATTGGTAATTAATATTTTGTAGATAAAACGCATTCCTCTATTCACCACCAGTAATTCCCATCAATAGATTAAGCCCACTGCCTGACAATTAATATTGCATGTATTTTTATGCTATCCCACACAAAAAAATGCTAACTATAGTTTGATTTATTTTCATTAATAAGTTACATAAAAGAAAAAAAATCCTACGTGAATACTAGAATACAAAGAAAAAATTAAGGAAACTAATAATTTGAAAATAACATTTGACGTTTAAAAAAGGTGACATATTGTCAGTTTATTATTTATTAAATAACTATTAACCGCTTTTGTATTGTTATTAATTTATAAGCATTTATTGTATAAAAAAATTGTCAAATACAGATTATTTTTCACTTTAATGTTTAACCTTCAAGGTGAAAGACTGGCCCAACAAACACATAGTAATTATTTACTTTGAGGTATAGATCTGTGTTGGATTGTATAAGGAAATTTGAAAAATATTTAATTGTTTATTTAGATGGCTATGAGAAAGTTCATATTCTCTATGACAAATTTACATTGTTAAAAAAGGATATTTATTAATAGTTAATTTACAAATTTAATAATTTTTTTACTAAAAACAATTATAATATTATAACGATTAAATGTAGAAATCATCCAAATTATAATGATATAAAATGTCAAATAATAAGTGAATCAAAACCCAATATTAAAAATAATTATCTAATAAAAAATATGAATACCAAATATAAAATATTAATATTAAAAAATACAATAGGTGAGTATAAGATAAATTAATAAAGTTCTAGAAAATTAGTAATACTCTGCAATAAATAAAGATTTCAAAAATCATTAAAGTTGATTGTGGATGTTTTGATAACATTCAACTTTTAATATGGTATTGATTGTATTTTCTTATATTTTATAATTTTATTTTCATACAAAAAGTATTTTAATTTTTAAATTATATGTGTATTAAAAAATAGAAAGAAAAGTGAATGATAAATTATATTTCTTAATCTTATTTGCGTAGGAAAAATATTATTGACATTTTAAATAAATTAGTCATCACTTCTACAGCAACAACTACATCTGACATATTTAATTAGGTTATAGTAGTGTGTGCAATACTTGAATATAACTTGTAAGTTAGTTCCCAAACGACAAACCTTGCAAGTATTAATAATCTCTTAATGCTCTACAATAATAAATATAATTTCATCTTATTAATAGACAATAAAATTTTGAGCATGATTTTTTATTAATATTTAAAATCAGTTGAATGTTATTACTATTTCATGCCAATACAACACTAACTAAGAATTTATAAGCTTAAGAAGCAATCAGTAATATTATTCCTTCTCTCCTCTTCTTCCTTCACCTTTAGTGCTATTTATCTTTACACAAATACATAATATATTTATATAATATAAATTATTTCCATTGTAGTTGAAATATGACCATGATTTATAGATTTAGGCTTGAAAGCATTTGTTAATATAAATAGTAATCTGTGCATGTATGTGTCATAAAAAATATTGAACACATGCTGAAGTACTTTAAAATGTTGATTATGAGAGATATATAAGATAGAGAAATATATAAAATGATTTAACTATTAGACTAAATTTAATATTAAATCTAGTAATAACAATAAACTTCTAAGCTTTATATCACTTCAATATTACAATCTCTTAATTGTATTTGCAATAATGGATATAATGTTGATCAGTAATCTATCATTAATTCAAATACGTCCTCTTAATAATTCAAAAGATAAAAAAATCTTATAAAAATGCTAATGTTTTATAATTGGAACTGGAATTCAATTTTTATAAGTTATAAAAAATATGATATCTATATCATCTTCATCAGAATTTTCAACTATTATCAAGTCTCTCCAACATCACTTCATCTTCTCCAATCTCTAGCCTCTCTTCTCCACACCACACCAGCACAATATCCTATTCATCTTGCATAAGGTCTCTTTCTAGGTCTTTTACAATATCCTGGAATCCAGTTTAGTATTTCAACTATCCATCTATTATCATCTCTTCAAGAAACATGTATAGTCCAATTCCATTTTGATCTCTTAATTCTATAAATGGTGTCAGTAATACCTGTTTGTTCTTTCACCCTTGCATTTCAGTTTTGATCTCTTATTATTATTATTTTTAACATGCATCTCTCCATACATCATTGAGTGGTCTGAAGTCTTTGTATTGCTCTTTTGTTAAGTATCCAAGTGCCAAATTTATAAGTAAAAACTGGTAACACACATTTATTAAAAACTTTCTTTTCAAATACATAGGCTTATTTAAAAGCACTTTGACCAAGTTTGAATTCTATGATGAATTTCATCCATTATGTTTTCATCTGTGGTAATAATCTTATCAAGGTATTTGTAGTAGTTAACTTCTTTTATATTATCAATCTTTATTTTCTTCTTTCAAAAATATCCATTGAACATTATTTTAGTCTTTTTAATATTTACCATTAATCCTACTTTCTTACTTTAATCTGATAACACTTGCAACATTTCTTAAAGCTCTAAAGCATTATTTGCAAAAACAATTACATCAACTGCAAAATCTAAATAACCTCAACTAATTTTTATTCCTTTAGCTTCCCATTTTTAATTCACAAAATACTTCTCAATATTAAACCTTTTAGTATCATTATGTAATCTGATTATTTCTGTTGCATTTTTATATTCTTCAAAATATGACAGTATCTTGGATCTACATCTTGATGATCCAATGCTTTAATCACTGAAAAAATGCTTATAAAATCAAATGCCTTTTCATAATCTACAAATCCAAAGCATAATGGCAACTCATATTCATTGGTCCTTTCTATAACTTTTCTCAATACTTAGATATGATCCACTGTACTAAAACCACTTTTAAATCAATTTTTTTTTGGGTGGGGGAGAGGTTGGTTAAAACCCAAAGCTCACTAAAAACAAGTTGAAATTAGTTTGTAAAATTTTGTACAGAATTGATAGAAGACTGATAGATCTGTAATTTCTGTTATTTTCTTTATCACCTTTTTTAAATGTTAATATTTCATTTTTCCAATCTTCTAGTACATCTTCATTATTCAGATTTAGTATATAACTTTGTCAAAAAATTTCTATTTATTCACCTGCTTCTTCTAAGATATCAATTATAATTCCATCATTACCTGGAGCTTTTCTCTTTTTCATAAATTTAATTGCATATCTCACTTCTTCATTTCAAATCCTGGACATGAGGAAATAAATGTCATAATATTAAGGCATTGTGAGAAATATATTACTGTTTTCACTTTAAGCACAGTAAAATTTTATAAAGATAAAATTCTTTCTCTCAACCTCTTATTGTTAAATATAATTTCACAGTAAATATATCTATGAATAGGATTCCTGCATAAAATTAGATTTAAAAAAAATAAAAAAACTTTAATAATATTGTACATGAAATTTAATACAAAAGATAGTTAAAAGAATTCCAACAATCCAATTCTATGCATTAAATTTTATTTTTTATTAAAGTATAAGAAAAAAAATTAGAGATTTTATGTTCTAATAGATAATTTAATTTTCATTTTATGTAAACCAGATTTCATATTTAATTCTACATGTGATAGTATACCCATAAGTATTTTATTAATCTGAAAATGGAAAATATTTTACCAATATACATATATATTATAAGTTAATAATTTTTAACAGATATTATTGTTGAAATATTTTAATATGTGGAAATATCTGCTATATTTTCAAATTAGAAAAATCACCAATCCAATGTTAATAAATGCTTTCTGCATTAAAAAAAAAATAACTTTTCTAAATACAATCTCTTGGTTTTGTATAAACTAAAGCACCACAATAAATATTTGAGTTTTAATGAAAGAGATCTCACAACCTTTCACATATTCTTCATTAATAATAATTATTTCCTTAAAATGTAAATATATATTGTGGCATTTTAGACTCTATATAAAACCAAGAGATTGCATTTAGAAGAGGTACTCTTTTGAATGCAGAAATTGTTTACAGTTTATTATATTTTCATTGATTACTGTCTATTAACAACAAGACATGATTTTTGTAATATGAAAATATAAGATATTTCACATATTAAAATATTTCAATATTGCTTCTGCCTAAAAATTGTTTTTAGGAATATGAAGAAAATGACTGAATACAATTTCATAATTATGACTTCATACAGCACTTAGTATTTGTTATTCCTGCTTAAATAATCCATACTTAGCATTTTATTATTTTTATAAAACAAAATATATTCCATTATTTCAGATTAATAAAATTGTGATATTAAATGTTTCTAAATAATTTCTATTTTCCAACAATTACAAAAGAAAAGAAAGCAAAAGCAAATAAAAATGCTTTTTAAAATTGTATAAACTTAAATATGTAATGCTGAATAATAATATTATTATTATTGTTGTTATTATTAAAAAGTTTACTTGCAAATATTATTTTATTCTGAATTTAATTTAAAATTATATTTAGAATATGAAGTGAAATTATATATAAATATAAATTACCTCTACAATCCAAATTTTAAAGAATGTTTTTGGATGAAATCTATTTGCATTCTTATTAGAATGTTTAAAGACTAAACAGTTTAGTAATTTCTCAAGTTGAGATAATTATGCAATGACATACTAATCTTATGATTAATTTTCACATTTATTGTCCATGGTACTGATAGCTATAGTACTTATTATTACTGGCTAGAGTTTATTTTTGTTTTTAAAAAATTAAATTAAAATATAAAAAAATTAAAGGAATGTATAAGAATTATATAAATATTTAAAGAATAGTGTGATAATATATTTACATAAAATGTTTCAATAGCCTGTAAAAGGAAGTATAGGTTACTGTTAAAACTAATCCTAATTATGTTACAATTTTAAATAAAAAATAACAAATATCACAAATCAATTTAACCAACTGAGCTATTCAATCAAAGGCCATAAATATCATAAATATCTAGAGTTTTTTTTTTTTTTAAAAAAAGTATGCTCGCAAATACTACTTGATAAAAATATAGTAGTTTGAGTATAGAATAAATGATTCATTATATACGAGTAATGAGATGTTTATGATGTAAAATGAAGTTTGGTTGCATAATTCCAAAATATATAGATCAAAAGATTCATTTGTAGCATTAAAAAAAACCAAAATACTCTATAAATTATTGAGAAATGTGTTAAAGGTATAAATGTTTAAAATGCATAGTTTTAAACAAACAAATCATTTGTTAACAAATGAAGATCTTGTTTTAAAAAGTAAGGTAATTAACTCATTTAATAAACAAGAATAAAAAACAAAATTAAAATGATAATCAACAATAAAATTTTTATCAACAACAAATTGGGCTGTTAGAAAGCTAGTGTATAACTTATGGAAAATATGTATTATGTATAAAAAATATAAATTTCAAACAGGTGTTGAAAAATTGTAACTAATAATGGAATGCAAACTAAACTATTGACTTTAAATTCAGGTGAAGCCAGAAGTAATAAAAAACCCTGCAGCAGCAACATTAAGATTATTGATTAATTCTAATATTGGACACAGATCACAATGATAGGAAATTGATAACCTTGAAAAGTATTTTTAAGTATATTCCTCAACCAAAGTTGTGGAATCTCCAGTTGAAGCTACTATCATTTATACAAGATGAATAGCTAGAGGCTTCCAAATTATTTTGATCACTAATCTCATACTGTATACTTATTCAAATTTTTAAAAAATGCTGTGCTGAAAAAACCCATAGAGTTAAGCTCTGAAATTGCTGTCAATCTGAATGAGTGATATAATAGCCTGAATTATAACAAGCCCAAATATGCTAAATTGTATGCCTAAAAGTATATAATGATACAATTCATAAAGCAACAAGCCTATAAAGTAATGAAGATGTGCTTTCAGAATTATGAATAATCTTGTTTAGAATTCAAATATTATGCAATCTATTTTAGATATCAAATCTTCAAGATAGGCTGTGGTCAGCTTCATTATATAGCTATATCAAGCATCTATGACTTTAAAATGCATAAATATTAATTCAATTGACAAATAAATATTTATTTTTATTCAAATCTGAAAAGTCTAAATTTATAGTTGTTATTATTATAAGTAAATTATTTTTCTTTATACTAAAAATATAAATTTGTAATATTATTTTTAATTTTCCTTATAAAATCTAATAAGAAAAATAGAACACACTCATAGAGATATTATCAGAACAAATTGAATGCTTTAAAATAAAGTCATGGATATTTCATAATATATTTCAACCCATTATTTTAATTAATAAAAGAAAGATAAGAATCTAGAATATACAGATATATTTAAACTTTATTTTTGATTCCTGTAATAAGTATTTAATCCTGTGACATATTAACATTGGATTGTTAAAATAAAATTATTATCGTTAATAATCCTATTTTCATTCTCCCTTTAATTTTTATATGTATGCATCTTACCTCCATGGTGTAATGTAATTAGTTAGAAAGTTTTATAAGAGTGACTCATGCCATAAATATCTATGTTATATACTCAGTTTACAATTAGAATCAATATTAGAGAGAACAGTTCTTTTTATATAAAAGGGTTCAGAATATCATCACTACCAAAAATGACACTTATGATTGATAGATTTCATTCTATTTGCATAGTAAAAAAGATTTAGCAAATGACTTTTTAGTTGATTTTTACAGGTAGACTCTTTATCTGGAATTGCAGCCACTAGAGGAATAAACTGCAAGCCATTAACTAATAGTGAAACTTAGTTGATTGTCATTATTACTTTTAAAATTATACAATACTTAAAAATGATGAGAAAATTATTAATCCTTTTCAATCATTACTAAAATAATTCCCATGTAATTTTAATCTATTGCTATATTTGATGAATCCATATGTGGTTAAACATATAAATCAAATATCTTATGCATTCTCATCATACATTATGTACAACAAAGATAGTTTTTTAGTATGTATGTAAATTACCAACAATACAATATAAAGACTGAAATATATGTACAAATTAAAATTTTCAATAAAAATAATTTCAAAAATTAACACAATAATGCAGTTCTAAAATACAGAGTGTAAATAATATATATATAAATCGCAAACAACAACGTCATTAATAAAATATCAAACAGGATCTAATTTTCAAACTATTGAAATATGCAAATCATGACGTTTTGCATATTAATAACAATAATAATACAATTGCTTCCAGATTTTGGAAAAATAGCTATGATTATGACTTTCTGCATTGAAAATGCATGAAACTCAACTAAAAATTGGAAACATTTATTATAAAACGTCATAGACTCCTGTAGCTTTGTTAAATATAATTTATCTGAACGTAGTATAAACATTATATATATATAAAGAAAGAATGTTTACATGTGTTCACAATCTCTTAAAAAAACTAGTTAAATTTATTGCATCATTTTTTCTTGGAGAAAATTTTAAATTTCTAAAATATTTGTTTTTCTTTTTTAATATTTTTATAATGAATGATTTTTTTCTTTTTATTAATATAGACAATCAAATCCCAAATGCATTTTTTAAAACATTTTTAAAATTTTACAAATAAATTAATAATTTATATTTTACCATTTAGATAAGGAATCTCAAAAATGGGTTTATACTTTAAAGCCATTTAAAATGTGAGATTTAGAATATAAAAAAATGGCCGCTACCTATGAGAAACTAATATATATATATAAGCATGAAATGTTAATTTACCTAAATAATTTACACATTGTAATGTTTTAAACTTTTGTTTGCTTACTATTTCTTATAGATATATAATTTCAGTAATAGATATTGAATGAATAAATGCAACAGCAACACTGTATATTACTTCACTAGCATTTTCAATCATTATTAGTTCACAATAGGATGGAAAAGTCTTTGAGTTTAATTCAGTTTCTTTGATTAAAAGCACAATCTTCACCATACCACCTTAGCAGAATCATTCTCTCTTGTAACAATTATATTTTCACACCCTTACACATCACTGATTATTGTATTTTATTTGTCTCCATACTTTAATATGTGATCTGCAGAATTTGTCCATGCCTGAGATTCATAAGTAAGCTGTGATAAAAGATAATTTTAAAAATCTTCCATTTTCAAGCACATGATATAATCTTTTAATATTAAGCCACTTCTAATAAAACATTTAACTGAAGTTTAATTTAATCATGAATTACATTCATTATGTTTCAAATTAATTAGCAATTTGACTAAGATATTTATAACTGTTAATTTCTTTACAAAAATCAACTTTTATTTTCTATATTTTTCAAAAGTGATTGAAAATTACTAGATTTTTGGCATTTATTTTTAGTCTTATTCTTTTGTTTTCATCTAATATCTCTTATAATCTTTTCTAAAGCTGTTTAGATTCTAGATGATGTAAGTAAGCAACATTATTTTTTATTTTCTTTACCTTCCTCCATAATATATAAAATATTTTCTATAAAAATGCTGTAAAAAGTATTGCAGTGATTGAAGAACCCTTTGGTAGAGTCATAAATTTTGATATTATTAGTGTAACTATGTAATATAATTATATAATTATAGCTGTTATATTTTGATATATATTTTACACAATTTGATAATACGCTGAACCTGTAACATAATGTTTCAAAGCGTAAATAGCAGTAACAACATTTATAAAACCATGTACCATTCCATAATCAACAAATCCAATGCAAAATGGTAACTTAGACTCATATGTATAATTACTCATTAGTACTGTAAAACATTTTAAAAATACTTGCATATGATAACTACTTTTAAATCCAACAGATTCTATTGGTGAGCTTCATTCCATTATTCTCTAGTAATTATAAAGTACAGATAATTATTAATATCTTCTTCTTCTTTCCTAATTATCAATTACCTGTAATATTCTTATCATGTAGTTTGTTATACATGATTTTTCAAAGGCTTTTCTTATTTCTTATTTTTATATCTTTTAAAATATATAAATTCCATCATATCCTGGAACTATTCTATTATTTTTGGAATTAATTGCAAACATTGAGATAAAATTATTAGCATTTCAAGCAAAAAGTCATAAATATTTCATTTATATTACTAAATAAACTTTTTTTTATTCTAAGATATACCTTTTCTTGCTATTTTGCAATTATGTCAACATTAAATCTTTTCTGCATAATTTGTCAGAATTCAAAATAAATTATTCTTGTAAATAAAATAATTTTACATTACATATTTTCCTATATAAATTATCTTGTTCTTATCCCTCTTCCTAGTCTTTCTATTGCTCTCTCCATTTCACTCAAATATTTAATAAAAACAAAATAGGTGACATAGGGCATCCTTGCCTTGCCTTAATTAATATCCCCTAATTGATATGTATAGTAATTATTTTCATATAATTTCTTAATAATATCCACTAAAGGTTAATCCATTCCCAAATTTGCTAAACTTATCCATAATCTATTTCTATTTACTCTTATATGCCTTCTCTATATCTATTAAACTCGTATATAACTGTCTAAAATTCCTACTCATATCTATAACTTGTGTAACTACAAATAAACTATCTCCTATATGCCTATCTGATCTAAAACCTACTTGCATTATTTTCTTCCATCCATTTTGCAACTTTTCCAGCCACCACAAATGAAAAAACTTTATATAAAACTGATGTTCCCACTATCGGTCTATAATTGTTTAACTTTCTATGATCCTTACCCTTTCCTTTAAATAATAATCTTACTCTTATATTACTCCAACTACCATGGGAATAGAAACCACTCCCCACCTTGTGAGACTTACACTGCAGAAATATTATTCATTATCCAATATTTTTATATTTATTAGTAAGTTCTTGAATTTCACATTTTTATATATAATTTTCTTAAATATAGATTTACATTTTTCCATTCTATCCAAAAATATAAAAAAATTAAATGTAATATACATTTAGATTAAGAAATTAAAAAAAAAAAAGTTCAATATATTGTTTTAAAAAAAACAATATGCAGATTTATTCATTTACAGAAAATATATCTTTACAAATATTTTACTCATTTTAAAATCAATATTATTTGTCTCAAATACTTATTTATCTATAACCATGTGTAATCATCATTACTAAAGTAACTTTCATCTTGATTTTAAGATTCTCAATTATTGTTATTTATTTATTTATTTTTTTAACATACATTATTTAATTTTTTTTCCCCACTAATTTCTTTGTGATATTGAATGAATCCTTTTCTGGATAATTTTATATTGAACAGTCTAAATCAGGATTTTATTTTATTACAACGATTTATTATTAATCAATAAAAGTATATGACATACACATGTATAAGTAATAATAATTAATAAAAAAAATGTAATACAATAAATAATAGAAAAGATGATAATATATATGAGTCGAAAGATTACAATTATCTAAATTCGTTTTTAATGTTTACAAAATTATAATAAGATTGGGATGGATATTAAAAAAAACAACCTCAAACTCATTTTATACCTCCAAAGGAGGAAATTCTCTATGATCAAATCTTTTTCTCCTAAAGGATTTTGGTTAGCTTTTTCCTTAGCACTGTAATTTTCTGCCTACTTTCAGATATTGATTAATTCTATTTAGTCTTCAAGCGAGTGTTAATTTTTGTTTTACACACTTTTTTTTTTGTCGATGAAGTTTGTTTTGTAATCGTTAGTTTGCTACATGTTTTTAATTTAGTTAATTGAATTATGGTGGGTTTTTTTTTTTTTTCAAAGACTTGTTTAAGAGTTAATAATTTAAATAATTAGATTGCATTGACTAATATTTTTCTGCAAATCTATTTTTTTCTACTTACTGATTTAAACATAATATATATATATATGTGTGTGTGTACAAATGTATATATAAATAACTATAAATCATATACGATATATTCATATTTTAACAACTTAAATTTGCACAGTTTTATGCAATTAAAATTTTTTTTTTTTTAAAAAAAGCTTATTTAGAGCTTATTAACATGCTCTTAATTTTACATAATTGTAAATAATATTAGGGTATGAGCACAGACTTTCACACGACCCAGCACTCTCCACTCCATCTAATAACACTGATACACTTAAACATATATATGTTGAAAAGATAAATAATCACCAATATACGTATTTCATGCTAAACCAGCAATCATCAGTTGGTCCAGATTATCATCTCTACACATATATACTATAAGTGCTCAGATATATATATATTAAGATAAACAATCCTCATACTTTAATGGACATGCTTCAATCTACTCCACACTCCAACTCTACACCCATCCATCCAATTAAAAATCTGATGATGGAATACTCAAAGGCCACCCTGAGGCTGAGATTCTTGACACACCCATGTTGACCTAAGGTCAATCTGAACCCCACATGTACAAGACATAATCTATTAAATACATATGCAAGGATGGGCAGACATCTCTATAATGTAATAACTGAAACATAGGCTTATTTATACCTTTGTCTATATGTATGTAATATTAGGGTATGAGGACCGACTTTCACACGACCCAGCACTCTCCACTCCATCTAATAACACTGATACACTTAAACATATATATGTTGAAAAGATAAATAATCATCAATATACGTATTTCATGCTAAACCAGCAATCATCAGTTGGTCCAGATTATCATCTCTACACATATATACTATAAGTGCTCAGATATATATTAAGATAGACAATCCTCATACTTTAATGGACAGGCTTCAATCTACTCCACACTCCAACTCTACACCCGTCCATCCAATTGAAAATCTGATGATGGAATACGTATATTGGTGATTATTTATCTTTTCAACATATATATGTTTAAGTGTATCAGTGTTATTAGATGGAGTGGAGAGTGCTGGGTCATGTGAAAGTCTGTGCTCATACCCTAATATTACATACATATAGACAAAGGTATAAATAAGCCTATGTTTCAGTTATAATTGTAAATGCAAACTGTATATATATATATATGTCATGTGAGATCTGACTTTCTATTATTACTATATACACATACACATTTCAGTTGAAAATAATAATGAAATGATTTTATATGCACAACAATTAATTGAATTGACATAGAAAAAAACAACTCATATAAACATGCAAAAAAATTAGACATTGCTATCACAATAAAAATTAAGTAATTGTTATTAATTTATTAAGTAGCTAAAAAAATCAGATTTGTTCCAGAAAACTAACTAGGTTTTTACAGATAATTTACAACTAACTATGCTAAAATTAAAGGCTTCCTGATTCAATTATTCAGATAAACAATTTAAATTACATTACTAACAGATTTGCACTGTGTGATTGACTACAATAACATTTTAATAATTCATGACAAAATTAATGCATAAGTAAGGTAATGGAAGAATAAATTAAAGGCAATACTAATATCATTTTATATTCGGAGAACACAGAAAATACAAATTTTTTTAATTAATAATAATATGGCTTCATACTTTGAGAAATCATTGAAAATACTAAATATAAACTTAATGCATTAAGATTGTATTTTAATATTTTGAATATAGTTACTGCAGTTTTATTTTAATGAAAGAATAAGATAGCAGTTAATAATATAGAATTGTTTAATCATATGTGATTCTGACTGTACTGCTAATTTATATTTTTTTTTTTGTTAAAATAATGATTGTTTTTAAAGTAATAATAGTACAATTTCAATCTGTGAAAATATTGTTTTTATGATATTGATTGTTTTTAATTACTATGAGACTAGTATCTGCTAAACATCCATTCAAGCCATTATTTTTATAATTCCTATTCTTTTGTTTTCTTTAAAAATATAAACGAAGTATGATATTTTTAAATTATCACGATTTGTCATCAATTTCTTCATATAAATAAACTAATGATTTTTCTCTTTAAAATATTTGGCAATTGTGTTTTTTTTTATATTTTTTCTGTTATAACAGTCCTTTCCCCCCTCAAATTTCTCAAAATATGATCAACAACAAGAACAACAAAAAATTATTATATAATTTTTAATTATAAATTTGTTTAAATGCACATTAAAAGTAATATTTACTAAGGCTGTAACCTCAAGAATATGCGCGTAAAAATGCGATAATAGGGACCTCTACAGGTCTTAACCACAAGCTTACGTGTATATTTTTCTCACTTCTTTGTAAAAAAGCATAATAATAAACTTGTATTTGTTTTATTATCTCTCTACCTGTATATTCAAAGTCATCAAACATTTTAGTTTTGTTTTTAAGTTCAATGTGAACAATCAAAATATTGGTTTCTTTTTATTAATTGACTATTATTTTAAAAGCATTTAAATCTCTTTTATTATTACCTGGAAATATTTTTTTTTATCAATGGCTTATTATTATTTAAAATTTTACTTCAAACCAATTACAGACAGGCATACAAAAAAATTATTTAACATTCCTGATATATAACATCTCTGTGGTTATAATATCTAAAAAATTTAATGTTTTTTTCTATCTCTATTGTAATGTTTCAAATTAGTACCTTATTAAAAATATATATAGAATCTTGCTTTGTGCTAGATTCAACTAATTCTGTTTTGATTTTTTTTTATTCTAATAATAATTTTTGCGTTAGAACCATAATCTTGATTATCTTTATACTATTTAAATTTGTTCTTTAGACTTTTCAAAATAAATACATCTAAAAGCAAACGAAATAATATTGACTTGAAGACTCTGCTAAGTCTAAAAACAAAAACTGTGTAAAAAAAACATATTTAGATGTATAATTCTCTTCTTTAAATGAAATATTAATAATAAAAAAAGACTAGTTATATGATAATAAAAAATATGAGATGGATACTAAAACATTCTACTACTGACGAAATTTTAACAGCAAATGAATGTCCAGTGGAATTCTACTTAAGCTATTAACTAATGTACTTATTTAGTGTTATAGATATATAGATTATTCATTACTATTAATTTAGTATTGTGTTAGTATTATGCAATATAAAAGCAATCAAATTTCACTATTTTATTATTCAATATTAAAAACGTCTAAATAATAAAGCCGCAAATTAATTTTAAAAAAGTTATTTTACTGCTTTGAGAAGCTCTTTTTTATTTTCAGTATAAAAATATAGTATTTATCCAAAGAAAGAATCGTTTCTTGAATAACAATCACATTTTATATTAAATCAATTTATCCTTTAATCAGAAGGTAAGCTTCAATAGAAAAATAGTTTAATCAAACTGAGAAAAATAATCAATTTTTTTTCTTCTTAAAAAGAACTGAATTACTTTATGAGGATAAACTTAATTTAATATTTTCTTTGCAGATTAAATAAAAGAAAACTACAATAAAAATCTTTCCCTTGAGCAATTTAATAAGAAATTATGTTCACCCACGTGAACATAACGACTTTATTATCAAAACTAAAATAATTACAAAAATTAAATAATTAAAAAAAACTGAATACTGTATCTCTTTCAGTACCTAATGTTATTAATGAAGGATCGACATCCTTTATCACTTAATCAGAACTAAAATCCTAATTTAAGCTATTACTGTTAGGGTAGTAATTGATAGCTTCCTTACATTATATTCTTCTTGCCAAATAATTTCAAATTGTTTTCTTTACTAAATATTAATTTGTTTTCATTAAATATACAAGAAATTTTCTAATATGGTTTTACTCTCCCTCCCCCTCCTCTTCCAATAAAAAAAAAACCCCAATCTACTCAAATAGAGAAAATAATATATATATAAATGAATGGCTTACAGCCTAATAGTTCACATTCAGTTCAAACACCAGATATGAAAGAATTGAATCACAATCTGTGGAATTTTAACTCTAGAGTCCATCATTCTATCACTGTACTAAACCAGGCAAAACATAAGGACATCATTTAGTCTCATTAGTAAACCAATCAAACAATTAACAAAGTAATAGTCAGTCATTGTATAGACTTTCCAATGACATAATAATATTGGTGGATAGTAAAAATATTACATAAAATTAATATATGCAAAATATATAGATTGAAAAAAAAAAATCAATAAAAAAAAAGCAAATGACTGAAAAACATTAAAAAGTATAATTATAAAAATAATTTAATTAGTTTGTTAAACTATTATTTTTATTATTATACTATTTATTATATCATAATAAAATAGCATGATAAGCATATTCAATGTTTTTTTTTTTAAAATTTAGATTATAATATCCTATACAAAAAAACAAGGAAGAAAATAAAAATTATGCACCAAGTTTATATTTTTAAATAAATGGACAATTTGCATTACTGATATCAAAGAAATTACACTAAAACTTTAAATTACTAAATAGGTTTTTAATACTTTGAAGACTGTTTTTAGGTTTATTGAATTTTTTTTTAAAAAAGAAGTTTTTAAAAAATATATATGGTGGGATCTTTGAACAAGTAGAAAAAGAGAAAAAAAAAAAAGCATCAAGGACTTGAACGGTATTCATTTGGAGAAAAATGATGAGATAAAAGGATAACATCAGCAATATAGAAGTATGAAAGAGTAGTAACAAAGCAATTATTCATTAAAAAAAGTGAGAAAAAATGATAGGACCTAATTGGCAAGATAATTATGAAAGATATCTAAAAAAGATTTGTGGAGGGCACAAGAAAAATGAGAAAAATATTTGATTAATAATACATCTATATAGAAAGTTATAAAAAGAGATTCCCTGACGTGGAGAGCAAATGCAGTCTTTTAACTATAATAATAATATATAATAAAAAGATATAAAATATAAACTAATAAAAGATAATAAAAAATACAAACCAACTAAAAAAAATACTGTTATATTAAACTTTATTTTAAATCATGGAAAGAAATGCTTCTCATGCTACCAGTATAATTTAATCAGTAAAAAAAAAATCAATTTAATTATGTATTTTTTAACAAATCTTATTTTAACATTTTCTAAAAAATTAAATGAAAAATATTACTAGCTAATGCGACATGAATTTAAAAAATGAAATAAAACAAACTTTTAAAAATCATTCCATTTATTTATACAAAAATAGAATTCATATTATTTTAAGAGTAAAACAAAAATCTCTAATTTATTACTGTTTATTCTTTCCCACTGAAATGTTTTTAAAAAGCTTTCCATTTCTTCTAATAGATTTATTGAGCAGTAGTAATGCTGTTGTTGTTACTAATATTATTTCATATTGCAGATTTTAAAGCTTTTTGTAATTAGTTCAGGTTTCTCTCTTCTTTTTTTAAAAAAAAAAGATTACACACATACAATTTTAAATTAGACATAAAAAAGGAAATGTAAGTATGTAATGAATTTAAATTTATTTAATTTAATTATTTTTTTAAACTAATGTTATGCTAATTATATCAGTAATTTATATTTACTTTTGTTCTTTTTATTATTATTTATTTAATAGTAATACTATTAAATAACAATAGTTACCAATAAATTTCATTAATAACAATCTTCAGAAACAACAATGTAAGAATTTAAACAATTTTTCTTCCCCAACTGGTTACTTTTACATTGAGCATGATTTATAAAACAACATATAAAAATTGTACAATCTTTATACACTAGCAAATTTGTTACATAGCAAAACAAAATTCTTTGTAATCAAATAAGCAGTAAATATTAATAATAAATTTACCCTTATTTATTTTAATTTTTTGTTACTTATTTTTTAAGGCAAGGTTTACCAATAATTTATATTTAAACTATGCTAACACATATTAAATTTGTAAGTATATTTTTCATTTCACCATTATAATTACAAATTAAAATTTAATAAATTTTCTGAATCTGAAAAGAACTGAAAACAAAATTTTTAAAATAACAGTATACAATATGCCTTGCTTATCGGAAATTTTGATGATTGCAATCTGGTGGGATATGCTAAAATAATTAAGTATTTTTTTGTTTGTCTGAAGGTTTGTAAAGATGCCATTTTGATTGTAGTAGTATAATGAACTACTTCCACCAATTAATTTAACAGATAAATATTTTTTAAAAAATTCACACTTTAATTATATTTTTCAAAATATATATAACTCTTTGTAAGAAAACACAGGTTAATATAAGGCACAAAGTTTTCAAATGATATTATTCTCCTTTCTTTTTCAGGTGATCAGAATATTAAATTTAAGGTAGCATACTAAACTTGATTTTTCCATCAAAGGCAAAAATCAACAGAAATTTTGTATACTTATTTATGAGGGTTTTCCTGATTTTTTATACTTTTACTTTTTAAGAGAAAAATTAATAAATAGTTTCCACATACTGCAGTTTACAAAAATAAGTTGATTTATAAAATTATTAGCCATTAACATGTAAACAACTTTTTGAAATGGTTTTTTAGTTTTTTTTTCTCTGCCCACTATTCTTGTGTTTTCACAATTGAACATATGTTCATATATGATATATTTTTAAAAAATCGGGTTTTGTTTCTTGTTAATATTTATTTTGAGTTTTGAAAATCTTTTTTTTTTTCAAAATGACAACCCATTGAGAGAAATCTCAATTTCTACAAAAACTAAAGTTAACATGCTAAAAAAACAGAAACTGCATTAGTAAAATATGTGTCAAAAAAGAAAAATTGAATGTAGATGAAAAAATAATTAGAAAACAAACAAATTATTTATAAAATAGTAAGAAATAACAACAAAATGTGATAATTCATGTTTGCAAACTGTTCATTGCACTTAAAAAGAAAAAGGGAAGAAATCAGAAGGATCTTCTTAGATAAGTATATAAAATTTCTACTGACTATTGCCTTTGGTAGAATAGCTTAGCCTTTAAGTTATTATTTACAAAATCTAAAAATCACCATTTCAATTCTCATGCTAATACTATCATTAGTCAAACTAACAAATACAAAGAAGAGAAAAGAATAATATCATTTGAAAGATTATTATACTAATTTTAGTGTTATAAATAATTGAATGTATTTAAATAAAAACACATAAAGGTTGAAATTTTCTAAAACATTTAACCAATAATCTAAATGATAAAAATAATCCATCATATAATTAGTTATTTAAGCATTAAAACATCACATGACCACCTTTTCTTATGCTTACTCAATCTGTTAAAACAGTAAAAACATTCATCATATAATAATGCCACCAAATATATCAAAATATATTGCTATTGAACTGGATTCAGATTTATATAAAAAACAAGCAAATAAAAAACATTACTGTGTTTTATTTTGAGTTGATAGATTTATAATTAACCAAAAGAGTAAAAGGTGGATGATGGAGGGGTATATTAGATACAAAGATCCAGGTGCAAATCTCCTCACTGATGAAAGCCATAAGCTAACCTTTTTAAAGCATCAATCCCTTACAAAAATAAAAAATTCCATTAATCTTCTTTAATCAAATTTAATTATACTATAAATATGTTCATTAAAACAATAGTAATTGCTTAGGGAATTAAATGAGCCTGAAAGGTAAATATTATAATAATAAACATTTAATTAGACTTACAAAACAAAAGTTTTGTTCAATAAATATATTTAATTAAGGAAAAGATTTTTTTAAAAATATAATATACAACACAGATATTATTTAAATGATCCCTAATCAACCCTAGTAGTTTGCCAATCCCCAAAAGATACCTAAAAGTTCACGGATAACCAAATACTCCTAAAGTTCATCAATCCATTACAAGTTTTCATTGATCCATTATATATCTGATGTACAATGGCAAAATCTTAAGGAAAAGAAGTTTTTCACTGAATATAATAATATTAAATATAATATAATATAGACAAATAATAATTGAATTAGAAATGCGATGCAAATGTATAATAAATAATTTTCTGATTTTTTTTTTTTCTTACAGTGTATTTTACTCATGATTTCATAGAAGATGCAGAGCCTCTTTTTCTCTGAAATATCTAAAAAGGAGATATATTTATGATTTTCAATAATATGCAAAATTTTAAAAAATTTTCAATAAAAAAATTTGCCTGCTGAAGTGAATAATTGCTATCAGATAAATGCACTAAATGTCTCATGGATTGTTTTCAGTAAGTCATCACAAATCTCATCTTAAACTTTTTGTTTTTGATGGCTGTTAATTTTTGTTTCTGATATTATTATATCCAAATTAGTTTTTAACTGACTGCTAATAAATGGAATGTTGTCAATTACAGCAACAATGAATAAATATGAGAATAGGGAAAGTCATAAAAAAAAGCAACAATTTATCAAAATAAATAAATTTTACAGAACTTAAGATTATATTGTTAAATAAAAATTGATTGATGATGATGCAATTTTAATATTATTTCTTCTATTTAGTTTTAAAGAGAATTAAAATATATATATATATATTAAATCTCTTATTACTTAGTTTATATATATGTAAAAAAAATCATCTGTTCATGTTTTACCTCACAGTTATATCTAATAAGCTTATCAATTCGAAAGTGACAAGAGAGGTTTTTTTTAAATCCGATGACATTTTTCTAGTTTGACCATGTTTAGTTAAGATTAAATATTTAAATGTTTTACTTTACCTTTGTTTAATAAGATTATTTTTAATAATTAATGTCACCTAGTAAATAATCCCAGATTTTAAATTCTAACTAGCTAGTAGAACACAAAATTCATTTTATTTACTCATAAACAAATCCTACTCTTTACACTTAATAATGTTAGTTTTTTTTTATATATATATTATCACAAGTAATTTCATTTCTGTGCTGGGGGATATTAATAAAACAATGCTAATAAATAAAGTATTTTCCACTATTTTATTCAAGCTATACAAATACTTGTATTTATAAATAAGAATATAAGACAATGTGTTAGAAATAATCTCAAAGATACTAGAAGTGTAATATTGATCATATGATTAGAAAAAAATGATTGAAAATAGAAAACAATGGAGAAGTATAATTATTCATGGTATTGATGTTGTTCAGAGAAAAAAAGTTTGCCACAAAAAAAGTTAAAATACAATATTGGAAAATAGTCAATAAACAGAATAATTGGCAATCATACTCTATATGTGATTATATTTATGATTCACAGATTGGTTTGTATACCTACCACAAACTCACTTCTAATGTAATATTATTTTTCTTTTTTTTTCTTGAAGTTGTATTTAACATACCTATTTGTGAATCTTTGCTGCTGATGATGAAAAAACAGTATGTGTTCCTAATCCATGCACATACTGATATTTGTAATAGTGACAATAATTTCATAAAACAATACTATAACTGAAATTGATAATGCATTGGATAAATTTTCAGGAAATATAAATAAAATTATAGCAATAAAATTTTGTTCAATGGAAAATTAGAAATGGAAATTAAACTAAGAGGTATGAAAAAATTGTTACTTTTCAAAAATTAAAATTAAAATGTGGCATCAAAAGTATAGCTGAACCTGCAGAGAATTGTACATTAAAAATGATGACCATGCAAGCTAAATGCTTTATTTAAAACAATATGGATGCCACATCTCTAACCAGTTACAATGCCCATAGGGTCTGTAGTAAATGTGTAAGTATATGACATAAATATTTTTAAGTTTTATCTTAAAATAAAAGTAACCCAATAAATAGATGCTACATACCCAATGCAACATCCATCACTGAAAAATTTTGTATAAACTTCAAAGCAAAATACAGGCATAAATAAAATTTTATGATTAAGAAGACCATGGTTATTGACACCAATACTAACTTTATTATATACAATATGAATATGATAATTAAAATACCAAAGAAATAATGATAAAGACAATAAATTAATACTTATACACTATTTCTTTATTTTAAATAATAAATTTTACAACCTTAAAAAGTATTTCAATTATGTTAAAATATAAATTTATATAATATAAATTCTATTTACAAGATAATAAACCTTCTTCATTTGAGCCACACTATAAATCAGCGATGTTAAATACAAGGATGCTATTGATCCAGTCACAAGATAAAGACTTTGAAAATTAAGAATGACCATTTTATTTTCAAACCTAAATGCATTTATACAGGCCAATATTAAGTGTCTTGGAATAAGAGCAAGAATATATATTAAATCACTCACTTTACATTGATTTCTTTTAATAATCTTATTAACACTTGTGAAATATTAAAATGTATTTTATGCTAATTTTAAAAGATGCTAAACTATGTGATAATCAATGAATTTTATTAGTGCAATGTCAGATTGTAATTCTATTTAGAAGGAAATAATCCTTTCTCACTTGCACCATACTATAAATCAGGGATATTAAATATGAGCGTAGTCTTGTTTTTAATATATATTACATTCTCATTCCAATACACTTATTATTGGCCTATATAAGTGCATCTAGGATTGAAAATAAGATAGTCATTCTTATTTTCTCAAAGACTTTATATAGTGGCTAAAAGGAGAGTACTCTCATATTCAATAAGGCTGATTTATAGTACGGTGCAAGTGAAAAAAGATTATTATCGTCTAAATAAAATTACAATCTGACACTGCACTAGTAAAGTTTATTGATTATTACATAGTTTAACATGTAAAATTATCATAAAGTAAATTTTAGTATTTCATTAACGTTCTTATGATTATTAAATGCAATGAATATAAAGTAAATGATTTAATATATATTAACATTCTCATTTCAAGATACTTAATATTAGCCTATAGAAGTGCATTTAGATTTGAAAATAAGATGGTCATTCTTATTTTCTGAAACATTTTATCTTGTAACTGGAATGAGAGATTCCTCACATTTAAAATTGCTAATTTATAGCATGGCACAAGTGAGGAAAGATTATTACCTTCAAAATAGAATTACAATCTGACACTGCATTAGTAAAATTCATTGATTATTATGTAATATTATAAAATAATATTATTTCAAACCATTTTATTATAGTTGATTATTATACAATAATTACAATTATCACACATATTTGTTTATCCTTTATGATTTAAATTATTTTTAATTTAGATATTAGAATTATGAAACGAAGCAGAAGTATATCTTATCAGATATTAACTATACTTAAATTTCTCATATGTGGGTGGTAAATATATATATATGTTAATTATAATATTTTGACAGATGAACAATGTCTTATTATAATTATTTTCAGAACATTTTGCATAATAAAACAGCTAAATAATAAATAACTTTCTCAGAGTATCATCTTTGTTAAATCATAGGAATGTATGTGAGAATTAAAGTCATTATTTTTATCTTTTTCTTTCTCCTCATATTCAAATTCTATTGGTTGAGAGGTTTTAAAAATTAGTTTGACTTTCAATAGCTTCTTCCAAATATTGATAATATTCTTATGTTTATAATTGAAGACCTGCAGGTTGATATAAGTCCATGATGTTATAGAATCATAATAATAAAAAAAACACACAAAAAATGTTAATTATTCTATTTTCTTTTTTTTTATATACCAAAAAGTTCTAACATATTTAAATCTTAGAACTAATAAAATATGAATAAATAATTAATATTAACTTAAAGACTATGGTTCATATAAAATTAATAAAATAAAAAGCTTTCTTCCATTATTTACACTAAATAAAATATTTTTAAAGAGGAAGCTTGGTTTGTATGACAACAAATTTACTTGAACAGACGGGAATTTTTTCCCTCCCTTTTGCATTTTTTTCCTTACTTTAGCTTGTATGAAAAACATAAAGAAAATCCAATAAAAATGTTAGTTATCAATAACAGTAAGTTCATTCTTCTTATATCATTGACAAAAATTCCTTCATGATAATAAATATGAAATTTATTATTTAATGAGATATTTTTTTTTTTTTAAATATCCTTTCTTTCTTCCAGCTTTAAAATATTTATTTTAGAACACTGAAAATGTAAAGTTCTCAAAATCATTTCCATTTAACAAAAGTTCTAAACTCTCCTTTTGAAAAATCTATAGTTAACATGTTCATATAAGCATTAATCATTTCTTAAATGAAATGACAGCTAGTAGATACATTTTTACTCAAAAATTAATCAGCTTTATATATTTTTCCCATTTTAAAGCTATTATCATTCAGCTAGTCACTAATACATTCATATCAGGAACTGTTAATAATTTTATTGAATAAAACTTCATTATCTTTATCACTGATAATTATTAAAGTTAATAGAAAATAAATGTTCTCTATTATTCTACATACAAAAATTAATAAAGATAAATTTTTTATGTATCCTTAATATTCTTCTGTAGGCAAAATAGTTTAATATTCTGCAAAAATTTTTACCAAATAAAAATTTATCTAAAATATTCTATTCCTTTCCATTACCATAAGGTTCTAGTTGTTTCCTGTAGTATACCAATGAAAATAACTTATTTTTCTATGCCATAGTTAAATTAGTACATAAACTTTTTAAAATACTTTCCATAATTTTACACATTAATACTATTACCATTTAAAGTCAAAAAAATAAAATTTATAATAAATTTAGACTTAAGTTTTAAAACAAAAAGAATATAGTTCTATTCTTCTGAAATTTCTTGATTCTATCCCGCTTCACGGCTGCTCACCTATATTTATAAGGAAAAAACATCAAATACCTGATTGGTTAATTAATTCCAAATACTTACTAAAATTTACATATTAATTATTTTTGTCTAGATTTTTAAAATGATTTTATTGCTGATATTAAATAATATATTTCTATTAAATTGTATTTTAATACACCATTTAAATGTATCTTTTAATAAAAGCACTTTGTTTCAAATTAAAATTTGATACAATAAAATTTATCATTTAGGTTACAATAACTATTAATTTTAGAAACTTTTTACAAAATTGATATAGATAAATAAAATATAACATTCATTATTTAATTAAACAAATAATAAATACACTAAGAACAATAAAATCAAATTAATTATTACATGTACGAGTGCATGCACACCTATCAACATACATATTTTTCATTTTATTTTATCATTATTAAGTAAATAATTTAAGACAATAAATAAATAGCACTATTTAATTTGACTGTTAATAATTATAAAAATATTAACTTTAATTATTATGATTACTGTTTTACAACTATCTTGTAGGATTTTAATAATTATTCACTTTTATTTTAAAATAAATAATACTTTATGTTTCAATTTTATAAAATAATAAATTATATTATTTTAAAGTAAACTAACTTAAATTTAACACTACAGAAACAGTATATTTTAATCTAT
The DNA here is from genome assembly GCA_028023455.1 of Epiperipatus broadwayi. Taxonomy (NCBI): domain Eukaryota; kingdom Metazoa; phylum Onychophora; class Udeonychophora; order Euonychophora; family Peripatidae; genus Epiperipatus; species Epiperipatus broadwayi. The sequence continues at coordinate 4,296,484 of JAQFVV010012449.1, forward strand.
TTCATAAATTATATAATAAGTTGTTACTAGGTATTATGTAAAATTTTAAATTTATATAAAATCTGACTATTATTTATAACCATATAATATTGTAGAGAAATAGAAAGACTATAATTTATATATATATAATATTCAAAATGAACACCCATAACATCATACAGTAAATATTTAAAATATTCTCTAAACAAACATGAATCAAAATTTACCAAAATAAAGTGGTCATTTATTCCTGTAGTTCATTTATATATATTGAAGCAGTCAAGTCTGTTGCAGCACACATTTGGCTTCACTTTCTAGTGATGTTTGAAACCTCCAAACATGGGTTCAAACTCAGTCATTTAATAATAAATCACTAGAGAGTGAAGGTATACCATTGCATGTGATTGTTTATTTTTTTGTAAGCTTTATTCTCGTCTAAAATTAATTTAAATATAAAACATGAATTTCTATTATGGTAAACAATCGTGTGTATGTGTGTGTGTAACAGATAAAATTTAATAATTTTATTAAAAGCATTATATTATGTATATATTTTTATTCATGTATATTTTATTTGAGAGAAAGTTCGAGAGAGTAACGCAAATTTAATAAACAAAAGACTTACCTTATTTTAAATTCAGAAAAGATTTGTTTGTATTCTAATATAGGTCTATTTTAAAATTCACATTACTTAACATTTATCCTGCGGGTCTATTTTCAGCTCAAAATAGACCAAGACTAGATGTCTCGAACTTGATCTCGTTCATACTTTAAAATTTGCTGTGTCATTATGACCATTAGCTGACATCCGGGGATTACCCAAAGGCAACCAAATTGAGTATAAATACCACCACATTTTCTAACTAAAAGGCTCTGCATGTTATTTTCTAAACATTGCTGCTAAGGAAATCTATGTCACTCAGAACTTTAAAATGGTTAGTGAGTAGAGTTAAAATTTGCTTCCCCGATCTCTCCAAGACCAAACCAGTGCCAATGTACTCATAAGCCATCGTTTCCAAACTGCTGCCAAAATGAACTGTAAATTACATGAGGAAAGAACTTTAACCACAATTTTGTCAAAATAAAGCCGAATTAATCATATTTCCTCAAAAATGAAATCAACACATGTGCATATGTCCATCAAGTCATCCAACAGAAAGGTAATTTCCTGCCGCAAAATGAACTCTAAAAACTATTATCTAAATAATCTTCTTAATCGTAAAAATGTAAAATTCAACCTCTAATTATGTAAATTCCACTCACCTAAAGTATGTCCTTTTAAATATTTCCATTTCTGTAATCTTTATATTTTCAAAATGTAATTGCTTATTTTTCCATCGGTAATGCCAAACCGATTAATTGCTTAAACAATGACTTTTCTTTTTGCTTCAATATCTACATTTTATTTTATTTTCTAAACTCGATTGCTAGGTTTTCACCCTTACTATATTATTATTTCTAAATGCGACCATTTTAATTTGATATTATGTAAACCATACCCATTTAATATGCTAATAATTCAATCTGGCGAGTCAATCTTATTTTATTTTTATTATTCTGCCATTAAGGAATGTTAAATCGTAATCATAAGTTTTCTTACTAAACTATAAAAATTTGCCTGGTTGAAAAATATATTCCTAAACTATTTTGTTTAATTTATATTATGCTATTTATTATCATTTCAAATAAATTCTTAACTATTATTTCACGCTATTGATTAATATTAAATAAATTTAGTATTAAATTGAAATTCAGATCCTTACTTTTAGTGATGATTCATTATACAATTAGCCCGCCATCTAACAATAATTTAAGTAACTAATTTCTCGGGCATATTCATATGCATTTAACGAAGGGAATCTTAATTTTTATATTTTATTATTGATATGCTAGATAAATTTTCTAAGTAAATTGTATGCCCTTTTTGGGATTGCTTGTATATAATCATTTCATTACGCTAGGCTTAATTACTCTTTAAGGTCATAAAATCAGTATTAATACAGACCTGAAAGCCCTTGTGATGTGTCCTGGTGATAACGTTCATCAATCAAAGATTGCTTTGTCACACTTCCTCTCATCACTGGAATCCTTAAAGCACATTTCTCGGCAGAGTTTGGAGGCCCCAACTCCAAAGGTTGTGTTTAGTCACGCAGGCTCTATTATGGGTTAACATTCAGAAAACAGAACCATAGTATCTTGCCAACCACCTCCTCGGATGCCATCTGTCACAAGTGCAGATGAGCTTATATTCTTCGTTCTCAAGTTGATGAAGCTTCTCGTCCTCTCAAACATTATCATTCAGTCTACACGCTATCGCTTATACTTCCTCATATATTTTATTCATCTGTAAGTTGTAATGATGTGATTTTCCTAAGCCACCCCAAGTTCTCAGTATAATATAAATTTAGTTTGCCTTATCATCTGCATTAGCTTATTAGCGCTATCCACCCTCTCGTTAAACTGCTATTAAATACGTTGAAAGTTAACTTTTAATAAAGCATATAAAGGTCAAATCATGTGACTGAATGTCGAGATAGTTATGCTTTTCCTTATTCTATACGTAAATCACAAATGATGAATCATTTTATACTTTCCAAGATAATTAATCTATCGTTAATGCAATTATGATGAAATCCAAGTATAATCAGAATTCACTAGATCATTTGTTATTTAAAATATAATATTCATAATAAAAGCCCACGTACAGTTATTGAAACCTGTTATATTCTTTGTGATTTAAATATGATAATGTAGATAATAAAAGCCCCGTATAGTTATTAAAATCCGTTATATTCTTTGTGACTTAAAATCTCATAAATATTCATAATAAAAGCCCATGTATGATTATTGAAATCCATTACATTCTTAATGATTTAAAAATGTCATAGCATGAATAATAGAAGCCCTATAATATATATTTTAAATTAGCATATTAAGCCGCATCATTTCGATTAATTAATTTCTTACTATGTATATTTGGTAGTCGCATATCCATCAATCCTTAAATCATATTACTAAGGTCAGCATGGAATGCCCATGTGAACATTAAGTGAAAGCTAGATTGAGTATTCTTTATGTAATCAAGGTTATGATGTGTTTTAAGTCTCTATATCCCACTGCTCACATACTGATTTAATTTCATTACTAATGTTATTTTAATAAATTCATATTTAATAATCTATTCCTTGGACATTTTATTACTTCATGCATGCACATCTATTATTATATTGCATCATCCTTTAGTTAATCATTAGATCTCTTGTGTCTCTGCTGACCCTCTGGGCCGGGGATTGTTAGAATATCATCTGCTATCGTCAGAAGGGTTGTTTGTAATGTTATAGACTTGGGAAATGGGCAATGGGGTGGAGTTCATGAGTATTCCTGACCTGTGTATCTCGCATATGATTGAACTCTAGGTACTTTTGCTTAGATGCTAATTCTTGTTAGATGAACATACAATTCTGACTGGTACAGAGTATATATATTGTAATGAGCACAGACGATGTTACATTGTGATTTTATTATTAAACATGAAATTAAAATAAAAAGTTTGCATTTAAAAATTTTCTTTAAGAATTAAAAATTGAAATTAAATATCATCTTAAACTCGTATATATAAATCACACAGATAAAAAAAAATAAAAATTATTAAACGAAAACTTTATTAAAGAAAAAGTGTTTTAAAACTAAATTTTCAGTAGAGATTTAAAGATAAAAATATATCTTTAAGTTTGAAAACACATTAATTAATCAGAAATGGAAATGATTGTTTTAATTAGTTAAATGTAAACTAGCCTTGGGCATTTAAATGTAAAAACATCGGCCAGATAGGAAAACAATAGAAACAAATAGCCAATGAATGAAAAACAATGGAATCAGACCTCAGCGAAAGGACCATATCATCATCATGACGTAACGTCCATTGGATCCTTCAAATTAATATAAAAGGACAAGTTTGAAAGTTAGTTATTGGTTATTACGAGATGTGACAGATATGTGTTAGTGCGGAGTGAAGGAGAAGGGATTGAAAAGATGCACTCTTCAATCCCTTCAATCTCGTTAGCAAGAAAGAGAAATGAACTATCGTTTTCTACATTAAGGACCCACTAAACTAAAAGACCTCCGGATGAATAAATAAAGCAATGGCTAAATGGATACGAATATCTTCAGGACGGCATGGGAATTCCCATTCAAACTTACAAACGACAGATAAAGATGAACTGTTTAAAACCGTAAGAACTTTACAATTAATGAACATTAAATTAAAAACTTTTCGTATTTAAAATAATTGCATTAGTTTCCTATCTGACTAAAGTAGTTAAAATGTTATTTGATGTATTTTTTTTTTTTGTAAAATCATTTCCATTTTTATTTTTTTTTGTTCTTTAAGTTTATTTATGATTTTTGTTGTGCGATAAATTAAATTATAAAAATGTTAAACTTAAGTCGGGCGTGAATGGCTGTATAGATTTGTAAAGTTATATTAGGGGAGGGTAATCTTAGGTTATTTGTTTCATAGTTGAATTGGGTCAATGGATTGGATATATTGGTGTGAGTAGATGTAATATGGATTTGCTACGGGCAGAATCGCTTCATATGCCGCACACTTCCATTAGCCTATGGAAGGAATTATGTCGAATACCGCAGTTCCTTTCTATGGAGTTTTTGTTTTATTGCCCTTCTTGTCAGATAGATGTAATATTCCTATCTGAAGAGAGGCAATTTCTTCTCTTAACTTTTTGCGCTGCCGTATTTCGTATTATATTGAATACATCGATATATCAAATGGATTGATGCTAGTTTGACTATGAATTTTAGCCTAAGGTTAAATAGGGATAGAATGTTTATTTTCAAATGCAAATCTATGTAGTCTATTCATACTCGAAACTAAATAAAAATGCATTAAATTTAAATTGGGTATAGACGCTTGCACTTGGTTCATTACCAGTTGATTATGTTTTTGGTTTTCATATTTGATCAAAATATATAGACATTCGATAAATAATGATACCTTACGGTGAGTATCTAAAATGTATTTATTCAGATGTCTTTTAAGTTATTGTGTCACTGCGGTGTCTTATGATGAACACCCTGGGGTTTCTTGTATTACCTATGCAATTGAGGGTATCAATAATTTTGTATTTTGATCGTTTATGTTTATTTTGAAATGTTTTTGACCGTGAAATCTATGTAACCGATCTATACTCAACATTATAAAACAAGCTTTCATAAATTTATCTGTGTGAACTTAATTAAAATGTAAACTTATAATAGTATAACAATTAAAATGTAAATTAAAATCTAAAATAAAGTTAAAAATTTAAGTTAAAGTAAAAAATGTAAACCGATTCTAAAATAATTTTAACTATTATATATATGCGCATAAATAAATGTTTGTATGTTAATTACTGGCAGTGGCTTATTTTATTTATTTTTTTAACATTGAAATATAATTAGATAAGATATCATATTATTAAATCTCTGCTACTCCCTGAGCTAGTGACTTGGGGTAACGACCGGAATCAAAATTTAAAAAAAATAAATAATTTTTTTTTTGACTTACGTATTGGCCTCCTTTATAAATTTTTCTAGGTTCAAATGCCTAGATGGCGCCCTGTAGTGCAGATGACGTTAAGATCAATTTCTCTGGATCGTTACAACTAGCGACCCAACATGAGCCGATCATTGAAAAACCACGTATTTCCTGAGCAAATTTTGTCAAAATGAAATATTTTTATCTGTTTACATAAAGTCGTATACTTCAATCTTATAAAAGCACTGCCAGAAAGAAATTGCACATATATTAAAAACCAACAGAAAGTATAAATAATTTTAAACTGTATTTTGTTAAAAAGAAAGTCAAAAGGTTGCAATTGATATGTTTTTTTTTTGTTAATATAAATTATGCTTTAATGTGTATAGGAGCGCACAGCCACATAAGTTTATGATGGTAAATGTGGTACCTTATGGAGAGTACTTTTGGGAATTTACTTCAGTGTAATCCTATGTAAGCATTTTAATAAATCATAAATAAGTTGGTGGTATTTATAATTGTGTTGCAAATATACAAGCATAAACCCATTATCTTAAAACATATTTACCTCAATGCAACCGTCTTAAATAAATATAAATAATTCACTTGTCGTGCCGTTTTGTTAAAAATAAAATGTATAAAAAAAAATAGAACTCTTGTGGGGAGGAGGTGTAAACGTACATGGTCCTTAGGAAAACGATAATAAACATTTTTTTTTTTTGTATATAGTCTTTTTGTAAAATTACTAACCGGTTGTTTTTGTAAATGTCTTCGTTAATCATGTACTGTAATTACTAACCCTAAGTAAAAATTTTTTTTTTGATCATTTTTTTAAAGCAACTTTACTGATATGTAACAAGCACAGACGACGTTACATTGTGTTTTTATTATTAAACATGAAATTAAAATAAAAAGTTCGTATTTAAAAAGTTTCTTTAAGAATTAAAAATAAAATTGAAATTAAATATCATCTTAAACTCGTATATATAAATCGCACAGATAAAAAATAAATAAATTATTAAACGAAAACTTTATTAAAGAAAAAGTGTTTTAAAACTAAATTTTCAGCAGAGATTTAAAGATAAAAATATATCTTTAAGTTTGAAAACACATTAATTAATCAGAAATGGAAATGATTGTTTTAATTAGTTAAATGTAAACTAGCCTTGGGCATTTAAATGTAAAAACATCGGTCAGATAGGAAAACAATAGAAACAAATAGCCAATGAATGAAAAACAATGAAATCGGACCTCAGCGAAAGGACCATATCATCATCATGACGTAACGTCCATTGGATCCTTCAAATTAATATAAAAGGACAAGTTTGAAAGTTAGTTATTGGTTATTATGAGATGTGATAGATATGTGCTAGTGCGGATTGAAGGAGAAGGGATTGAAAAGATGCACTCTTCAATCCCTTCAATCTCGTTAGCAAGAAAGAAAAATGAACTATCGTTTTCTACATTAAGCTAAACTAAAAGACCTCCAGATGAATAAATAAAGCAACGGCTAAATGGATACCAATATCTTCAGGACGGCGTGAGAATTCCCGTTCAAACTTACAAACGACAGATAAAGATGAACTGTTTAAAACCGTAAGAACTTTACAATTAATGAACATTAAATTAAAAACTTTTCGTATTTAAAATAATTGCATTAGTTTCCTATCTGACTAAAGTAGTTAAAATGTTATTTGATGTATTTTTTTTTTTTTGTAAAATCATTTCCATTTTTATTTTTTTTTGTTCTTTAAATTTATTTATGATTTTTGTTGTGCGATAAATTAAATTATAAAAATGTTAAACTTAAGTCAGGTGTGAATGGCTGTATAGATTTGTAAAGTTATATTAGGGGAGGTTAATCTTAGGTTATTTGTTTCATAGTTGAATTGGGTCAATGGATTGGATATATTGGTGTGATTAGTAGATGTAATATGGATTCGCTATGGGCAGAATTGCTTCATACGCCGCACACTTCCGTTTGCCTATGGAAGGAATTATAAGTTGGATACCGCAGTTCCTTTCTATGGAGTTTTTGTTTTATCTCTTCTCTTAACTTTTTGTGCCACCATATTTTGTATTATATTGAATACATCGATATATCAGATGAATTGATGCCAGTTTGACTGTGAATTTTAGCCTAGGGTTAAATAGGGATAGAATATTTTATTTTCAAATGCAAAACTATGTAGTCTATTCATACTCGACCCTAAATAAAAATGCATTAAATTTAAGTTGTTTATAGATGCTTGCATGGATTGGTTATCGGTTAAGTATGTTTTGGGTTTTCATATTTGATCAAAATATATAGACATTCGATAAATAATGATACCTTACGGTGAGTATCTATAATGTATTTATTCGGATGTCTTTTAAGTTATTGGTGACAATGCAAGTATCTTATGGTGAATACTATTGGGTTACTTATAAATTTCCCTCTGCAATTGTCTGTATCAATGATTTTATATTTTGATCGTTTATGTTTATCTTGAAATGTTTTTAACCGTTGTAATCTATGTAACCGATCTATACTCAACATTATTAAAACAAATTTTTATAATTCCATCTGTGCAAACTTAATTAAAATGTAAACTTATAATATAATAGAAATTAAAATATAAATTAAAATCTAAAGTAAAGTTAAAAATAATGTTAAATGTTAAAATGTAAACTGATACTAAAACAATTTTCAATCTTATATATATATGTGCATAAATAAATGTTTGTATGCTAATTACTGGCAGTGGCTTATTTTATTCTTTTTTTATATACTCTTAGATTATATTATTTAATCTCTGCTATTCCACTGAGCTAGTGACATGGGCTAATGACCGGAACCAAAATATTTAAAAAAAAAAAATTTTTTTTTGACTTACGCATCTGCCTACTTTATAAATTTTTCTAGGTTAAAATGCCTAGATGGCACCCTGTAGTGCAGATACCTTTAGTCTACCTTCTCTGGATTGTTACAATATATATATATATAAGATTGACTAAAATTCTTTGGTTAGAAAAAATGATTGTGCACATCAATCCACAACATTGTATCTAAATATGTTTCAATTGATTTACTCACAATAATTAGAAAATCTGAGAGTTGTCTTAATTTAAGCATTGTCAACAATGATTCAAGCAAATTATAAGCATGTAATAGAATATTTCCAATGCCTAATATATGAAAAACATTTGAGATTAAAATCCATAACACCATACAATAAATATTTTTAAAATACACTAACCATGCATAAGTTAAAATTTCAAAGAATAAAGTCAATAAAGAGTCTTTTAAATATTTATTGTATGGTATTATGGGTTTTAATCTTGAATATTATTTATATATTAAGAATGAATATATATATAAATGAAGGCAGATAAGGTTGAAAATTTAAAAATATTTAAAATTGAATGATAGATGTATAATAAATAAAATGTGTTGCACAAAAAGAGAAAATAAATAGTTAACAAATTTCTAAAAAAATATTATGTAAGTAATATTAGATAAAATGATCTAATATTTCCAAACTATGGTCAACATAATTTTTTTATCAGGCATGGAAATAAATTTAAATTAAACAGATAGATATTATTTAAAATATTAATGCATGTCAATATTTTATAGGTTTAAACTAATAATCATATATTCCTCTTCTACATGGGCATGACTACAATATTGAATCCATCAAAAGCTTTGAGCATTCCATCACTGGTTTTTCAATGAAATGGATAGATGAATTGCTAAAAGGGTGAAAAGATTGAGGCCTGTCCATTAAAGTTTAAGGAATTGCTATATTAATATAAGGTGAGCACCGATTGTATATATGTGTGTGAGATTAATCTGGCACAATTGATCAGTGCTGGTTTTGCATGAAATACATATAATGGAGATCATTGATTGAAAATCCTAAGTTCCAATTCATGTATTTGCTATAGTAAACATTCGGTATACTGAATGAATATATAATACAAATAAAATGTCTGTTAAATAGCAAATATGATTTTTATTTTATGACTAAAAATAAAATGCTACTTGGGTATATCTATGTATAATATATATATAAACTTATATTTTGACCAGATCACACTGGTCACCAACTAGTTAACAAATATAAAATTTTATAAAATAAAATTATGAAAATATTATAAGAAAATAAAATAATATATATATAGTAAGTAAATTTTTTTATCTGTATAATAAAAATCTTAAATTATATATTTCAATAGTGAAAAAATTCAGTTAGTTTAATTAATTAGCAATTATTTAAAAGACTATCTTAGGTTGGATATTTACATGAAAGAATAAAATTAATTCTTAAACTAAAGATGGGTTAACCTAGAGCTTAATGTGTTTTATGTAGATTTAATAGAAGAAGTTGTTTTATGCTGTCTGAAATGATTACTTAACTTTGTTAGAACTTTTAGTTGTTGATTTTTAAAATAATTTTAAAAAATCCTAATTATGATTTATTAAATATCAATTTATATAAAAGTATTTAAAATTAGAATTTAAAATAGTAAGTATAAATGACTGAGATTAGTATTAATTTTTAATTAATTTTAAATGTCTGTTAATAGCTAATTTATTTTCATTGTCTTAAAAATGGTTATATTAATGTGCATGTAAGGATGTGACTATTTTGAAAGTGAAAAAGACCTATTAAAAGTAATGAGTGTATTTCAAAATTGAGTACATCTATTATAATGCTAAAAGGTTTTAATTAGAATAAAGTAAAAAAGACTTAAATTGAGAATGGTATATTTAATAAAAAGAATGTTTAATTTGAAAATAGGTTAATAATTGTATTAAATAATTGATTTGGTAATTATTTAGAGTTAATAAAAATCATTAATTAACACATTTATTTACTGTCTAGATGGTCACATGACAAAATTGTCTACATTTAAAGTGCAAAATCAAAGTCAGATCAATTAAGTCAATAATGATTATTCATTTAAATATTGCAAATCAATGGTTAATAAAGAGGAAAACCAATATTGATCTTGGTGCATAAGTGGAGAGAAAAGAAAACACACAGTAGTAAAAAAAATTCAGATACTTCTTCATAATTAATTTAATCTTCACCTAAAATTTTAATTTTATTTTTGAAGTAAATTGATTTTTATTTGACTATTTATTTTAAGTCAATGTTACAGTTTAAAGTTTTATTGTTTACCATCTTCATGATAAAACGTAAAAAACAATTTGGTTACCCATTCCATATTTTTTCTAAAATCATAGGTTCAACTAATTTACCAAACAATAATTTTAAAAGATAAATAAAAAAATTCTAATATTTTCTCAAAGAAGCCAAAAAAATCACATAGGGAAAAGTATATTGTTTCATTGTTATATAACATTAGGTAAATTCTGAACTTTGTTATAAGAATAACTCTGGCATGTTTTAACCTCTTTGTGGTTACACCTTCACAATGCAGCCAAGGATTTTCAAATTATAAACATCTAGGTTGAGGTTAAGATTAACAAAAATCTACAGAGATTATGCATGCACATTTTAGATCTTCATTTGCAGCTTTCTCTCTACTTTCCAGAAAAGTAAATTTTTATTTTTCTATGATAAAAAATAAAATTTTTATGATAATTTTTGTGATCAAGTAGATTGAATTTTTTTGGCTTTCTCTCATTTTTTGATAGGTACTGGAGAAGAGTTCAGCATGAAAAATATATCAGTAAAAAGTTTTACTTTTCCAGGTGTATTTTGAAGAAAACGTTATAGAGGCTTAATGGTAAGTATTTTTATTTTTCTATATTTTTTTAATTATTGTTTTATTATATGTTTTTTAATTATTATTTTATTATATATTTTTTAATTATTGTTTATATATATTTACTAAACAAAAAAACAAAAAAATGACTATTGAAACTAACATAAAAAAAAAAAGATTGTGCATATTTTTCGATAAGGTGAGCTTGGGTGAATGGAGTATTTAAATTAATTGATACGAGACAAAAATAAATATATTTTGGAAATATAATGAATTGATTTAGATTTTTCTATATTTTTTTGTCTGTATTTTAATAATAATAATAATAATAAAAAATATGTAAATGCTAAAAGTAACGATTTTGACAATACATAAACTTAGGCCAATTATAGACTGTTGTAATATAAATTTCAAAACTGCATATTGTTTAATTATTATTTTATTCATATATATATATTTGATAAAAAATATACGAAAAAATACTATTGCAACTAACATAAAAAAAAAAGCTCATGATTGTGAATTATGAATTATCTGCATTTTTTGATATGTTGTGAATTTGTGTGAATATATGAATTATATGAGACAAAGATGAACATATTTTGAAAATATAATGACTTGATTTAGATTTTTCTATAATTTTTTCTGTATTTTAATAATAGTAAAAAAATAGGCAAATGCTAAAAGTAACAGTTTTTACAATATATATATATATATATATATATATAAACTACAAACAAATGTACCACAAGCTTAACTCTATATTGAATTTAGTATTTCATTCACTTTTTATTTTATTTTATTATTTTATTTTTTTATATATAGTGACTAGTATAGTAGTACTTTTTGATAAATTACAAACTGTATTGAAGTTCTTTATTATAATATTCAAATTATACTAATTATTGATCAATGTTAACTACTTATTATAAGGGATGTTAATAGGAATGACTTATACATTGCAAACCTTTGTATGAAAATACATTTTGAAGGGCCACTGAGAAAATTGATAGGTACTAATGTCTTTATTCTATGAAGTTTTCAAGTAATGAATTATCTTAGGTAAGTGTTATATACTAATTTTTTAGAAATTTAATGATGAATCCAACTAACCTACTAGCAAAAATATAATATTTAATTTCTATGCATAATAATTTAGGATTTATAAAATAATATAAAAATAATTATTAGAAATATTAACTTTTATTTTTTTTTAATACTTTGAATATCAATGACTATTTCTTTCAGTTTAATTACATTCTTTGGGGTTTAATCTTTAAAACAATATTTATTATGTCATTTTTTATTAATAAAATTTAAAGTTATGATAAAATTTGTGGCTTAGCATAATTTTTTTTAAATATTCAATATGGCTGCTTGAAAGTGAAAATGTTAACTAACTTCTATGTAGATATTAATACTAATTATTTGCTACTAAAATAATCCATCTATTTATGTCAAGCTCAGATATAGAATGATGAATTTCTATAAAATTATTAAGCTCTTATAAAAAGAAGCAGTGACAATTATTTAAAATTATCTTATAAAATTATAATAAAAGATAAATTTATAAAAACCAAAATTTTAATTATCATAATGAAATTACTATATCCAGATTGTTTCATATTGAAACAAAATAATACAACTATTAATCTCAAGTTTAGTTATTCATTTATTTATTTGAATATTTTGCTTTTAAATTGCTGATTGTTTCAAATATAGTGAATATATTTAAAAAGAAATAAATATGATTTATGTTTACTGCTAAAGACTTGTAATAATAAAACTTCATAAAAACCAATTTTAGATAAGAATTATCATTCTGTTCATTGTTCTTCTGATTTTTATTGCCATTAAAAATGTATTTTGTAAGAAACATTTACTATCAAAATCATTTGCTGAAAGCTTTTGTTATTCTACATTTGTAAAATTATTGCAAACTTTTTCTCCAAAATATTTCTGTATATATGTATGTTTGCTACACTTTAGTAAAGAGCAATGTGTTCATATATCACTTCAAGAAAAAAACAAAAGGATTTCTAATATTTAAAATAATTTAGTTATCCTGTATATATATTTTTTATATTTTAGAATTATTGTAGCCATAGCCTATAGATATTATATTACGATTGTTATTAATTATTATATTATAAATATGTTGTATGAATAGTATTCCAGAGGTGGAATTGTTAAGACATACAATGGCAGGTTTTATTTTATGTATTGGTTTTATTATTCCAGAGTTTTTCTGAATGAGTATTTAGAATTATAAATGATTGTACCCAGAGGTAGAACAACCTTTGTAAATGAATTATGTGCTTTTTGTATGCGCATGCAGGATGAACAATTATTCAAATGTTGTTGTTGTTGTTATTATTATTATTAACAGCAGCAGCAGCAACTCCATGCCTTTTATTATTACTAGTATTTTTGAAGCATTCATCAACACCCCCTGCCATATTACCAGGTGTTCAATCATATTTCTGCTAGCTCATATTTCCCTTATTTACTATGCCTAGAATTTCAATATTAAAATATATTCTGATATATATCCACAGGCATGTTCAGCTTTACAAATTTATTATTCAGCTCCACTATAATTTTTATTTAAAATACACTATCAATGCTGAGTAGAATTATTTCCTTGCCCCAACATATGTATTGTTAATATTATAAGTGTTTTCATACTGCATAATATTTTTGGTATCATATTAATATTTTATTAAGTGTCTCTATACTGATTATTTTTATTACTAATTTTGATTAAATAAAGTTTATAATATTTTCTAGTAGTTCTGGACAAAGGCACGATGTATATTGTTTTACACTATGGGTACTATGTTTGGAAATAAAGAATGTATTTTGTGAATAAGAGAACCATTGAATAGTAAATATAACTTATATGATAAAATTTTAGAAATGGTTTTAAAAAAAGGTACACTAAATATCTGTAAATTATAGATAGTAAATTAAAAGAAATAATAATAATTATTGTAAATAAATATTTTATTATATCAATTATGATATGTTATAAATAAATATTTTATTATTAATTAAATACATTTTTTCTTCATTGTCTTTATAATATCATTGCATAAGTATATCTATTTATCAAAAAATCCAATTTAATAAAATTTATATTAATAATTATTTTTAAGAGTGCATTTCAATGGTCACATAGTGTTTATAAATTCAATTTAATAATTATTTTACCTGAATTCTTAGAAGATAAATGTTATATTATTTACCTCATTTCAAATGATTTATTGTGAAGTTGGAAGCATAAAATATGCCCTTACTGCATTCTACATTATTTTTATATTTTTATTCAAACTGCCATAAGAAAATATATGATTTCTTTATTTTATGATCAGTAGAAGTGAAGTAATTATATTTTAATAATTGTATTAAGAAATATTTTTAAGTTATCAATTATATTAATTAAGTATTTGAGTATTCTATTATTATGCAATTTCATTTATACTTTTTAAAACAACAAGACTCCAAAATAAATTAAAGGAAATATCAAATGTTCCATATTTAGCTTAAATAATACTCATTACGTTTTTGTTAAGAAGTTAAAGTATTACCATTAACAATTTGCTCCAAGTGAATTTTTATTCTGAATTTGAATCCTGAGATCAAGATATTTTAAACTTACAAAAAAACTTGTATTCAAGATAAATACAATATTCCTAGAACATAGGATAAAATATTTAAGAGTGAAAAGAAGCTGTATTTGAAATCAAGATGACCTTAAAAATTAAGATAAAAAATGTTTTTGATTTGTATTTTAAATTATATTAACCATGGTATTGTCTACAAAAGGACTCATATTCTGAAATGTATTTTTCAAAATACATGTCATATGGTGCCTATGCATGTAACCTTATATTGCTGTTGGTGTGTGATCTCATGGGTCCATTGAGTTACATGGTAGGTTTTTGGAAACTAACATGGTAGGCTTCATTATAAGTCTTCACTTGTGTTCTTTTACCCTTTGGTCAGTTCATCAAACTACATGGTGAGTTTTTGATGTATAAACATGGAGGCCTGAGAATTAGACAGGTGTATGGCCAATGGGCCTACCAGAATTATAGTTTAGCTATAGCATTAATAAAAATTTTAATTTCAAAATGTCAAAATTTTAAAAAATTTATCTCTACACTCATGAAACTAGTTTCACGAGTGTTAATCTTTCAATTATGTTAATTAAACCTTGTATTATAATTATGAGATGTATATTCTTTAATGGTAGATATTATTAATAAACTGTTAAATATCTATTATTGTCTTAATATTACAGTCAATTTAAAAAAAGAATCATTCATAGACTTTCTGGTTAGAATAGCAACATATTAGTTAATAATATTATAATATTAATATTGCTTTAGTTTTATAATATTAATTATTTAGTAAGATAAGTTTAAAAATATATATGGATATATTGTTACTATTGTATATCTGGTGGTTCAAAAGATTGGTATAGCTGTGTAAAATAGCTATATAAATTTCTTGGGATAATAAACAGCGATAAGTACTAGCATTACTAAGGTGAAATGTTGTTTGATGGTAGGTGTAACATGTTTGATGGATATCATATTGTGTAGATGATTTATTTATATGCTAATTATTAAAAACTATTTTAAAGTGTTTTGTGGAAAAGTTGATAGTAATTTATTTTGATTTTGAAATGGAAAAAAATAAAGAAGTTCCAATTTTAGATGAAGCCCAAAGTATGGCTCCTCTTACTAAACAAGATCTATTATTATTTGTGAAATAAATCAGAAAAGTGATAGCAAAGAAGGGAGAAATATTTAAAAGATTAGGAAATACATTTGATAATCAAACTAAAGATAAAAGAATCCCAAAACAATCAGTCAAAGGAATGGGGGAAAGGTTCAGAGAGTAGAACATTAGAAGTAACAGAGACTCAAACAGAACCTCTAATAGAAATAGAAAAAACCCAGGAAATCCAATTAGTTGATTCAAAACAGTTTCAGTAGAATCACTTGGTAGAAATAAAAGAATTACCAGATGACAACCTATTAAAGCTAAATGAAGCATATAATAATTTTAAAACAGATATTAAGATAAGTTTTAAAAACATAACTGGAAATATTCGGAATGAGGTTATAGATGTGTTTAGTGGTTAATTTGAGGTCGGTTGAAATTAATTGTGTAGATAAAAAAAGTAATACTGTTGGTAGCTTATAAAATTCATAAGAGAGTCAATCAATGAATTGGGAAAATGTATCAGAACACAAACTTTCAGATTTACTAGATTCCCATATAGAATGTGTAAAATCTCAAATAGAAAAATGCAAACTTGCAGAAATAAGAATTAAATCTCTAGGAAATAAAATAGATAAACATGGAGAATCACTAAAAAAATATGATAAAACTTTAGAATGTACCGTTGCAAAAATGGAAAAGTATCAAAAAGATATAATAACACCCCAAGTTAATATTAAATAGCCTCACGAAAATATAAAAGTTATGAAAGCAGAAATTAAAAATCAGTAAAATATTAAGTGTAGATGGTCAAGAGAAGTTTAAGAAATTGGATGAGATAGAAAAATTTCAAAAGAATCAATTAAAAAAATCAGTAGTTCATAAAAACAAGATAGTAGACTTAGTAAGCCCTCTAATAGAACTAAAATTATTCCCATATGTAAAAATAAATTGTAAAATAAAAACAAATTTCACAAAGAATGCTATTCTAATATGATAAAATAAAATGAAATGCAATTTGATAAAACAACCAACATTTACTTAATCTATTTTGGCTAAAATATTTCCATATGAAAAAATCAATTGCAAACTGAAAGCAAGTTTTACAGAGAAAATTTTATTAAATAAATCTGTTAATAAAACATCTTGAAGTGCAAAGATAAACTGCAAAATGAAGATAGTATTTGTTAGACACTCCCTGGTAATCAATAAGCTATGTCAGAGAGGGATAATAAAACAGAAAACCGAATTAAAAAGAATTGATAGCATTTAATGCAGCATAAAGCCCATCCCATCAGTGGACTTAATATAAAATGTTTCGTTGCTGCTTTCCAATGATAAAAATTGTTATTTTGTTTAATAATGTCAGAGTAAGTATGAAAAGATGAAACAAATACTAAAAAGAATGGAATTGCAAGTTAAAAATTAATTTTAAAAAATGTATGCTTGCTAGGATAAAATCTGTTTTAAAAAATATTACTAAGGAGAGACTATTCAATGTAAATCTATCATTTTTTTTCTTTTATTCCTATGAGTACCCCCATTTTTTGACACCAAGATTGATAAGATCTTGGATGTATCATATCCCTGACACTTTTATCCTTAATGCAGTTTTTTTATCTTAATCTCTCCATTCTCATCCTTTTTCACTAATAAATCAAAATATTTTACTCCATTATTTTCCATTATAAATTTAATATTAAACATATTTTTATTTAGTTCCTTGTAAAATGAAGATCGCAACTTTACATAAAAATGTTTTTTTTTACCTTTAATATAAAGTTATCAATATATTTTTTATAATAAAAGGAAAAAAAACAAAGTATTTAAAAATAAAGTCTTATTAATATATAATAATATTTATTGCAGCAATAAGAATAAAAAGAGTACTTTAAAAAATATATTAATATTTAATTGAAAGTGTTGTAAAATTGCTACTGCTTTGGAACATTTTAAAATATACTTCTTTATAAAAATCTAAAAACTTATTTTTTCTATGAAATATATATATAGTGTCTTATGTTGAATCAGTAACATATTCATTTTATCAAGTCCTAAAACCTAAATTTAAATCAGTTTTAGAATGTTTTTTTTTTCCAATTAACTATTCACAATTGAAGGGTAAATTAAGAAAGAAAAAATTACTCCAATCTTCACAATTTGGCATTTAAAAAGACTAGTCAGTAAACTTTCTCCTCTAAAACTGAAGAGGTCTTTTCCCTGTGGTGGATTATTAAAATGCTATTTTATCTTTTTATATTGCTGCTGTGTGAATGTATGTACAATTTCAAATTAAAATAATAATAATAGTAAATTAGGATAATGAAATGGTTATTAGAATAAAATAAAACAAATCAAAAATAAAATACGTAAAAAAAGAAAGATAAAAATAAAAACTACAAAGTCAAACTAAAATACTGAATTTATTTTAATCATGCTAGCAGAAAGCTAATTAGCATAGCAAAATAAAATAAAAAATGCAAAATAAATTAAACTGTCAAAATTTTTTTCTTTAAATTTAACAATATATTCTTTAACAGCACAAACTTTAAAAAAAAAAAAGTTTAGATAAAAAAAAAATTGGTATAACTTAAGATGTTTAAACAAAGAATGCGTACTTATTAAATAAAGAATAAAAATCCATTACAAATGTAATAAGAATATGTAAACTATTTGTGTAATAAACATAACAAGTCCTTTTTTAATTGTAAAAAAAGAATTGTGAGTTTAATAAATAAATCAATGTGAAAAGAATATTTAAAATAATAATAAATAAAACAAATCTCAGAAAATTAATGAAATTCCAATTGAATGAGTAAAGGTTAAAAAAAAATAATTATTACATATTTGTAAATTAATTTAATACAGTAAGTAAACCAATTTTCATTCCGCCATTTTCTGAATTTTATTATTATAAGAGGGAAAAAGTATACAGCTAATAGAGTAGAAAAAAGTTCAATTAATTTTCTATTATGAAAGGATTAGACAAATGGTTGTCTTTACAGATAAACTTAAAATTAGAAAACAATTAGGAGGAGAGTAAAAAAGACAACATGTGATGGTAAGATGTTCAATAATAGTTTTATCATTTTGAAAAAAGTATCTGACAATGAAAACTGAGCTAGTTTGTTTGTGGGATAGATTTTTTTTTTTTTAAATAAAAAAGAAGAAAAAATTATTATAGGAGTTGAGTACAGATATGACTATTCAAAAGAAAAAATAAAAATAGTTAAATGTGTAATAATTATTCCACATATATTTAAAAGTGATAAATAAAAATTAATATACTAAAACAAGGATTCAAAGCATTAAATGTGTAAGTATGACAGTATTTAAAGGGACAATATAAGTCAACAAAATGCTAACATTAAAGGTACAATATAAATCAACAAAATGCTAACACTCAGTAATGAATTTGAGATATTAACAAGCTTCAATATAACTTATGTTTTAAAAATAAGGGGTAATGATACGAAAATTAAATCAAGAAAGCACGTGTCAGGAGTATAAAGAATTGGGAACTGTGATAACAGAAGAGCCTTCTCATAAAGAATAAGATTATTTGTCACTATTAATACAGGTTTAAGTTTTCTAATTTTTTCTTTTTTAATTTTTGGGGCATAAAGAGTGGGGTATTACTTTACATGAACCAGAAACTTAAACATTCAAGCAGAAAATGAAAACAAATGAAAATTTTTTAAATGATAAATACAAAAGTTATGCTCATTAGAAATATATAAAAAAAGTTGGCATGTTTAAATTATAATAGTAAAAAAATTTCATTGAAAAAGTGAAATTAAAAAAACGGGCATATCTGTAATAAAAATATATTAAGAAAAAAAATAAAAAACGCTTGCTAATATTAAAAAAGGATTTGTGGGTAGTTTTAAAAATTAGTGCAAATTTATACAATGTCTTGCAAAATCTGTGCTTCAATATTAAAAAAAATACAAAAAAAAAAAACAAAACAAAATGAGACTATGCTTCTAAGTTATGAATCAAGAATTAAAAAAAAAGCAATAACAAATGATCATTGAATGAGATCTGAAGGTATGTTGAAGAATGTTTGTTATTTCACTCAATATGAGTAGACCTCTTCTTATTCTCAACTAGAACGTAAAAATACTTTTTATGTCAGGAATTTTTCAAAAAAACAATTAAACAAACATCATTCTGATTATGCAACTTTTATCTTTTCCTAGTGATAAATCTGTACTGCATTCCTCAATAATCTTAAACAAATTTTTTAACAGACTGTTATAAACACTCATAGTATCATATATGGTCATCCATATGCCACCTTGGAGGGAAAATACTTTAAATATGATCATAGCTGACCTTATTAATTTGAAAAACAAAAAGAAATACAAGCACCATAATTTTTTTATATTATCATATATATATATGAAAATATAATAAAACTTATATTTAAAATATTCTTTACAATCCTGAAGAAAAAATAAATTCCCACAGCCTAAGAATATATTTGTATTACAATCTAACATTTCATGCGCACAAATATATATTTACAGGAGTTTCTGTTAGCAAAAAAATAAAGTGTGGCATTAATAAAAAATACAAATTGCCTCTTCCTTGAACCTGTAAAAAATTGAAGAGGACATTCTTGACATTACAACTATTATTATTATGTAAATATTCAAATGATAACCAAAAATAGATAGCTCACCAACACACAATAATAGTAAGAATTTCTGATTTTTTGTTAATATGATATGAAGAAAACTCACAATCTTCATTTCTTCTCAGAAGTTTAAGTGATTTATTTATGGCTAGGTTTTTTTTTTTAATTTTAGAATAAATTTATATATATATATATCTACACTTATTGCTGACAAATCCAGAGGTTTAAAAGTTTTCAATCCTGAAAGAGTTACGGATTAAAGGCAGAGGAGATTAAAGATCTGAACATTTTGGTTCTAAACTGCTATTCAATCATGATTTTAAATTAACCACCTACAATCATAGATGGCTTTCATTTGAAAAAAAAAAATCTATATCAAATGAGACATTGACTATCATTATGTAAGTTAAAAGATGGAGGAAAAACCAACTGAACTAAATGATAGATATGGACTTCTACCATAAAAAAAAAAACAATAAACAATACAAATGGAATGTATTAATTATAAATAAAAAATATGGAAGAATATTTTGAAAACTGGTGATTTATTAAATAGAATGAAAATATTAATTTAATCTCTATGGAAAATGCTAAATATAGAATTCTCACATTTATGCCTTTATAAATTCTTATTCTGATAAAGATCTACTTGACTTTTCTGGATAAATAAAATGCTTTAAAATAGATCAAATAAGATATTAAAATTAGAAAATGTTTGAAAAATTCAATTTGATCTAATTAAAAAATAAAGGAGACCACAATGAGTAAAAAAGATATGCATATTGAAGTCCACCTTTTTTTTTTTTTTTGGAAAAAAATTCAAGAAAAAAATATAGAGAACAACAAACAATAGTCATTCCAATTTGAGACAAAATAAAAAACAAAGAGAAAATTCAAGAATAAAAATGATTGTACAAATCAATGTGTGAAACATAAATGCATCCACATAAATCTCCTGCTGATCCCCAAAACTGTTTATTCTATATTTAGTGCTGCTTTCTTTTGATTTCCACCAGCAATCTTATCTAATTATAACTAATTATTTATGTTCGATTTTAAGTCATATTTTTCCAATGAAAATATGATAATAAATTTCTTACAAAGTCTCTTACTATTTACAAACATTGTTCAATTTTATAATACAAAATCAATATTACAATTTATACCAAATTGAAGAATATATTGCCACCATATTTTTAAAACTTTTCAAATGCTTTTATGCTATATTGATAAGAAATTCATATTTCATATTTAGAATAGCAGTTATATAAAATTAATTTATTTAGAATCTATGCTGCATTTCAACATCCATGTCTGCTTTAAAAAAATGGCACCAAAGCTGAAATATTGAAAATTTTTTTGCTATCACAAAATACTTGAGTTATTTGAATATTAATTGCAAAAACAAAATATTTATATGTTACTTCCAAAGTATTAAAAAAGTTTTGTAGATCATTCAAACTGATAGAATTACATCAGCAACAACATAACCTAAAGCTAAAAAACCGAAAGCACTATTTTTGTTCTTAAATATTACAATTGAACAATTTCATTATCAAATTCATATTACATTTTGAAATTTGATTTATGAAACTACAAATAAAAATAAAGTCAGAATTAGTAGTTATTATAGATTTTATCCTTGTTTAATATTTATGCTCATAACATCATGTAAAAACTAAATATGATTACAATTTAAAAAATAATCAGACCAAATAACACAAATCTTTTGAATTGAGTAAGTGAATCTCTTTAGAACAAAATAATTAAAACAGTAAAAAAATTGTAGTTTTCTGATGATATTTCTTTTTTGTATTTCCCTATTAACAAAAATATTGCTTTAATTTCTAGTAACCATTAATCTATGACAACAAAAAACCTACTTGATAAAATCCTTGAAAAAACTTTTGTGTAGTAATTAACCAAGGTATTTTACAATAATTAATTTATCAAATGCATTCATAAAATCAAGTGACACAATTTCACAACCTATCAGTAACAATATTTTAAAACTTCTATATGCACATCACCAGGGCTTATAGCCTTTTTATTTTTAAGATGACCAACAGCTATTATATTTTCAATGAACTAAATACTTTTTAACAAATCTACATAAATCATGAAAACATTCCATCCATCTGGTCAAAATATCATCATAATCACAAATTCTGTGATTTTTCAGATCTCTCTTTTGATACTTCACAAAAATATATAAAATGACTATCAACAGCAAATAACTATATTTTCTTTAAAGGTTAAATTAACCAATAATTTTTAAGTCTTCAGTCATACTGTTTATAAAGTTCCATATTCATTTTCTAACTCTTGCAAAAAAAGAATGTCGAATGTTTTCTTTCAATCACATCATTAATAATATAATCATTGATAGAGAACCAGACAATGTAGTTATTTTCAAACCCAAAAACGTCTTACTTGTATCTATAAGATATCTCGTAAAATAATTTTAATAATTATTGAATTTAAACAAAAATAAGTAATTTTTCTAAAAAAATAAATACAAGTTATTTTTTAATGCAGGCAATGTTTTAATTTTGCAGCTTATTAACGTATGCGCTACCCAATAACACACTTGTAATATATTTTACAATTTGACTCCTGGCCAATTCAAAAAATGTTACTGTTTTCACTATGGATGTTTTTAAATTTCTTTATAACAATTTTTCTGCTATATTCGTAAATAGTCAAAAGACATGGTCCAAAATTCAACAACTGACAATTTCAAATTACAGAAGCAATATTACTATTTCCAAAGACCTTTATTGATATTGATGCAATAAATACTATCTTAAATAAATAAACCTAATTAACTTTAAAAACAACATTTTTTTTAAATACATTTCCATAACTGAAATGAAAAATGGGAAACACTAATCTTTAAATAAAGTGATATGTACTTTATATATGCTCTAGATCCTTTAATATGATAAGGCATAAAATGTATATTGTTTGAATTTTTCTTGCATATCTTTTCAATCTGGATACTGATTAAATAATATTGCATCTATATAGTTGAAATTACAAAATGAATTAAAGGCGAAAATAAAGCTTAGTTAGACAAGTTTCTGAAAGAGATGACAATATATAAAATAACTAATGTTCTAAATTAAAAATTTCAACATATTAAAACACACACACACATATATATAAAATGAGATGACAAAATGTATAGAAAATGAAAAAAAAGTTATGAATGAAAAATATTAGATTATACTCCGAGAATAGTAATTCATTCTGCAATAGATTGATAATGGCTTGCACTTCATGGCATTACTGTATGGAGAGTTTTCTGCTGTTAGTAACAACCTGTGTAGGCATATGAAATGGTGATCAAGTGATATGTTGATAGTTTTATACTTATCTTGTCCATGGAAAATTGGTGACTGTAGTTTTTGAAAAACCAAAGACATCAAAATGTATAGATGCTGAACTGAGTTCAGATCTATATGACTATACAGTAAGTGAATGAGTTTGGGATTGAAAATATTATTATGTTTTAATATTGAACTCCAAACTGTATAGTTAATTAAAATAGGTAAAAAGTGGCTGCTAGAGAATAGCATTAGATCCTAAGATCTAGATTCAATACTCTCAAATCCAAGGCACCTCATTGATGAAAGCCACAAGCTAAAAACTAATTTAATGATATTGGATAAGTAGGCACTAGATAGAGATTTTTTACAGAAACTTTCTTGCATCCATTGATTAATAAGACTTGTACTTGGTGGGGCATGCAAAGTTTTCTACTGTTAGTTAAAAGTTAGAAGGGGGAAATGAAAAGAAAAAGTAAGTGGAAGATAAATAAAAATAAGTAAAATTTAAATTAAAATATTTCTTTTTAAAAAAAAAAAATTCATTAACACAGTAAATTTTAAAATGTACAGGTGAAAATTAAATATTTTTCATTAAATCAAGCTTTATTTTTTTAAAAAATATAAAAAACTTAATACATTTCCTTTTACTCATTTCCTAAAGAGTTTTATTAGTAAGTGAATATTCTTATTATGATTACACAGAAATGATGTAAGTGAATTATATAATACAGCTCTAAATATGAGACAATATTAAAATTTGAAATGAAATTCTTAACCAAATTATGTTAAGAGAATGGCGATTTTCAATCACTGATGATGGCTTATTTATTGTAATTCCATATTTCCTTTGTTTTTATTAACAAATCCACAAAAAAGATTACTTTATTCCTCTAAAACATTGTAATTCAATGGAATACAGGCTAATATTTTCAAAAACAATGCTATTTATCATAATAATAATTTTCTAAATAGTATATTTGACAAAAAAAAAAAATCAATCAAAAATGATTTCAAAAACAAAAAAAAAATGCACTTTTAAAGGAAATTTTTTGATTATTAATTAAAAAGACATTATTTCAAACTTAATTTTTCAAGTCTATTACCATCAAAAATAATCAGTTATTAGAAAGCTTTTAAATATCTTATCTATTTAGTTTTCACTCACGATTATAAAAAAAATAATCATAAGTATCAAAATTTATTTACATTCATGCTGATGATACCCACAAATTAAAACACAAGAAGGAAACTTTTAAAAATATAAGGCTGGCCATCTTATCCTTAAATCTACATTTTATTTATTTAGGCCAATCAAAAATAGCTTAGTTTAAGAGAGTGAAGATGTTTCTTTAATCACTTTACATCCATTATTTTCTTTTCCATATATTAACATTCACAAATTTTTTTCAATTTACTATGTGTTAATGTTATAAACTATTAAAAACTATGTAATATTCAATTTTATTTACTAGCACAGAGATTTTTTGTAATTTAAATAAAAAAGATTTTCACCATAATACAAACTCAATGATAACTTGTTGAGTACTGAGGATATTCTCAAACTAAAACAGAAGATAGAGACTTTTGAAGAAATTGACAACTGCTGTTGCTATTATAAAAGTAAAACAGTATTAAATGCTGTAAAATGTTAATTATGGAATACTTGATTAAAAACAAAAACATTGTCAATATGGATAAATTTATGAAATGCTAGTAAGTTGGAATAGATCTCCATTAAATATAACATCTATCTATACAAGAGAATGTACCAGGAAATTTTCAGCACAATATTTAAGAGTTTGAACTATAAATTAATACTTTTTTTTGTAAATGTTTATATAAAATGTATAAGTGAATCATAAAATTTTTGGTGTACAATAAATATTGTTTTTCAATGGAGTTACAATTTGATGGCCATTTCTTATAAGTAGAAAAGAAAAGTTTACCATGTAGTATTTTTTTTTTTTATGTTTTAAGAATGCATAACTAAAAAAACAAAAATTAAAGTAAATATTAAACAAAAATAAAAACAGTATATTTATTAGTGAAAACTTTAATTTGTTTAAATAAAAGTATGTTAGTTTTGCTTCTTCGTTCATATTCACATTTTTATATACATTATATCTGATAATGAATTTTATAAAGAAGCTCCTAAAAAGTTAAATAATACTATAAATTAATAAGATATTTGTAAAATAGATAATTCTAATACTGTAAAGAAGTTTAAATATTTATTACTTATTTGAAAAAAAAAAAAAAACATATTTAAGTTCAATTAAAATTCATTTGTAATTTAAACTATATTTTAATAATCTAAAGGATGTAATTGTTTGTATTTTATTCCACATTAATTTAAATATTGAGAGTCTCTATTTATTTTAATGTATTTATGTATTATTATTCCACATTAATTAAAAATTCAGTCTCTACTCTCTAGTTTTTACATGCATTTATGTATTATCAACCAGTGAGAGTATTAGATATGAATTCTGTCATTTTAATATCATTACATTTTGGCAATCCAAATAGAAATTGAATAAGATGTTTCACCTGAAGGAAATACTGTTTACATTACATTTGTCATCCTTAACATGAGGTTTGACTGTTAATTAATTTTTGATACTATTACAATATATATTAATGTAAAAAATACTAAAACAGAGCTTAAGTATAAAGTTTAGGGACATTTATTGTACCAATTATGCAAAAGTATTGAAAGTACACTTGGTACAATAAATCTTCCTAAACTTTATATTTAAACTCTGTTTTAGCATTTTTTACAATTAATAATTATGATGATAGAGATAAAAATGTAATTATATATATAATACAATGAGCATGTTAATAACTCTAAACAAGTTTTTCTGATAAATGAGAAAAGAGAAAACATTTAAAATTTCTATCTTATTAAGTCAAGTTATGTATGACTTGATTTTCTCATTATATATATATATATATATATTAAGCATTAAATCATCCCCACATGGTTAAGAAATCCAGTACTGCCCTCTGTGAACTAATATATAAATACCTTAGAGATCGTATTTCAAAATAGCCAGCTCAAAACGATACTGCTTGGAACTGTCTGCTATAAAATGATATATATTGAAATACGAACAAACTCAAACAAAGAACTTGAAATTTTAGCAAGCAAAGATCTTAACTTTTTGCTACTAACAAACAGTAATTTTAATCTTTAAACCACCTAACACAAATGTATAGAAAATAATTCCAGTGCATAATGCTACACTGAAATAAATATATACAAATATTAAGCATTAAATCACCACACATGGTTAAGAAATCCAGTACCGCCCTCTGTGAACTAATATATAAATACATTAGGGTTTGTATTTCAAAATAGCCAACTCAAAACGATAACGCTTTGAACTGTCTACTATAAGATGATATATATTGAAATATGAACAAACTCACAGAAGGCGGTACTGGATTTCTTAACCATGTGAGATGATTTAATGCTTAATATTTGTATATATTTCAGTATAGCGTTATGCACTGGGATTATATATATATATATGTAATAATTTAAACAACATTAATTTAATTTATGTCATTTACACCAAGTTTTTTAACAAATTTGAAGCAACAATATTTGATGAAAAATTCCCTTACAATAGGGTTCTGTCAAATTGATATCAAAACCTCAATAAATATAGCAATAAAATTTCTATTTAAACACCATTATAATGTGTTCAATTTGATATTAATGGTTAAGCATAATTTTAACACTAATTCAAATAAAATATCCTTTCTATCATTTTAACACAAGACTCTATAAAACTCACTTTAAGAACATAAGTCTTGATTTCAAACAAATATTTAAATATGTAGACAACTGATTAAACAACACATAACCCACACATGATCTTAAAATTCTTTAAACAATTTGTTTATTCAAATCATTTGATAAAATACAAATTTCTAACCAATGTATAATCTATTTTATTGACAACAGAATCCAGAAAACATTAGTATACTGAGTTAAGTACAGTCTTTAATAAAATTTAGCTACAAAGAACAATTTTTAGATGTATACATTATTAGTATGTAAGATAAAAGAATGTTATTTATTGAAAATAGTATCCCAACCTTCTTATAATTCTATCAGTTTTAAATATTTATAAATTTTTGTTACATATATTATTAAATTTATTATTATATTAGTAAATATATAATAAATTAATTTAAAATTTAGCTAGTATAAAATATATTTAAATAAAAATTTTAATTTACATTGTATAAATGACAAAATATGTTCTTAAATAGTTAACTTCTTTTTCTAGTTGTATTTAAAAAAGATATAATCCCATAATCAGATTTTAAAAAATAAAAATGTATATTTATTGTAATTTTCCAATAACATTTAGTATTTAAAAAAAAAAATATTCTGAATTTTTTTCCTTTTTAATCTTTCAATATTCATGTATTTAAAAATAGATTATAGTTGAAGTAAATGTTTTTTTTTTATATATATATAAATATGTCTATGAGAAAATATACAAGCATATATAGATAAATGTAAATACACTTATATATGCTATTAGATATTATATTTAGAGAAATAGCATTTCAAAATAATATTCTGTGAAATGTGCTAAACAATGAAATAGTAAATCTGATTCAGATTTGCCATTTCATAGTCTGACCCACCTAATCATTTATTTTACTAACGTTTGCTTTTTATTATTCTAAAAAAGAACATTTTTTTAACTAACACTAAATTACTAAAATTTATTTTGGATAATACTAATCATATTTAATCATATACTAACATACTAAGTTATTCTATTTATATTATTAAAAGGAAAAAGATTCAAATAGTAAATTTTGAATTTTTTTTATATATTTTATATATGTATGTTTAAAATGCCTTATTTTTTTTAGTTCAAGAATCCAAGATGGCCTTTTCTGAAAGATTTGTACCTCGATAAGAAGTTTAAAATAAATTAAAAACACTTAGAATTTACCAAAAATCCATTTTACTTTGGAATTTCTATTGATTAATTAGTAGAGATTCTACATCGTTATCTCAAAATAAAAACTAACAAAATTATATTGAAATCTATTGATCCTTATCGAGCTACAAACTTTCTGAAATTAGAATAAAAGCATAATTTCTATTGTTTCTAAAAAAAGATCACCTGAGACAGCAGAAAAATTGTATACGATTAGGAAGTTATAAATAGTGGTCCTTTTTAGAACAGAAAAAAGACAGAACAGAGAAACAGAAAAGAAAGAGTTTGAGAACATCTCCATGTCTGTAAAATGGTGAGTGAGGAGTAAAAAAGGAATTCACTGCCTGTTTCCCTCCTGAGATGTGAAACCTGATATACTGCTGCTAGAACCATGCCCTCAACTGCCACAAGCCATCAACGTTCGCCTGCAGAACTCATCCCGGGGAGCACCAAGGCAGTCATCCAGATATGACAAGGTTATTACTAGAATGTAAATATAATTTTTAAAGCGTTAAAAATGTAAAAAGTTATTGTTTATTGAAAATCTTTTAACTGATTTTTAACCTTTTCATTTAAATTATAATGTTTTCCAGAACTCAAGCTCACCATAATTTTCAATTTTAATATATTTAATTATTTAAATATGAATTTATTTATTTGTTTTATAGTAATTTTAGCATGAGATTTCATGCATTGGATTTTTTTTTTATTTCGACAAACTTCACTTGTGGGGGCTCAGAGAATAATTTGCTAAGAGCACAAATCATGTTTACTAGTGGATGGGAATATTAACAAAGAACAATTTAATTTTAAAATAAAGTAATTTTGATCTATTTTTATTTCGCAAGTGAAGTTATGCCAAATATATATATATGTCAATATAAACATACCATATTTCTTTAAACAATTTTTATTATAGATTTCCCAGAATGGGATTCTATTATTTTACATTTCTGCAATTTAAAACAAAAAGTAATATGCTATAGATTTTGACATAGTAACAGCGCCGCTGGATAGCATCAGTTAATTATCATCCTTTTTTTTTTAAGTTAGGAAAGAAAGAAGGGGGGATTTATTCGAGAAATAAATTTCCTTATTACTATACATATGATTTTGTAGGTTAAATATTTACATAAAGTAGTTGTTTATGCAGGTTAGTCTCTATGCAGTATTAGATCATTTAAGGCTATTTAATTATAGTTCGTTCATATTTAATGATTATAATATCTCAGGTTAATAAAGAATGCTTGGAATATCATGGATAGACCTAAATTGGTCATTGATTTGATGATTCGGAGTTAGCTTCCGTTTTCGCATATGCCTGTGAATCGGATAGCGTGGTTGAGATAGAGTTGGTTTGTCATCATAATTCGTAAGGATGAATATGAGGGCTCTCCGTAAGTCCTACCTCCTCATCGGTATATGACCACGACAGGTGGATGTACCGATTTCCTTTTTTCTTTGTTGGAATAGGCATATGAGTGTCCGTAATCTGGCTCGTATGTTCCTACTCTCATTTTCTTCTCTCCTTTGCATTCGTATATTTATTAACCCGACATTATTTTGCTTTTCTTTTGTCTATCTAATACGTAAGCCATAGGGAAATGATTCTACTTAAGGATCTTTGACCTGAGTAATCGACTCTTTCATAATTAGTTAAAATCGTGTGATTTTAGCTAATTCACGTTATAGTTATTATAGGTATGATTTTAGTTGTAAGTCCAACTAAAGTGGCTTATTTGCTTCATAATTAACTGATCTATTTTTTTTGTTATAACAGCTTACAGTTTTAATCACTGTGAAGTAAGTTATAAGCTATTCCAGCAAGATCCACTAATGTCATCACACATTAGTTATTTGAAATCTAAATTATTATTTTTATAAAGAAAAATAAAATCAATTTTTTCTTTTATATGTTAGTGGAGTAAGACGTCAAATTAGTCTTATTTAATTAATATAGAAATTTTTTTTTTTTAAATCTTGTATAAAGAATTAATGAAAATAGTCATTCTTATATATGTGCGCTAGGCAGATGTTTAAACCTGCCGCTATATTACAAGCTTGTACTAAATGTGCATGGATAATTTTAAAATCCGTGATCATTTAATTATAAAATTATTTTTCTTATTTTAAAGGAAAGTAAATATAAACAAAAATAAAAATATATAAACTACACAATGTAAAAGATAACCGCTAATATAAATTCTTCATGAACTTGTATGATTATAATAGTTAATTTAAACATTGTGTTTTGTTTTGTTTTTGTTTTTAAAGAGCTTGATTTAAACATTAATATAAAATGTGTAATGATTTTTTAAATATATATATAATTAAAACAAACTTCCAGTGTTCCTCGAATCATTTTATTTACTTTTATTTTAAATAATTTTTAATTCATATAAAAATCAATCACCCAAGTTCTCATTTAAATATAATAAAAATTGAATCTCATGCTTTAAGGCTTGGCTGATGGCACGTGAAAGTAAAGGAATTTGATCACATCGTCGAGAAAGGCTATTGATTAGATCTTTGACCTGGGGATATAGGTAAATAGAGCAGAATTCACGGATGTACCTGATTTATATATCTTGTACATGGTCGGACTCGAGATACTTTACCTGTATTCAGGGGTTTGTTGGATCGTTGTGTGTTTTTCGACCGGTACAACAATATTTATTCAAATGATTTCAAAGGGGAAAAATACTATCAGTTAGTAATTATGCTATTTAATTTTTGCTTTAAAAAGATTTGTAAAATCCATGGCTATCAATCTTTTTTGTCATAAAGTGTTCCCTATAAATATTAATTTAAAAAGAAGCCCTAAACAATTCAATTACAAAGGTACTATATTTTTTTAATTCTTTTGTTGCTATATATTCAATAGATATTGCCCCCAAATGTTTTAAACTTTTGTAAAACATGTAACAATTTACTTTATATTATGAATTCTTTTTTTTGAGAAAAATGTTAAAAGGAGATGGACATGGAAGCATCCAAATGAAGGTACAGCAGAATTGGATTATATTTTGACTAACAGAAAATACATATTTCAAAATTGTAATGTTCTTAATAAATTTAACACACGAAGTGATCATCGATTAGTAAGATGTAAGATACATGTTAATGCAAAACTAGAGAGACAAAAATTATTAAGAAAAACAATATTTACAGTTGATATTCCTAATCTTCAGAAAAATTCTAACGAATTTAAATTAGAACTTACAAATCGGTTTCAAGTATTAGTAGATTTTGAACATGATTCAGATTTGAATAACATTAATAGAAAAATAACTGATACACTTTTAAAAACTGCAACGAAAATAGATGGTAGAAAAAAGCAGCAATTGACCAATAAAATTTCTACTGAGACTAGAGAATTTATGAAGAAAAGAAAAAATATGAGGATATACAACAATGATGCATTAAAAAAGATTGAATATCTCGAATTTTGTAAAATGGTGCGGAAAAGAATTGAAAATGATATAAAAAAGTATAATTGTAAACTAG
The DNA here is from genome assembly GCA_028023455.1 of Epiperipatus broadwayi. Lineage (NCBI taxonomy): Eukaryota > Metazoa > Onychophora > Udeonychophora > Euonychophora > Peripatidae > Epiperipatus > Epiperipatus broadwayi. The sequence continues at coordinate 4,328,908 of JAQFVV010012449.1, forward strand.
CAAGGAAAGTTGTAGAAGAGAATAAAAGTCTAAAGAGGGTAAAACAACATTTTGGTATTGATAGAAAATTTATATCTGCAATAAGAAAAAAAGATGGCATTATTACTAAAAAGAGAGATGACATCATGAAATGTGTAGAAGACTTCTATCAAGAATTATATAGTAATAAAGAACAAGCGCCTCCTATACCTATTATATCTTCAGAATTGCCCAGAATTTTGAATGAGGAAGTGAGACATGCAATTAAATTTATGAAGAAAGGGAAGGCTCCAGGTAATGATGGAATTATAATTGATATATTAAAAGAAGCAGGTGAAGAAATAGAATTTTTTTTTAGCAAAGTTATATACCAAATGTCTAAATGATAAAGATGTACCAAATGATGGGAAGAATGCAGTATTAATATTTAAAAAAGGTGATAAAGAAGATATTAGAAATTAGACCTATCAGTCTTTTATCAGTTTTATACAAAATTTTTACTAAGATAATTACAACTCGTCTATAGAAAACACTGTATTTCCACCAACCAAGAGAACAAGCTAGATTTAAAAGTAGTTTTAATACAATAGATCATATCCAGGTATTGAGAGAAGTTAGAGAAAGGACAAATGAATATTAGAACATTATGCTTAGAATTTGTAGATTATGAAAAGGCATTTGATTCTATAAACATTTCTTCAGTCATTAAAGCATTGGATCATCAAGGTGTAGATCAAGAATATTGTCATATTTTAAAGAATATTTATAAAAATGCAACAGCAACAATTAGACTACATAATGATAGTAGGAAAATCAACATTGAAAAGGGTATAAGACAAGGTGACTCCATATCTCCAAAACTTTTTACAGCAGAGCTACAAGAAGTATTTTATGGATTAAAATAAGAAGCTAAAGGAGTAATGGAGATTATTTAAGTCATTTAGATTTTGCAGATGATGTAGTTGTTTTTGCAAATAATGCTTTAGAGCTACAGGAAATGTTGCAGGAGTTATCAGCTGAAAGTAGGAAAATAGAACTAAAGATAAATGTTAAAAAGACTAAAGTAATGTTTAATTGATTTTCTCAATATATGAAAATAAAGATTGATTATGATGAGCTAGAAGAAGTTACAGCTACAAATACCTTGGTCAGATTATTAATACAGATAAAAACATAATGGATGAAATTAATCATAGAATTAAACTTTGTTGGAGTACTTTTGGTAGAAATAACTTGATAGTAAAAGGAAATATGCCTATGTGTTTGAAAAGGAAGGTTTTTAATAAATGTGTTTTGCCAGTCCTTACTTATGGATCTGAGACTTGGACACTTAATAGAAGAGCAATACAGAGACTTCAGACCACTCAAAGAAGTATGGAGAGATGCATGTTAGGAGTAACAAGAAGAGATCGAAAACGCAATGTATGGGTAAGAGAACAAACAGGTGTTATTGACTTCATTAAAAAAATTAAAAGACTGAAGTGGAGTTGGGCTGGATATATTGCTAGAAGAGATGATAATAGAAAGACAATTGAAATTTTGAACTGGATTCCAAGAGATTGTAAAAGACCCAGAAAGAGACCACAAGTGAGATGGATGGATGGATGAAATAAGAAAGTGTGCAGGGATGATGTGGAAAAGACAAGCTAAAGATAGGAAAAGATGGATTGAATTTGGAGAGACCTTCATCCTGCAGTGGATTGATAATGGTTGATGATGATTATGATTACTTACATAATTTTAAAATATATATTCTGTAATAATGTTTATACACAATATTGCATCAACACTTCACAGCTAGGAACTTTTACATATGTTACCACAACAAAAAAATTGCGTTAACATTCACACATGTATGCATTAAAACAATCTTAAGTACTTCACTATAAAAAATGTCTACCTTGTGGATACCCCACCAATGGTGCAAGTGTCAAACATGGCATTCTATAAGACTAAATGTGGAGCATCAGATCTTATAACAATAAAAAGTTATTGTAAAGTAAACCTATAATCAAAAACTAATATTTATTAATAATTAAATGTTAAAAGGAGATTGCCATAACAACAGTTTAAAATTGTTGATTGTTATTAATATTAGGGTTTTCTAAGTGTAGACCGGTTTTTAATAATATATATATGTGTGCAAACAACAAAACTTCCAGTGAATCAATAGGATCTAATCCAAGATAAGTCATTGTAGTCTTTTTAATTTTTATTTTATGTTTGAGTTTTATTCTTAACAAAAACTTTCTTCAATAAAACTGATTTTAAAAAATAAACAAAATTGCAACTGACATTCAAGTTTAAAAATTGTTCTGTTGCTTTTATCAACAAACTTAACTCTAAATATTAGAAATGGTGAACCGTGCAACATATTCAAAGATTTCATTAAAATAAGCAAAGTTTAAACATTAAATTTCTTTTCAATACTACGTTATTATATTATGAAAAAAAGTTAACATTATTATTCTGTATTAATAAATTTTAAACAAAAATTACACAATAGCCAAAAATTTATACGGATCATTTAAACATGCCCATGAAATAATTGAGATATTTACTGAAAAGTAGTTTCTAGATGTCAATCTATCCAATATCTCTTTACAAATAATCAATGAAATTAAGATAAAGTTCTTTAAGTGCTGAAAGTTAATATTTTCCTTCTTTTGTTTTATGTTCTAACTAAAAGGAAGTGTTAATTTGCTGGTTCATTACTAGATAGTTACATGTGTTAATTAAGAATCAACTACTTGAAAAAGAAATACTGTCTATCATTAGCATGGTAGATTAGACCATTCAATGTGCTCTGAGATCCTTATGCATATATATATAATTATAATTTTCAAGCTACCTTAATATGTTCATTTAATTATAAGTCCCTTATTATTGCATTAAGTTAATGCATTTAAATATTATATATATATATATCACTAGATGGAGCTTTACCAATAACTCCTAAATAAGCTTTTTGTTTACATAAATGCTGAGAGAGACAGAATTCAATATCTCTTTCGTTAACTCCAACCATCAGACCATGTTTTTGAGCTAGTTGGCTCACCTCAGTGATGGGTAGGAGAATGGAAACTAGATCTAAATACTGACTCTACAATCAGCACTTTATGAAACAAGTTTCTATCAGTTTGAAAGCATGAACTTTTCAGATACGTAAATATCTTCAAATCCAGTCAAACAAACTAGACCGCTATATGGGTCTGATATCAGTTCAGTTTCACCATATATATATACACTTCTGTTGATTGATTTCTTGAGCCAAAAACATCTTGAATGACTCCATGTACAAAGATTATTCATTCATTTTTGCATATTTATTTCTAAAATCTGTTTTTTATACATATTCAACATATACATGGAAAAACTCATTTGGAACATTTATAAAATTATCTAAATAAAAAAAAATACTATTCAACATAATGCATTATCAAACTTCTAAGTATAAAAATTTAATTAATGTAATAAAAAAAAGAAAGATATTTTGATTGGTAAAAGTATAAGAAGTAAAAATAACTTAATACTAATTATTTAGTGATAATATTAAACAATTAAAATAATTTGTCTTCTTTGGCTTGAATTTTATGTACTTCATCAATTACTTTCCCTCTCTGCTTAATCAAATTTTCTATATGTAATGTGACTTTTTTTTAAATGCAAACAAAAATGATTACAGATTTCTTTTTTTTTTTTTAAATAAAAAAGTATTGTTTTAAATTACATATTAGATCATTAAACAGCCCCATTCTTAAAAGATAATTACATATTCCTTTGATAAAAATGTTTTGTTTCTTCAGCTAAATTTGTTTTATTTAATTTAGTAAGATAAAAATGCGATATTACAAAACAAAATTTTAAAATTTATTTTACAAAAAAAAAAAAAAACTAATTAAAATAAATAATAAAAAAATTACCTGATGTTTCATGGGAATAATATTAAGTTCTATGAAAATTTTCTCAAACAGTCCTGGTAATGCTTCAATGTCTGCTGAAAACTAAAATACATAAGTTGCAATAAATAAATATATGCTAACTAATAATTATAAGTACATCATAACATAAACATACTAGTAGTATTTATGAAAATACTATATTAGTTGGGTATATATATATATGAAAAATTAAATTAGACTTTAAATGTACTTTATACACATTTTTCTTCAACAGAATAACCATGAATATGATGCCAAAGCTTTGAAAATATACTTGATGCTAATACAGTATTACTTTGAATATAAGATACACTTTTTTCCAAAGTTTGTACTGATAAAAGATGAATATATCTTAAATTGGGATCAAAAATTTTTAACATCTTATTTCTGCAGATCTTTGCTTTATGCTATGCATGCGAATAGTATTATTTGTTTAGAATAGCATGTTAAATCTTTTTTAATCAAAATAAAAAAGATTTAACATTAAATGTCAATATTTTGGGATTAATTTTGTAAATGACTTTAACTCTCTCTCTAAAACCACTACTTTTAATATTATTTTGCTGATTTTATCATTATTTTATAAAGAAAATTGTAGTGAATAACCTTCAGAAATTTTTTTACAACTAATAAACCAAAACATTTTAACAATGATATAAAAATCTGCCTTTGTTCTGATTGATTGTTTCTTGTCTTCTACACAAGAGAGTGTCTGTCAACAACTTTGACAGTTCTGATATCATTTTGATTTCAAAGTAAAAACATATGTTTTAGAATCTTTTAATATTATTTTGTCAATTTTATCATAATATTGAGAAAATTGTATTGAATAACTTTTAGAATTTTTTACAATTAATGAATCAATACAACAATAAGTTAAAACCTTGCCTTTGCTCTGATATTTGTTTCTTGTTATCAACACAAAAGTGCCCCTCAATGATTTTGACACTTCTAATATCTTTGCTTTTATTTCAAAGTGAAAACCTATGTTTTAAATCTTTTTTTTACACATTTATATTTTTTTCTTCAAAAAATACTTCTGTAAAAAATATACGTTATTTTAGAAGAATGATTCACATTTTATTGGAAAAACTTATTTTTACATGAAAGGAAATTGAGAAAAAAATCAATGACATATGACTGCAATTCATAATTGAATGATAAAAATACATTTTATGTTGTCTATCACATATTATTTTTGCCAAATGTAGAGAAATTTATTTTTAAAAAACTTTGGTACACTTGCATTTTAAAAGATTTTTAATTAAAAAAAAAAAAGATTTACCAGTAACATTAAATGTTAATACTATATTTTAAAATCTTTTTTTTTTTTTCATTTAAAAAAATTATGGGACTTACACTGAAAAAAAAGACATTGTAATGTAAATAATATATATATAATCTTGAGTGGGTTTCAAAGATATACCTGAAGAAATTATCAAAACAATATTTAAAATGTTGCATTGCTAATTATTTAAATAGACTGAAGATGGTGTACCATGGGGGAATAGTGAAGATGAGAATTCCAAGTTCTGAAAATGAAGATATCATTCTATTCACATTAAAACCTTTTCTTTCCAAAAACTTTATTTTTCTATCACCGTTTATTTCATGCCAATATCAGCCTTTCAAGCTAATTGAGCATGCACCTTTTGAGAGTGTTAAACTATCACCGTTTATATACATTTACTTGTTTAGCACATCCAACATTTCAACCACTTTATTGATAGTCATTTTCAAGGATCTACAAAATACATATTGTATTTTTATAATTATCTATACAATTAAAAATAAAATAAAAACATGCAAAAAAATGCACCTATCCCTATCATAAAAAACAGTAACTTTTTCCTTTCATTTATTCATATCTCTTTTTTTATATATACATTATATATACACTACATGTACTTGCTTCTTTCCTCTTCAAACTTTTTTCTTTTTACTTATACATTTTCTTTTTTTAAAAAACTAACTACAAATATATTTTCAATTTCTTTTTATATTTCTTAAGTACTTACTTAAAAACAATTATTTTGCAGAAAAATTTATTCTTTAATTAAAATATACCATTTGCATAATTTATTATATTCAGAAACAGGTTTATTTCTTTTTATATATAAACTCTCCTTTACCATTCTCTCTCTATATAATCTTATTTTCTCCAACATTTTTACCTTTTTTGTTTTTAGCTTATTATATTTATATTATTTCCTATTAAAGTAAATAAAAATGTTTCTTATTTTTCAATAAAATCATGAAAAAAACTTTTTTTCCAAATTTTCAGAGCTTAAAATCGTACACCGTTTTCAATTTGGGGCATCCTATATTCGAAGTAATATACTCATTCAATAAACATATTTAACCTCTGATTTAGTTTTTCTTTTTTATATTAATATTAATATCTATGGAAAAGTACTGAGATATATAAATATTAATAGTCTAAATATAAAATTAAGTTAAAATTTTGTAAAATGAATCCACACAATCTTATCTTAAAAAAAAAAAAAGATCTGAAGGCAGTATAAAAATAAAATGTAAGTTAACAATACATATAATCTAATATATAGCAAATACTTCTTAAGCAAGATATCAAAGATTAAAAAAAGAGATGAAACCCTAATGTCAACAAACAAATATGAAGACACATGGAGAGAAAGAAACAAATTAAAGAACAACAGACAAAATAAGCCCGTATACGTAGAAATACATATGACAAAGAGAAACAACATAACCCAGCAGAGGAACTTATTAAAGACTCAAACTACTCCAGATAGCTTAAACTCTTACAAATCACAAATGAAATTTAACCTTTGGTTGACATCATGCCTTAGTAATCCATAGTTTGTCTGTCTAATAAAAATACTTCAGGATCTCCTATCACTCAACTGTAACCTACTATACCCTGTGTTCTATACATATGACATCCATTTGTAAGTGGTCTATATCTAAGTATATATGTCACTTGAAATTTATCCTGATTGTAACTTTTGTAACTCATTGATGTAACCTTGTATTCTAGATCAATAAAGTTTACTTTGAAAATAATTTGTTGTGCTATCAGCAAATTATGCAATATATATAGACCAGCAAAAAGCTTTGGACTAGGAATAACAAAATAAAAGCAATAAAGAAAATTTTTTTTAATAATAATACAAAAAAAAAAAGGTATAGGTATTATTTAATATATAAAAATAAATCTGTTAAAGCAATTTCAAAAAAAAAAAGAGGGACAAAAAAGTGTGAATAAACCACTTATAATTCAAAAGGCCAATCTGCAGAAAAAAAAATATTGACAAATGGATAAATATATAAGTGATTACTGAAATAAAATGTCAATTTTAAGCAAAGAAGAAACTATTCATCAGGTTTTCTACTCCTAGATCATGAGAGTTTAGAGTTCCTTATCGTCAAAATGTTCAATTTCTATCTTATAATAATGGGATATCTGGCCAGGTTAACTATCATCTACACTAACTGAAAAAAATCTTAACCTTAATTGTAACTAAAAATTGTTTCCAAATTTCACCTGGCTTTATCTCAAACCCCAGATCATAAAACGAGAACAGTGCACTAATTACTATATACGATTCCATATACACACACACAAATATTTTTTAAATTAATTCTGAGTATAATCTCAGACACAATATAAATATTAATTGAAAAAATTACATATATATATTCATTTCTATAATATTTATTAAAAATTTCTTGGAACAACATATTCAAAAACGGTTCAATATTGTCTAAAAACATTTCCGATTGATGAATACATCCATTAACAATTCCACTGTTTTTTTTTTGTTTATGTTTTTAAGTTTTTTTTATATTGAGTAGTTCATGAAAAAAGCTCAATAAAACAAAAAAAAAAAAATTAACACTTTTCACATTTAATATTGCAAGATTTGAATAATATAGCTTAAAACAAATTTATAACTGCTAACGCATTTACAATTTTAAAAATGTGTTTATATAAGTCGGTAAAATAAATTATTCATTACACTAGCATTTACACAGACAAAAATGTAAAGAATGCCTCTAAATTGCTTAATGTCTCTCATAATTAAAGTAATAAAGAAATCTTTAAGCCATTTTAGAAATATTTTATTCAATAATATTGTTCAAAAAAATAAATTATAAAATATAATGTACCTTATCAAGACGAGGAGAATACCGAATAGGATATGTAAGAATGGAAGAACTACGAATATCTGGATGCACAGCTTCATAACCATATATCCGTTCACTGCTACAACATGAAAGTAAAAAAAATGATGTAAAAAAAAAACCAATGTAAAAGAAATTTACCAGTGTCTTAATATTATATTAACAAATATATTTTTCAAATATGTAATATCAAATGATATAAGTATAAAAATCCACTAGAATAATTCTACCAAAATTAAGAACGCCTATAGCAAAGGAAATTAATCCTTAACTTTATATAGGCATTTTTTAATTTTGGTAGAATTATTCTACTAAACATCACATTATCACTGTTTATCTAGGTGCAGTGCTCTCAGATTCAAGGTTCCTCACTGATGAAGGTCATAGGCCAGAAACTAGTCTGGGGATGTTGGATGAGTAGGTATTAGATAGGGATTTTATGCACAAGCCTTCTGCCATCCATTGATTACTCTGGCTTACACTGAATGGCACTACTGTATTGAGAGTTTTGCCTGCTAGAATTATACTAGTAAATTTTGTATATGTGTGCGAATGAATGCCACATTTGAGTGTATACATAATACATATTGAAGCAATGGATCTGTAGGCCAGATCCACACTTCATGTCTTTCTAGATTGCTAGACTAGGATCAAACCAGATCCACACATGTTACCATGTTTGTAAAACATTCCGTCTGCCATTTTGTATACATTTAAATTTTAGGCCAGTAAATAAGTGATTGAAGTATTAATGTTCTATTAAAATGTTTTTAACATGAATATTGGAGGGGATAGATATATACGCAAACACACATATATAGAATTACAAATGGAAACTTTTATAAAAATCAAGATATAAATTTTTAATATATTTTTTTTAAGTATTTTATTCTGGAGATTTGCTTTCATGATAACATTCCATAGTGTCAAACATAGGAAAATCCATTGACAAAATGGTAATGGATTTTCTAATTAAAGTAAAATTAAAATAGAAAAGATAATGAAATATAAATTCTTCAAATCTACATTTAATTAAAAATAGATTTGAAACAATTAAATCATTGGGTTTATCGGAAGAGTTGATCTCAAGAATACAATACAAATATACTTTAGGTTGTTAATTGTGGTCATTGGAATTCTAACATAGTCACATAGCCTGGAACATATGAAAAAGAGAATTTCCCCAAAATAGTCAAAAAGGGTATAAATAGCCCAAGAAAACAATAGAAGTCAGCCAGTCATAGTTTTTGTCAGTGATTGCCTGAAGAACCTATGCCAGTTAAATTTTTAATAAATATCTGGAAGCATGGTAGTTGGGTAGACGGTTTTTAACTTGCCCATCTCCCACTATCCCAAAGATGATAGTCCAATATCTCATACTGGAGAAATCTCATCAAAATGAACTGCTGAACTGTTGAACTCTTATTCAAATACATAGTTAGCTATACCTGTGCAAAATTCATATTTCATCATGTAGTGGGCCAGAGTGTGGAAAAGATTAATTGCTTGCCTCAGAAATGTTGTTAATTAGTATGCAGATTTAGAGAGTGGGTAAACAGGGCAGAATCCATAAGTATTCTTTATCTTTGATCTCACGTACAGTTGGATTCGAGGTACTTTTACCCAGCCTGTGAATCATGTTGAGTTAACATACAATTTTGACTGGTACAATATAAATTACTTACATACAATTTATCAGTTTCCAACAGATCAATTATAATAGACCTTTCCTAATTAAAACAAGCAATAGAACCAATAATACATGAAACACATATAATATATCAAATGCTTCTACAGGTAATATCACATTTCCAAAAGGCATGATAGCACCCAATACGGGCATTCCAGGCAAAGTAATAAAATATTCACATAATATAGTGAACTTTGGTTACAATACCTCTATTCCATTGCGGTGTTGTACAATTGATTTGTAATATTTTACATTTGAGGTGTTATACAATTGATTAAGTAAGATGTCACATTTGCTGAATAATTATAATATCTTTAACAAAAGTAAAAATTTTATGAAAGTTTCTAGTCAGTTTCTTACCAAATAAAACAGGCTTTTGAAATTATAAAGTAGCTTGTTTACACATAGTTTGCTTTAAAATGCAATTTAAAAATATCTCCAATATCAACAATATCATATGACTTCATATGCTCCTCAAAAAAGATCTATTTACCCATTCTAGAGTTAATTACAGTGATCTTGAGTAATTAATGGGTATCAGACAAGAAAGCATATAATAAAGCCATATGATATTCTAGTTTGTATTATCATTCTTAGCTTCACCTATCTAATCATGCAAACAAGTTAGCTTTAGTTCAAAATCTTAGTTTAATTAATTTAAAGCTATTAGTTGGAAAACTTTAAAAATAAAGATGTAGCTTCTGGATGCATAAATGCATTACTTAGCTTTGAATTATAGTCTTCACATATGAAGACCAAAACCAAAACTCAGCCTGGGATGGGGATATTATAAAACTACACTTTCTGGTGGGCCAATGATTATGCAAACTTATAATAGTTAGATCTGGAACAAAATGAAGAAAATTGCTCTTGACAGCTCAGATGAAATACCAAGATGAAAAAATAATTCTAAACTTAGAAAAATTGTATAATGGAGATTATTTGAAATCATAACATTATAATTTTTACCAATAATAGTCAATGTCTTAAATAATTATCATTTATTACTTACAACAGAAAACCATTTCCCATTAGATTTCATTAAAATTGAAATTAATTTTGCAGTATCTTACTATATGTGTTCCTAATTATAAAATGTCAAATCTTACACCGGAATATTATTATTATTTAAAACACTAAAATCAACCACATATTATCTAAAAACATTCATCTCAACATAAAACATTCAATAAATATTATTATATACAATATTCAGACATTTGATATAAGACTAAATTATATGTTTATAGTCATTTTCAAAAAATATATAAAAATAATTAACTATTGATTTGATAAACAGAGAGCATGCATACCAAATTCCATCTCCTATGAAAAATGAACTTAAACTTCAACCCAAAACTCTTCCAAAATATTGTACATGAGAACAAGCTTCTCAATCATATATTATTTTCATTCCTTCAATACCAGTAATAATGAAAATATCACATACTTTCATTATATTAATATTTTCTATCTAATTGATCATTGTCTTAACATTTTTCAAAATTATTAAAATGGCCAATCCAGCATCAACAATCTAGAACTTTTATGAAAACTAATTCTTTCACAATAAAATATTTACATTCTATTAAATAGATACATTATCTTCATTATATGCAATATATTTTATATCAGAATATTTATTTGAATAATTTTAAAGTAAGCTACATTCTCCAACTTATATATCAGAATATTTATTTGAATAATTTTAAAGTAAGCTACATTCTCCAACTTCATAACTAGCAACCTGAAAAATTATCATAAAACTCCTGACTAGCATAAAATCCATAAAATTTGAAATTATAATATTAAATAAATATTTGAAATACAGGCATTCTTTATATACCTGGAGCTTAATTGTAAATATAGAGGATTTGAACTCAGACTTTCAAGTACTCATCAATTATCAATGGTATTTCATACCACTGATACACATGACCACACACATGTAGAAAAGATAAATAATCACCAATATGCATATTTCATGCTGAACCAGCACATGGACATGGCAATAATATTGGCATCAGCATGGGATTTGGGCTTTTCATCATCAAATTTTCAGTAGTATGGATGGCTGAAGAGTTGAAGATTGGAGTAAATTGAAGCCTGTCACTTAAAGTATGAAGATTTGCTATCTTAATATAAACTGAACATTGATTAGTATATGTGTGGGAGATAATAATTTGGCCCAACTGATGAGTGCTGGTTTAGCATGAAATACATATATCGTGAATATTTATCTTTTCTACATGTGAGTGGTCATGTGTATCAGTGGTATGAGATAGTGTAGATAGTTGATGGGTATTTGAAAATCTGAATTCAAATCCCCTATATTTATAATATTAAATAAAGTTATTGTAAATTTTTCCGCAATACTTATAAAAATAAACATACAGTCATCTAGAGAACTGGTCACATACAAAAAAAAGCAAACATATTCATTTCTCAATAAATTTAGTGCTTTTTAATAGCTTTTACTCCCAGTTTCATAATTGATAGTAATCATCATCAATACAAATATCACACAAAAAAAATGTATGAAAATTTTTTAAAAAGTAGTATTTACTCAGAGATTGCAAGCCATACACACACATGTAAATATCACACAAAGAATATATATCAACATTTAAAAAAAGTAGTATTTAAGAAAGATATTACAATCCATACAAACACATGTATGTGATAAAACTGTGAATTATCTAGAAGAATTAATTTAATTTTCTATTTCCTTGTTTTCTTTTGAAAATCAAAGTCTTTCTTTGCTATCTTTAGAAAATTACATTATGTAACAGGAATAAAAAAAAAAACAAATTTCTGATTTGATCTTTTTTAAATTTATAATATACTGCACCATTAAAAGAAATGGAAACCATTACCTTAGATCAAGATGGCTGGATAATGTTAGAGATGCTATGAGAAGTAAAATGTGACAGAGAGGAATTTGTGAGAATTTAAAAAAGTGGCGATTGGATATAAAGAAAAGATTGAATTTCATTTTATATTGAATATACTTCGTAATTGAATTTATTTCAAAAAAGGATGACATGTTTTTATTTTGATAATATGTTGGATTAAATGTTGAATGTCTGGAAAATTTTAACTTTAATTAAACTTTTCAAATACAAACTTGTTATTAATGTGAAAATATTTTGGACTATATCTAACATCTGTCATTAAATGCTGAAGGTATAGAAAAATTTAAACATTATTTAAACTTTTCAAATATAAACAACTTATTAGTAATAACACACAAATAGACATCATAGGTTACTAATTACAAAGTGTTTTCAAAAATATTATTCTCACACTTCTTTGGGTGTTGCTGGCCTAATCGGTAACAATATTAGAATAAGAGTTGAACTTATGCCTTTTAAATTTTTGAATATCAAATTTTAAGGCAATGCTCTAACCAACTGAGCTATTCTATCAAAGGCAACAGATAGTAGAAATTTCATATACTTATCTATGAGGGTTGGTGTGATTACTCCCGAGTTCTTCAAATTTTTTTTTTATTAATACTTTTTTATAAGAAAGAAATAAAAAAATTTAAGAACTCATGAGGATTTGAACCAACTCTCATAGATGAAATTTCTACTATCTGTTACCTTTGACAGAATAACCCCAATGGTTGGAGCATTGCCTTAAAATTTAACATTCAAGAATCTAAAAGTATAAGTTCAATTCCTATGTTAATATTGTCACTGGTCAGGAAGAATTGGGAATAATACCACTTAAAATGTTGTGCAATGGCAAACCTGTGTTGTCTATTTGTGAGCTAATACTAACAAGTTGGTTGTATTTGAGAAGTTTAAATAAAGTTTTAAAATTTTCTTTACATTCAACATTTAATGATAGATTATGGAAATAGTCCAACATATTATCACATCTAATATACAACTTTCACAAACCTTCAAGCTAATAATAAATACCTAGTATGGATCTGATGTTGAAGTTTAGACATGTAAATTGGAGGGGATTATTCCTAAAGATTTGTGATTAAAAACCTCTATTTGCTCTGAGAAAGCTGAAAAGATTATTCAAAGAGCAAATGAGGCCCTATTGAGAAACAGAGTAAAGGTTCAACAGTTTTCTAGTACCAAATCTTGCTTTCCATTAGAAATGTAAAATGTTTTCTAAAAGAAATAAATTTGCAGATGAAAACTTCTCAAAAGTTTGTTAAGCAGTGAAAAGATCAAATTGTAAATTACCTCAGAGGGAAAAAACATCAGAAGAAGAATTATACAAATCTACATGGGCAGGTCAAAAGGAATATAGTAACAAACAATTTATCAGATTCATCAGTGAAAAATCTTAGTTCTATGAAACTTACAGATGCCAAATTATCAGTTCTTGTAAAAGGATTAAACTTCACTATTACACCATCTACTGTCCCATTATTGGATATAATGATAGCCACAGAAGAAGTAGCCCAAAAATTTCCTCTGGAAGCAGCAGAATTACATTGGAGAGTTAAAAGAACTCTTGAGACATCAAAAGCAGAAACCCAACATTTCATGTGATGAGAGAAAAGTTATAAAATATCTCAAACAGAATACTTTCTATAATCATTCTTCCTCCTGACAAATGTACTGCAGTTGTAATTGATAATCGATAAAACTGATTATGATAACAAAATGTAAGAACTTTGCAAAGCAGGCCAATGTAAAAAAGTGACAAAAAACAATTCCAAATATAAAGGTAAAGTTACATGCATTACTCTGCAAGCAGTGATTTAGGAAAGAGTAAGTTAACTTCATATTTCAGCAAAATTCCTCACCTTTATGGACTGCATAAAATCCATTAAGACTGTTCTACTAAGGCCTATTGTTAGTTCAAGAAATTCACTATGTCAAAATTAGCCAAGATTTCATTTCAAAGTTTTTTCTTAGTCCATAGGCATACAGGATACCATCCTTTGTCAAGGATTCTAAGTGCTTTGTAGAATTAGCAGGAACAGGAAAATAGAAAGAACTGACATAATGGTAATCTTTAGTGTGGAAAGTTTATTTACAAATGTATCATACGATGAAGCATTTGTCTATTGTAAAGAAAATGCTATACAATGATAATAGTCAACAAATCAGGACAACTTTACATAATGATAATATAATGGAACTATTAATTTTCTGCATAACAACAATGTATTTTGCATATAACTCAGAATTCTGCCAATAAAATCAAAGAATAGCCATGGTATCACCATTGTGACCCTTGCTTAGCAACATTTACATTGAAGAACATAAAAATATAGCCATAAATGCTTCTCCATTTCTACTTAAAGTACACTTCGCTATTATGATAATACATTTGTAATATGGCTTCATGGTAAAGCACAACTGCAGTCATTCTGAATGTAGACTAACAATATAACTCTATAAATTAAATTCACAATTGAATCAGAATAAAAACAAACATTGGCATTTTTCAACTCCCTCAGGGTGAAACCAGTTCAAGAAAACCAACAACCACTTGGCATATACATATAAGCATACTAGAATCATAAAACATGGAATTACCCTATCACTATGGACAAAGCAAAGAAAGTTAGTTTGGATATGTGGATTTGAAAAATGAATATATATATATATATATATAAAACAAACTCTCATGAAAAATGATCATCCATCAGGTGTCATCAAAAAAACCTTTAATAAACAAAAAAGACACAAAAAATCCAATTATTAGGGCTGTAGTATATTAATACATACCAGAAATGGCAGACAAATTAAAGAAAATCTGCAGTCAATATAACATTAGAACAGCTTTCCAAAGTCATATACACTTCAAGAAATTCTAATTTTTATCAAGCCTAAACTGAAAAAGATGAAGACAAAAACTGCATCTATAAAATACCATGTAAATGTGGAAGTATATTGGTGAAACCTGTCACCCTGTTGAACAACTGAAACAATATAACATCATGTGATTACTATTTCTTATGCTTGCTTATAACTGTTATTAAAACAGGCAAAACTCTCCATACAGTATTGCCCCTCAGTGCAAGTCAGAGTAATTAGTGGATGCCAGAAGTCTTGTGCACAAAATCCCCATCTAGTGCCTACTCATCCAATATCTCCAAACTAGTTTGAAGTGCTCTGAGATCCAAGATTCCTCACTGATGAAGACCACAAGCCAGAAATTAGCATCCATTGATTACTCTGGCTTGCACTGAGTGGCAATACTGTAAGGAGAGTTTTGCCTGTTTGAAACAACACAACTAATGATTAAAAAAGAAAGGCACAAGTGTCTACAGTAGCAAACCATGTATGTACTAATGATCCTATGTTATATTGGGAAAATACAAAAATATTGGATAGAGAGGAAAATAAGCAAAGAAAAAATATCAAAGAAGTTGCTCATATGACAATGGCAAATAATCCTATAAGTTATATCAGTATGGCAATACATAATGTCTGAAAACTAATAATTAATCTTGCTCTTAAAAAAGTACTAGAAAAAAAATTGGAGGAGAGATCAGGAGGATTTGAACCAACCCACACAAATAATTATATGAAATTTCTATTGACTGTTGTCTTTGACAGAATATTTCCAAGAATCTAAAAGTTCGACTCCTATGCTAATATTGTCAATAGTCAGATCACCAATACCTGAAGAAGAATGGAGAATAATACTACCCGTAACATTATTTAATTACTAATCTGTTGTCTACTCCTGTGTTATTACTATCAAGTTGTTTGTATTTGAAAAGTTTAAATAAAATTTAAAATTTTCCAATACATTATCGCATCTAATATAACATCAACACAACCCTTCGGGCAAATAATGTCATATTTTACTTCATGGAATATTACTTAATTATTGAATTGCAATTACTTTTTAAATTTTAAAAGTCAACAGCTCACTTAATATAAAATAGAGAATAAGCTTCACTTGCTAACTCTTTACAATGTAAAAAAAAAAAAAATGTTATTACAGAAACCTACAGAATAATTTTGTTGATTGCTATAATGAAATTCTGTATAAATAAATGGAATTCTGTATAAATAAAAAGCTTTACTCCGGACAGAGTACACATAATTAAAAAAAAAGGACGAATAAAAAAAAATTATATACACTGTATACTAATAAAAATTATTAGATAAATTACTAGAGATAAATAAATTATTATTACACAACTTTCTTCCTTTATGTTCTTAAAACAATAAATAAATATAATGTAAAAACATTTTATTTTAGCGAAAGTATTTTTAAAAAATATATATATTTTGTTTAACTTTTTAAAAAGTTTTTCCAGTGTATAATGGAAGATGCTTTCATGCAGTAAGAGCTCATGACCTCAGCAATCCAATGACTCTCAGGAGAAAGAGTAAAAGATGCCTTTTACTGAAATTCTTCTAAAATGAAGAGCGTATGAAAAAAAAATCTTTTTTTCTGCTTTTTCTAAAACACATTACATATCTTCTCGAGCTAGCGAAAGTCGTAATGAAAATAGAAGAAATTGAGCTCAAATTTCAGTGGTCTCCTGAGTTTCATCATATATTATCAAAAAGTAATGATTAAAAAGAATCTCTAGAGCAAACATCCTCATAAACAATTATCACATTCCAGCATTAAAGATAATATTACATCAATATTTTGATAAGCTTAATATATATATAGTGTGTGATAGAAATTAAATAATACAAATAATGTGTGTATGTGTCTAAAGGTAGGTAAAAAAAATAAAATATATTGATAAGCTCGCTTTCTCTCTATATATATAGTATGCTAGAAATAAAATAATACATATAATATGTGTGTGCCTAATGGTAAGTGATGTGATGATAAGCTCGCTTTCTTTCTCTATATATAGTATGGTGGAAATGAAATAATACATATAATAAGTGAGTGCCTAATGGTAAGTGATGTGATATGTTGTGATGTAATTCTAGATATTTAGATTATAAAAGTATATTTGATCCCATTTACATTTTCCATTATTCACATATATTTGCACTAATCAATTGTTGTTTATTCCACCAACATATATATTTTTATTTTCAGATCCCATTATTTATACATAATTGTTGACAACAAATTAAATAATACTAAACTATAACAAAATCAAAATAAACTTTCCTCTTTTGCCATTCTTCATTAATACATTCCCATTTTATTTTAAATAAAATTTAATATTTGATTCAAATACATCTGCAGAATTGTTCGCCACGCACACATATATATATATGTTCTATGCAATATACACATCTACGTCTAAAGGAATAAAAGCAATTGATACAATAATTAAGAAAAATTTACAGATTGATATTCATACATACATATTGATTGCACACATGCACTAAAATTTCTTATGCATCTATTATCAAATAATATTACACTTCACAATGATTATAATATATAAATGTCAATTGTATTTTTAAAGAAATATTAGAAAACTTAATACTAAACCTCTCCATCTCTTTAAACAAATGTTTTAATATAAACTAAGTATTGATAGAGAAGTGTTTAAATTTAATAAAATAATAACATGTACATAGTGCTGTTTTAACGAAAAAATTATTAAGCAAAGAAATAATTACTTATTGAATATTTTCTGGAATATATATTTATATTTAATAAAAAAGATAAATAAATATAAAGGATAAAAATAATGTATTTTAAAATATATTAATTGGCAGATTAAACTAGCTTTTGAAAGGTTATTTTACCAATTATCATTATCATCATTTTAAACCATTATTGATCCACTGCAATTTCAATTCATCTTCTCTGATTTCTAGTCTCTGTTTTTCATATCACCCCAGCAATTTCCTTCTAATTTCGTCTCTTTCTAGGCCTTTTACCATCTCTTGGAATCCTGTTTAAGATTTTATCAGCCTATCTATTAACATCTCTTCTAGATATACGTCAAGCCCAACTCCATGTCAATCTCTTAACTCTTTGAAAAATGTCAATAGTACATGTTTGTTCTCTTACCCATGTGTCTCATTATCAATCTCTTCTTGTTATACCTAACATACAACTCTTCAATAGTTTTCTGATTTGTCTGAAGTCTCTATACTGCTCTTCTTTTAAGTGTTCAAGTCAGATCCATAAGTACATATTTATTAAATACCTCCTTTTCAAATATATATAATTTCCTTTTAATAAGAAGTAAATTTCTACCAAAAGCCCTCCAATAAAGTTTAATTCTATGATTAATTCCTTCCATTATGTTTCCATCCACAGTAATAATCTGGCCAAGATATTTGTAGTTGGTACATTATTCTAACTCATCATTATCAATCTTTATTTTCTTCTTTTCAGAAAATCAATTAAACATTATTTTAGTCTTTTAACTTTTACCTTTAAACCTACTTTCTTTACTTTCATCTGATAACTCTTGCACCACTTTCTGAAATTCTAAAGTGCTATTTATAAAAACAATTACATCATCTGCAAAATCTAGATAACTTAAATAATCACCAATTACTTTTGCTCCCTTAGCTTCCCATTTCAATCCACAAAATACTTCTTGAAAAACTGCTATAGATATCACCCTGCTGTGGACCCTGCTCAGTGTTAACCTTCCTAGTATTATTATGTAATCTAAATGTTGCTGTTTTACTTTTATAAATATTCTTTAGAATATCCTAGGTCTATATCTTAATGATCCAATGCTTTAATCACTAGAGAAATGCTTAAAGAAACAAACGCCTTTTCATAATTCTACAAATCAAAAATTTAATGGCAACTCATATTCATTGGTCCTTTCTAAAACTTCTCTCAATACTAAATAACAACATAAAATGAAAAAATGAAGACTCAAATATTTTATATATATAATTCCAAAATTTCACTAATAATTTTCTGAAAATATGAAGAAGTGAAACCTAGAATTGGAAAATCAGTCCAAGTACTTCCAAAAATATCTATTCATTGCTTTATTACTTGAATTTAAAATCATCAGCATTAATTAAAATGAAATATGAAAGCATTGTGTTTTACATTTTTTTTATTCATGATGAACTTTATTCAGCATTGTGTCTTACTTATATTCTGATTATTTACACAGGAAAAAACATTATAAAGAGCTTTATGTCACAGAATATACATGGTATATATTTTAAAAAATTATATTTAATATTAAATTTATTAATATTTTATTAAAAATATAACTGGCATTTATATTTTATCATTATTGTCAATTTAAAAACAATGTAACATCTATTAAATAATAATTTAAATATATCTTTTAAAAATAATAACAAGACCTTAAATTTATTGAAAAATATTTGAGGGTGTAAGCCAGTATTTATTATGTATATAGAGGAGGAAATGAAGAATAAAGAGATTAAAACATTTAATATTTTATACACCATTATACTATTTAGCAATGGCAATTGGTCCTCCAAAACCCATTGTTAAGTAAGAATATCACATAAAGAACACATGAGTTATAATGGATTCTTATGGGAAAAAATTTGGCTGATTACTCCAGCTAAAAATTACATTACAAGCTGTGAACCAACAATTTAACATATTATATAATGGTAATTAAAAACTCCCTTAATGTATATTATTCAAATATGTTTAAAAATACATATATACAAGCAACAAAGATTACAAATTATAAAATTATTATATAAAAGCCTTTTTCGGCAAATTATGTTTTTTTGCCCTTTTCAATATGTCTCCACGATTTAAAGCACATACAGTGACATCTATATCAATACATGAGAGAAGATAGATAAACAAATGGATATCTGACATGATCTATTATGTGTTTTTTTTTTCCCCCTCAATTCTACTACAAAATTACTCTGTTATATCTATTGAATGGATATATATCCACATATATTAATTAATTAACTATCCATTCTTTATCCATTAACCACTTATTATTTAACTTAATAGATGTTTTGTATATATTCATACAGTTGTTTTTATTATACGTGATGTAGTTTGTTTCATATATTTTACGTCTATTAACATTTTTAATATAATCAAGAACACTTATATTATCAATACAATTTATTTTATGTCCATACTGCAAATAACGAACATATAACGCAGATCTATCATCTTTCCTAGCAATAGCATCATTGTGTTCTTTAGCTCTTTCTCCCAATTGCTGTGACGTCTGGCCATAGTAAATCATATTACAAAAATTACATCTAATTTTATAAACCATTCCTCTCTTATATTTTATATCATCTTTCATTCTACAATTAGTTATCAATTTATCCAAATTTTTGCTATTAGATTAATATATAAATTGGAGAATTATTTGTTGCAGATTTTTATAAATGAAAAATACTACATTTTTAAAAGAAGTTTGGATAGATTTAGAAGCTTAAATAAAATTATAAAACCAATATTAAAAAGGATAAATGCCTGGGATAATTTCAAAGCTTTCTTAAATAATTATCGTAATAAATGGTATTATAAAATACATCTTAAATATACTAAAAAATGGGAATGGCTGATTAATAAATTTTCCAGTAATAGATCATGCAGATATGATAATATTCAGCAATCTTATAAATCTATGGAATATAAAAAACATGTTTCAGACAATTTTGTAAATTTAACGGACTATAAATTTTCACGTGAACAAAGTAATTTACTGAGTAAAAATCCATCATTTATCCCATTTATAGACAAAGATATAAAGAAGAGGATTATAACAGACATTGAATTGGCACATATTTCATATGGGGAGAAAAAGAAATTACATTGTGTTTTAAATAGACATTTATACAAACTTAATATTTCTAATAGGGATTATAACTACAGAAAAATAATAAACGAAATTAGATATATATGTAATGGCTCTGGGATTGTAATAAGTAAAGAAGATAAAGGTTGTCGTTTTGTTGTAATGTACGCTAAGGACTATAATGATAGAATAGATAGTGTAATAAAAAATGAGGGGTATAGTAGATTATCTAAAGATCCTACAAATAATATAAAAAAATATATATATAAAATATAAAAAATAAATATTTAAAATTGTTAAAAAAGATGAAGCTTAATAACATTATAAGTGATAATCAATATTATTCTTTATATCCTAATTCATATGAGAACCCATATATATTTTGTAAGGTAAAAATGCATAAGGAAGATAACCCTTTAAGATTATTGTTCAATTTTAGCAATTTCATTTTACATAAATTTTGTAAATATTTAAACAAATGGATAGCTGATATTATTGGTTATGGACAATATTGTATAAAAAATACAGAGGCTATTATTGATAAATTAAATATGATGAATATAAATAGAAACCACAGTATCTTTGTGATGGATATAGAATCGATGTATCCTAGTATCCCTAGAATTAAAAGCATTAGTGTCATCATAAAGGCTTTATCTCTATATATCAATGATAATAGCATTATTAATATTATAAATGAAGCATTGAACCTAATAAATAATAGTTTATATTTTAAATATAATAATGAATATTGGAGTATAAATAAGGGATGGGTAATGGGATGCGCAATTAGTGGGCTTATGGCATCTATGTTCATTAATGACATGGAAATCAATATTATAAAAGGCAGTATAATTAAAAAAGAAGTACTACATTATTTTAGATACGTAGATGATAGTTTGATAATTGGTAATAAGAGGGCAATATATAAATTATATAAACAATTTAATAATAATGTTGATAATATTAGGTTTACTATGAAAGAAATTGATAATGAAATAAGGTATTTAGATATTGAAATTATTTTAAATCAAAATAATGATATTATAATTAAGCATTTTATTAAAGATTATAAATTAAGGAAAATTATATCAATTGATTCAAAACAACCATGGATACAAAAGATGAGTGTAATTAAGAATTTTAAATATAAGAATGATAGATTTAATACAGATAGAAATATTGCTATGTTACAGAAGGATAAATTTAAACAAACGTATATGGGATATGGATATGCAGCGCATAGTATTGACAATATATTTTCACAACATGGAGTAAGTAGCACGAATAATAATAGATGTAGGACTAATAAACAAAAGAAGTGGATAAAAATATCATATTTGCCTAGTGTATATAATATATTAAATAAAAAAAGTAAAAATTATCTAGATAAAAACATTAACGTGGGGTGGGCTAATAGCAAAAATTTGGATAAATTGATAACTAATTGTAGAATGAAAGATGATATAAAATATAAGAGAGGAATGGTTTATAAAATTAGATGTAATTTTTGTAATATGATTTACTATGGCCAGACGTCAAAGCAATTGGGAGAAAGAGCTAAAGAACACAATGATGCTATTGCTAGGAAAGATGATAGATCTGCGTTATATGTTCATTATTTGCAGTATGGACATAAAATAAATTGTATTGATAATATAAGTGTTCTTGATTATATTAAAAATGTTAATAGACATAAAATATATGAAACAAACTACATCATGTATAATAAAAACAACTGTATGAATATATACAAAACATCCATTAAGTTAAATAATAAGTGGTTAATGGATAAAGAATGGATAGTTAATTAATTAATATATGTGGATATATATCCATTCAATAGATATAACAGAGTAATTTTGTAGTAGAATTGAGGGGAAAAAAAACACATAATAGATCATGTCAGATATCCATTTGTTTATCTATCTTCTCTCATGTATTGATATAGATGTCACTGTATGTGCTTTAAATCGTGGAGACATATTGAAAAGGGCAAAAAAACATAATTTGCCGAAAAAGGCTTTTATATAATAATTTTATAATTTGTAATCTTTGTTGCTTGTATATATGTATTTTTAAACATATTTGAATATTGTATACTTGAAGTGCAACATAAAAAAAGAATTGGTTTTAATTCTGATTCTTTTTCTGTAATGTATATTATATGCTTGTATAAACTGTGCTATGTGAATTATGGAAGTATGCAATTAAATTATGAATTATATATTGTAATGAGAGAAAGATCTTTGAGATTCGCATATACTGACCCTGGGGGCGCCACCAGTCCAAAAATAGGAACTAGACATTTATTTTAGGGCGGACAGGATATGCGAATCAAAAGGCACCGAACTACACTCAGGGAGGAACAAGATATCTTAAATATTATTTAGATAGTTGAGAAATCAAAGCACAAAGACAAACGTCAGCCAAATTAAGTTTAAACAATTTATTAATTTTATTAAAAGTTGTGCAATAGAGTGAAGACATCTAGCCACGAATATAAAAGTGACTTATGTTAACATACGCATATTTACCAGAGAGTGCACAAGAGTACGACAAACATGAAGGCATAAAACATTTTGGCAGCAAAATTATCTCACTTAAAATAGAAGAAATGGTTAGGAAAATATCTTCCTGCTGGCCAGTTGCAAAATTACAAAACAAACAACAACTTTAGCTTCCTGAATCAGGGATAATAAAACAGTTACTGTCCCGTCGGAAATCAACGTAACCAGCACGAACGTCCGAGCAGTAATATTCTAATTACTGTCGTTAAAATGCCGCAGGACTGCTGTGCATAATACTACATTCAAAGTAAATGTGGTTGATCTCACAAGACAGCAAAAGATATTTGATTATGATCTTATGTAATCCAGAAAGAAATGACAACTTTCAGACAACCCGAAGAAATAACTTAACAAATAGCCAGCAAAAGATTTTGTTGTTTGTACAAAAAGCACAAACGAAACATGCTTAAAGATTCCTTATTTTACAACTAAGGGCAGGTGAATAAATAAAGACTATGAAAACTGCCAATGCGTTTTGTAATAGTTAACGAAATAATCAGGTATATATTAAATGTATAAAATACAATCTCCTAATGCACCCTCTGATAAACAAAAATTGCAAACAAACTTGGAATCTTAAAACTAAGATTCCAAGACACACTTTAAATACTAGAAACGAGTACATACAGATAATAAATAATTAAAAAAAAATTAATACCATTTTAAAACATATTTATCATTAGATTGAGTGGAGATTTAATTAAACGCAATTTATTTATCCTGGCTAGAATAGGAAAAAGTTTAGCTTACGTTAAGACAGAGTCCTGGTGATTTAGTGATGAGTGCGCACTTTTGACAATAGTTCATCTTTCAGGTCCTTCGACAGTGGCAAGGTAGAGGCAGTGTTTATTTTAGAGGCTCATGGCATGACTGAAGGAGAGCTGGTAGGCGTGGGTCCGTCCTTTGTTTAAATTAGTAAGACATTCTAATGATGGCAAAACTCATAGTGGTAGATTTTGACATCTTGCACAGCAACGAAGTTTGTCAATAATTATTTAAGTTTTTAGCAGGCAATTAAACATCCAAACAGCTACTCACAATGGTATCTCTTTGCAGGACATAATCCAAGTGTGTATCTAATAATGAATCTCTTCTCTCTCCCAAAAATTGGCAGGCTATCCTTGCCTTGCTACATTTCCTGTGCAAAACTTTCATTAGTGTCCATTCTATATTCAAGGCAGGGCAAATATTAATTTCCCACTCAATCTAATTTAAGACTTCCAACCAGGGATAATTGAAACAAAAACGACAAATACAAAACTAAATCTCCGCTTTTTTTTTAGAATTAACTTTAAAAATATGACTAAAATAAAAGCAACAGGAATATATAATTAGCAAACTTGTCTGTTTTTAATCAAATTGATTAAAACAGGTGGTGAAAGTAAACTATTTTAAAATCAATTTTATAAACATTAAATGATCTACTTTAAATATAAATGTGTATGTGTTTTAAATAATAATAAAAATTTTAGCATTAAACATTTAATGAAAATGAAGCTGTTCTTCCTTTATTAATTTTAGTAATAAAACTATTGAATTGGAAATCAATCCAGCTCAATATGTATGATAATGCAATTTAGTAATTTTCAGTTATGTGCACTGTGGCTAGGTGATGCTGCAGCACTACCAAGAAGCCTGCAAGTGATAAATTTCTATCCAAAAATGGCTGAAATTGACGAAAAATTAAAATTAAAATGCCTGAGGCAAGACATCCAAATAAAATCGCTGATGTCTGTGAAATTAAAGCACCTAAGGTAAGAAATCAAAAGTAAGTAAAAAATCAAGTGAAATAATATGTAAATTTTAAAAAAGTACACACGCACAAAATTGGTAAAAATATATAAAATAAACCTCTCCCCCCCAAGCGATAAATTGAAATGGCTCAAAAATAAATAAAATACAAATTACAAAAACAGAAATCGCTGAAAATACACCAAACACAGACCCCCCCCCCCCAAAAAAAAATGAAGAATTCTTTGCTTAAAATGACAAATAAAATGCCTGAGGCAAAATAAATCCAACAAATCCATTGAAAATACAAATTACAAAAAAAAAAAAAAAACCAAGAAAATGCTATAAAATTCGAATTGAAAAAAATTAACAATGGCAGCAGGTGGGAAATACAAAAACAGAAATTCATAAAATTATTTAGCTTTCAACATTTGCAAATATGTATTGCAATCAGATTCCAAAGCAACAGTTATATAAACTAAAAACAACATTATCTGAGAGAATTTAATTTTCAAATTAATTATTCTCTGCTTTGAAATTATGGCATATCATCAAAAATAAGTCAAACGTAAAACCTATCCCTCCCCCAATGAAGAATTTCTATCCAAAAATAGCTGAAATGGACAAATTAAAATGAAATGCATAAAACAACCCCTCCTTTTTCTACACTCTGCAGACAACCCAAAATAAAGAAGCAACACTAATATGGATAAGCTTTCTATAATTTTAATATTAAACATAATTGATAAATCATAAATATTATTTGTGCTCAAATATTTCTTTTATATATTCATAAAACACAAGTATACACATACACACTGCATATATTAACAAATAAATAAATAAAATTACAAGAGAAAAGCCATCATGTCCAAATCCATTTAAATGTAGAACATTATTTTAAAATTACAAATAGTTGATCACTTTCTAAAAGTCTTTATTTACCATCATATGGAGAATGCAGTAATGTGGGAGAGAAGAAATATATGCAATAAAAGTTTATACTACTTGTCTTTTTCCCTGGGATAATGACGAAAATATAAAAGCAATGGTAATAATTCATTTGGCTGGTGCATAGAAGTAGGTGACTTCCTATGTGTTCAATCCAATTAATTTTTCGACTTAATATTGATTCTCTTCAGAGTAGGTTACGGTTGAAATATTTCAGGAGCAGCTTCCTTCCAGTATCAGCAAAATTATTTATTATAATTATTAAAATTATTTATTATAGATTCAAGATACTCCAGCTGCAATTTAGTATTGCACCACACCAGATCTTCAGCATGTTTAAGCCTTTACCCCCGTATGTTCATAGCTGGCAATACATTGGCTGCTTTCAATATGTTTCTAAAACTTCGCAATTTAATAATGCATGGAGAATTATTTTCTTCAAAGCAATATCAGACAAACTGTCCTTTCCAAAAAAAGACTATTTTTTTCTAGAAAGTTCTTATTCCTTTTTTTTATCCCTTACAACCCAAGTTCCGTTGAGGTCCTGTTTCTCTTTAAACAAAGCAGAAAAGGCTTTTAGCACATTTTTTTTTGAAGGTCAGAAAATTTTGTTGACTACCTGTAATTTGTTTTCATCTTTTATTTTTTTTTTATTTTTACATTCTTTAGATAATAATCTATACAGTTCTAATTTTTTTTTTCATTTAAAATCTCTTTTCACTATTATAATAAAATGAGCTGCATTAGCTTCCATCTTTGAAATCAAATTTATATTTGTTGAATTTCATTCATTCATCCCATCCACACAGCAAACATATAGCATAAACATCCCTCCCTCTTTCATACTTCATCTTTATTTTAACCCTTTCTCTACCAATTTAAAAATCAAATATACTCAATATGTGTACAAATTTTTCTTTTGTGAAATGGGGTTTGAAGCCATCCTGTCACAATATATATATATATGGATTTTCTCAAAATATGAACCACCCTGTATTGCTTGGTTTAAAATTAAAAAAGCTCTCTCTAGAATATGTTATAAGAATGCGCAAAATATTTTATCAATGAATCAAATGAAAAATAGAATCTCTGATATTCAGAGAATTTTACTCTAATCATCAATTAATAAATAGTTTACAAGAAGAATACAACAGCTTATATCAACTTATGCATCAAGATGCTCATACAATATGGCTCAGGAAATTAATTCCTAACTTGAGTAAATTATCAAAACCCATGATAAACTATTCTAGATTATACATCCCACACTCTAAGGATATTGCCAGCATCACTAAAGATGATGATAGCATTGCCTCTGAAATCTATGTTGATAATTACATATTTGAAAAGTTAAAAATGAAATTTGGCATAAGCACATGTTTCATTGATCAATACAGTAGTATCATAACCAGGCAACAGAAAGAGTATATTTCAAATCAGAATATTCAGGATGAGATTATTATTCTCAAGGTACAATCAATAATGGTGAATGACACAATCCCAGCCTTGGTTTATAAACAGCTCGACTATGCTCTCAGATTAGCAATGTGGAGATTTTTTAATCAGTTGGGTTATGAGAGAATTGAGTAGTCCTTTATGAGCAACAGGGTAATTTTTAGCCTCAAAAAAGACAAATTAGTGCAAAGTCCATCAATTGATGAACTGAGACATATTTCCATAGAAGATATTGATTCAAAGATTCTGGCTAGAATTCTCTTGAAGAAATTGCATCACTGTATTAGTACTAGAATATCTTCCACTCAACCCTGCCATTAAGGGTAGATGTGTAGTAAATACAGCCTTAAAAATTTCATGAGGCTATTAAATATGGCAGAGATTTAAACTTAATGCAATATTATGCTATCCAAATAGATTTTAGGGCTGCTTTTGACCTGTCAATTGGTCATATTTGATTCAGTCCCTCCACCTTTTAATTCCAGATCACATATGGCTGGTGAATGCAGTTGAAAACTAGTTGAAAACTATATTAAAAATAGTAGAATCTCTCTTAAAAACTTCATGTGATCTGAATTTTTTATCCCTAAAAGGGGTATTCCACAGGGTTCTCCCTTGGCAGCTCTTCTGTTTGCAGTTTATATAGACCCTCTTGTCCGTAATATTGAAAACCTTGTTCCTGGCCTTTAGCAGGTAGCTGCTCCGACATTCATTGATGATATTATAATATTTCAAAACAGCTATAATATCCAAGTCATGATGAATATCATAAAAAAATTTCAAGCTAAAATTGGCTCAGTTATTCAACCAATAAAGTATGCAGCCTGGTAGTTAGCTACAGGTAAAAAAATACCATCTAACTTTGTGGCTCTCCCATCTGCTTCCTTGGGCATACCATTATATATGTCCAAGACAAAGATGAACTCTTACTAAATAAAATTAATTATTACAAAAATTGAAGATAAGTAAATTTTTTTCACTTAAATTGAAATTGTAAAGCATTAATTTTTAATTCCATTGTATCAGGGATTTTGACATACTATGCACCCTGGTTAGCCCTACATAACAAAACAATACTCAAAATAAACCAGATTACAAAGAAATATGTATGGGGTAGAGCTTCAAGATGGATCCCAATATCAACCTTGCAGATGCCAATAGAAAAAGGAAGTCTGGACCTGCTTGATCCAGGGCTATATGTATCTTAAATCAAGGCAAGTACATTTATTAACTTAATTAAAAGTCAATTTCTGGGGCCTTTGGTGGATCATGCTGGCACCTTTAATGAAATTGGATGCAAGGAAAAAATCTTTTATAACTGACCTGTTCATTGCTTATAGGGATCTCCAGGATGATCTGAATGTGCCCAGTTTGGAAGGTATTAAATATAAAACTTAATGAATCATTTTAAAAAATCATGACAATGCATGGTTGGATATATAAAAAAATGTGTTGAAAAAGTTCCACTCTCAATCCTACTTGAAATTTGTTTTCAAACCGATGAATGGCTTGTTTCCAAGAGTTAACGTTCTAAACGAAAGACTACGCATGAATTTGGATCCGATCTGTTTACTATGTAAATCTGGTGATGATACCTTTCAGCATCTATTTGAAGAATGTTCAGCATTTGGACAGATAAAAGCTAAAGTGTTCCACAGGCCAATCATCAACTTAAAACTTTTACTTAGTCAATACATTGAGAATTTTAACCCCCATAATGCAATGGTAACAGTGCATGCCCTTAAGAAAATATGGTATATAAGATGTACTATGATATTTGATAAAAAAAATTCAACTGGCTGAGAAAACTCTATAGTGATTGAGAAACTTATTTCAATCAATGTCTGAGATACTTGCCAAGGAAGATGATGAATCGAATCTGGTGTGGTCCTGGAATAACTCTATGTGAGATTATCAGATAAACATTTGTTTTGAGTAAAAGTTGGTATTCTTTTGGGTGGCTTATTCATTAGGATAATCAAACATTTTGCTACATGCTTCGCTATTTTGTGTTGTATTTACTTGATGTCTTAGAGTCTCCTTCTATTACATTGTTACAGGTCAACCTCCTTGAGTTGAAGATAACTGTTTAATAGCCTGGAGCTTTTTTGCCTTAAAGTTAAATATTTGAAATTCTTTGGGTTTTGGTATACACAACTGTAACATATATTTATCATTTGTTTAATTACTTGTATAAATTGTAAATATTTATTTTATTAATAAAGTTTTTATTATAAATTTAAAAAAATAAAAAAATTTAGCATTTGGTATATGATTATCATAATGAATATCATCTTTACACCATTTTTTGTGTGGAACACTGAAAAATATTTTTTTCTTACAGTAGAATATTTAAAGGATATTTATATGATTATCATAGTGAATAAAATTAGCAGATGATATGGCTCTTATAACTGAGGATAAAAAGTGTCTACAGAATATGTTGAATAAACTGGAAGAAGAATGTGTGGAATATGGAATGAAGATAATGTTGAAAAGACTAAGTGTTTATGGATAGGGAAAAATATAAAAAGACTGCCAATGAAAATCCATTGATAACATAATTTAAGAAGTAAAGGGATTTATATATTTGGGTAGTTGATTGAGTGAGTGGAAGAAGACAAGATGAAGTTAAAAGAAGAATAGCATTGGGAAAGGAGGCATTTACAAAAAGAAAAAAAATATGTTCTGGTCATTTGAAAAGAGAATAAAGAAAAATATTAATTAAATGCTATGTGTTGAGTGAACTAATGTATGTTTGTTAAACATGGACAATGAGTAACAAAATTGGGAACAAATTGGAAGCCTTTGAGATGTGGACATGGAGAAGGATGGAAAAATCAGTTGGATAAATAAAATAACAAATGAAGAAGTTTTGAAAACAGCAAATGAAAAAAGAAGATTGATTGAGAAAATTAGAAAGAGAAACTGGATTGGACACATAAGAAATATAGTTTAATGGAAGATATTTTGTAAGGAATAGTGACTGGACCCAAGAAGAAAGGATGGAATAGATTCACTTTGCTGGATGATATAAGAGATGGGAAGAGTTATGTGGAATTGAAGAACTGGGCAAATGAAGAGAATGTAATGAAAAAGTGGATGAATTGATAATGTGACTACTCTCTAAATACGTCCATGGCACTTACTATTGATGATCATAGTAAATATAATTCTTTCATAATTTTTTTGTTTTTGTGAAAGAACCCTGAAAAAAAAAATTCCTTGCAGTAGGATATTTAAATGATAATTTATATTTTTAAGTGTTCTGATGGAAAGTAGAGAATCTACCTCTCCAGATAATGAGTGCTATAATAAAGTTTCCAATACTTTCTAATAATTTTTAATAAAAATGATTGTAATGTTATGTTTAGATTCTTTATAATAGAATCATCTAAATAATATATTAAGTTGACACAAAAGTTGCCTAACAAGAAGGAATTACCAAAGAAATAAAATAAATTAATAAATAAATATACAAGGCAAAACATTATTTAGACAATGGAGACAAGAGTAAGACATGATAATCAGTATCTGATATGATTAGTATAATCCTATCAGATACATGATATTCCTTTAAAAAATATATAACAATTTATTGATTAAATGATCTCATAAATCCAATTACTGCATTGTAATTGAGAATATAATTGCACTTATCCTTTAATAACTCCTATATAATCTCAATAATGTAAGGTCCAGAAATCATTTAGCTAATAAAAGCATATGCATTCCTATTTAATAATATTGGAAATTCTTAGTAGTATGCAATTATAAATTATCCTTGCAAAATAATGGTCATTGGATTACCATCACTAAAACTAAATGCATGAGATGTAATACTTCATCTAAGTGCCTGTCAGACTATTGATATGCAGAATAATTTTTATCAGAAATTAATAGATGACATTTCCGATAGCACTCATACAAGTATATTTACTAAAAATAAGGCTGACACTCATAGGTAAAAGCTGAATCAATCAACACTTTGACTATCTTACCCTCAAACCTTGATTCAATAGTTGGCAATATATAGATATAGTTATAACTAATCATTGAACATCACACTGTTCTACTTTTTATTTCTGAGTTTTAAAATGTACTTCTAGTCTTCAGTTCATTAACTGTCCAATATTACAACTACTGCCTTTAAATGTATTATATGGTAACAAGGTAATAATTTGTTGAGCTCTAGTCCCATTATTAAAATGTTGTTTTGCTCATCCAAAAAATTGTAAAAATACTAAAAGGGTTATTGATGAGGATTTTTTTTTATGTTTTTCATCATAGATATGTGTAATAACTCTCAATTTTCACTGCCATGTATATCTAACATCTACCATAACCAATTTAATGACATAATCAAATTCTGTATGTATACATTTTATGCCAATGCTGATATCTGTATATCTTTTTTATTTATTATAATTAATAATTTGCATGGCCTGATGCTATCTCATTCTGCATCCAGAATTTATATAATGCATATTATATAGTTAGCTTTATAATGCATATGTATATATATATATATATATATATATATATATATATATATATATATATACACTAATATAAAACATACATAATTACTTCTCTATAAGATTGCTTTAATATTTCAACTAGTAGCCAGGTTTTCATCAGAAAGCACAACAAAATGGCTATTTTCAGAATTTAAACACTAAAAAATTACAGACATTTACATATCAGATAGCAAAATTAATTCCTATAGGCTAAAATTCTTTATACAACAATTCCTATCAATCAACCAACTGAAAAGGATGTTTTTCATGTGAGGATAAAAGATGTCTAATATGCAAACACATTATTCTTACAAAGATGGTTCAGGAGAAAACCATTCATGATTTAAAATGGTATATTCCCAACTATGTCAATTGTAAAAGTATGAACTTAGTATAGGTTTGATGTTTTACATACAAATAAAGTTAGATCAGTTTCTAAACATTTTAATTTACTTGATCACTTGATTGATGATTTATAAGTGGTTATGGAAAGTTTTTTATTTTTAAATTTAAGACATTACATCCTCATGGCATGATTATAAATATAGGTACTATCACATCCTTGAATTATCTAGTTTCCTGGGAATTTGTTTCTTTTTTATTTTGTTTCCTAGAAAACTGTTTTTTTAATGTTATATTGCTTTATTACTTGTTTTTTATTTTATTTTATAGGTGAATTAGTAAGAAATATATATATAATGTATATTGTAAAATATAAAATTACAAAAAAATCAAAATAATATGTCACATGACCTAATTTAAGAAGCCTGTCTTACATATCTATATATAGAGCTCGCAAATAAGCTCTGAACAAGCTTTGCAGAATATCCCCAACCTCAGACCAGTTTCTGATAATGGCTCCTCAGTGAGGTGCTAGTATATTCAAGCATTAGATTAAACATACCAGGAAAAGCCCAATACTTTAATGGATAAGTATTAAGTAGAAAATCTGAAAATTTCAGACAATCATATGTCTTCCAATCCAGCATCTAACTTAAATAGCCATATGGGACTGAACCAAGTTCAGATACACCATATATTAATAACTTTAGCAATATAAAATTGCCAAAGCCTTAATAACAAAAAATAAAATTACAAAGAAATCAAGCCATATGTCATATAAATTGAATGGCCTATAAATGTCTGAAAATTTCAGATTTTCTACTTAATAGTTATCTATTAAAGTGCTGGGCTTGTGATGGTATTTTTAATCTAATGCTTGAATATCCTAGTACCTCACTGAGGAAGCCAGTAGCAGAAACTGATCTGGGATTGGGGATATTCTGAAAAGCTTGTTAAGTACTTATTTGCGAGCTTTATATATAACATAGTAAAATATATACAATGTTTTTTTATAACTGAAACACAGGTTTATTATATATACACCTGTGCCTACATATGTAATATATAGGGCATATGAGCACAGACTTTCACACAACCCACCACTCTCCAGTCTATCTAATAACACTGATACACTCAAGCACATATATGCTGAAAAGATAAATAATCACCAATATACGTATTTCATGCTAAACCAGCAATCATCAGTTGGTCCAGATTATCATCTCCCACACATATATACTACAAGTGCTCAGATATATATTAAGATAGTTTTTTATGTATATATATTGTGCCCTTTTGTATGGGTCTCCATAAATTGTTGTATCAATCTGTTTAAAAAATTTTAAATTTAAGATATATTTAGCTATATAATATTAATTTTGTTAATAACAAAATTTCAAAAAGTGTAATTCAAGTAATTTATGAGTGTTTGATATGTGAAAATTGTGCTGATGTTTGAGAGAGACGTTTCAATAAAGATGATAATAGTATGTGGTTGGGAAAACTGGCCATAATTAATACTGCATTAAAAAAATAATAAATAAATGTTTAAAGTTAAAAGTTTTAAAAAAAGACAAGTTAAAATTAAATGCATATATTTATTGTTGATAAAGATTAATATTTAATAGGTGTATATAAATATTTTAATTATTAGTAGTACATAATAGAAGATTAATATTTGATTTTAATAATATCGAATTATTATCTTAAAAGTTGTTATAATATATTGTTTATTTTAAAAAAAATATTTATTTTTAAAAAAATGAAATTGTTAGTTTATTTTTAGATTATTACAAGCGTTTGTATCTGTGTTGTAAAACAGATGTTAGTTAGACACATACACACATGCTTGTGAGTTTTTCTAGTAAAGTTGCCAAAACTATTTTAAAATTCTGTTATAAAAATTATAAGTATTATATTGGCTATCATGAGATAAAAAATAAAGATAATTAATGTAAAGCATTAAATCTGATTTTTAAAATACTGCTTAAAAACATAACGAATAAAAATAGACTTAGTTTGTTTATAAAAATAATCTTATAAAAGTTAAAAGTGAAATAAAGTAAGAAAGTATATTTTAAAAAAATGTTTAATGGATTTAAATAAATGATAAAGATTAATTTAAGAATTTAATAATGTAATAAATAATAAATATTAAATAAGTCATTATTTATTTTTAATTCAGTATTGTTGGTAAAATATGTAAATAAGCTAGCAAGTTGATTGTTTAATTTACCAATCAAGTAGGGAGTTGATTCTGGTATAAAACCAAGGTTCAATTGTTCGGAGGGGATTATGATTGTAATTTTTAAAGTAAAGTGTGCTATTAGAGATAGCTAAGTAAAATTATAGATGCTCTCGTAGTCATTTTAAAAATTATAAGAGAGTGGTTTTAAATAATTTATAAAAGTTTTACCGTCAAATATGCAGTGCTAGTTTAATTATAATTTCCTATTGATCGTCTCTATCGAAGCTCAATTTACTATCAAATAGTCATGAAGACATCATATAAGGATAAAATGTATTGGAGACTTTATACTAAAAATATAACAAACGCTGGATTAACTAGGAGAATTACTAGATGGATAAAAGTAATATGTAGGACATTATATAAATAATTAATTAATTGTAATTAATTTTTATAAAGACAAATATTTTAAAGAAAGAGAAATACTTCTTTATGAAGAAAGTATATGTAAATTATAAATCTAAATATATATCTTGGTAAAGATATGGTAAATCATAATGATTATATAAATACTTGCCTTATAGAGTCTTTGTGGTTTAAAAGACTAAATTTTGACAGTTTTAAAAAGGCAAATAAATTGGAAGTTTAATTGGCCAAGAAATACCTATAAGTAAAATTATTATATTATTAAAGTCTGAACGCTGGTCGTACAGAAGAATAAAAAAAATTAATCTTACCTAGATATTTGTTAAGGAATGCGCAAATAAAATATACGTGGATATCCAAGTCAATTAGATTAATTAAATAAGAACTTATAAACTATTGACTAAAACTAAAACTAATAATTTTAAAGTAATTTGCCTTTAAAGAAATGAATCTGGATCATATAAACTATTTTAATTACTATTTTATTCTTATGATGGAACTGATTTTATTTTTATTTTATTTTTAAAAAAAAATGTTTTCATTTTTCATATAAAACTTTTAAAAACACGTGATGTACCGGAAAAGGAAGTAATGTGTTGTGAAAGTTTGTACCTAGGAAAAAGAACAATTATGGGTGAAAGAAGACACCGTTGGATTTTATGTAATATGTTTTATTTATTAACTAACATAAATATTTAATTAATTATTGATTTGTTAAAGATAGGAAAGGTACATTTACATTTTTTAAAAAAAATAACTAAATATTAATATAACATTTCATTGCATAAAGTTTATTTTTATAATTATACGACATGTAATATTTAAAAGAATAATTGTTGAGTGTAAATGTGAAATTATTTTGTAAAACTATAATCCTGGAGGACATCGTATGGCGGACTGTACATTAGAGTATCATTTATGGTAAAAATTATATAATAATAATAATTTGATGTATTTTGATATGTTTTTCTTTAGATCAACCAAATATTATTTGATTGTTGAATGAATGTATAAATATTTAAATAATATACACGCATAAGATTAGTAATAACAGTTTTATTTTAATATGCTACTTTGAATTTATAATGTAAATTTAATACAACGTAATATGAGAAATTTAGAAAAATTATATGTTCTTTCGTGGATAAATTTTAATGTTTCTGTTATAATATTAGGAATGAGTTTATTATATTAGTATAAGTTATTATTTTTCTTTTCAAGTTAGTAAGAGATATAAAATCAATATTTTGTTTTATTTTATTAGATAAGTTAAGTTAATTTTACATAGAAGTTTATATTTTGATTGATGGTTTATCGGATATAAATGATGAGGTATAAGAGAATTTGGATAGTCATTATTTTAAAATTGGTCATCTGTTTTCTGAAGTTAAATAAGGTTAAAATGATATTTGTAGATAGAAGTTTATTAGGGAGGAATAGGAATAACAAGTTAAGAAGAGTAATAGTTTAACTAGAAAAGAATCATAGAATTTTATTTAATATAATACCTTATAAAATTGGTAATTGTTGAATAATTTTAAAGATTATTTTAAAAGAACATATACGTATTGCATATTTTGGTAAGACATGTAGTATGAAATTACATTAGAATGAAATAAATAATTATAATCAATAATTATTATTATATTACAAAGCTATATCAGTTTATATATTATTTGACATTGAAGTAATGCTAATAGTAAATGCAATGCATATTGGTACATTATAATATAAATAGCAGAAATACTTAGGTGAAGTAGCTTTTAATTGTTAACGTTTGTTTATTTACATATGCTACTTTTTAGGATATTTTACATAAAACTTTCTTGTATTAATTGATGACAAAATGATATTATAAATTTTAAGTTCTCACTTAATTAAATGTTGTTGATAAAACATTTAAAGAATGTATAAATTATTTATTTATGATTATGGAAATAGTAACAGTGTAAAAAAACTTGTATTATTATTTTTTTTCTTTTTTTATTTTCTTTGGTTTCCATTTTTAATGTAAATAGTGTAAATAAGTTATTGGTTAAAGTTGATGTAAATAAATTTGTTAAGTTGTTTTAAAATGTGTCGAATTCATTATTTTACACCACAGCATTTGACAACAGATAATTTGAATAAACATAATATTTGCACAATATGAATTTTTTATTATTATTATTATTTTAGAAAGAAATACAATATTTTCTTAATATAATTTATAGAAATTAATTGACATTAACATATAATATTATGATGGTCAGAAAGTAATTATAATGTAAATATAAGAATATAATATTATTTATTGCCACAGTTTGTTAAATTATAAGAATTTAGTATATTTTAAAATTAAGATGCTATATGGAAATGAAAGACATGTATATGATTTACTTATTTTCTTAATGATTAATAGTATAATAAAAATAGATAAGATTAAGTTATACAATAAAGATTATTCTTGCTAGTTAGTGTTATTGGAGTAAGTTAGGTGTATTTAGGTTTGATATCAAATCCCTTATCATTCCTA
The DNA here is from genome assembly GCA_028023455.1 of Epiperipatus broadwayi. Lineage (NCBI taxonomy): Eukaryota > Metazoa > Onychophora > Udeonychophora > Euonychophora > Peripatidae > Epiperipatus > Epiperipatus broadwayi. The sequence goes on from JAQFVV010012449.1 coordinate 4,367,045, forward strand.
TCTGCACGAATTATTATTACTTTAAGATAATTAGAAGAACCTGAGATTATTTAATTATATTTTTCCTTAACAAAAGATTGAGATTTATTTATCTATTATTATGAAAGGTAGTTAATTATAAAAGACATAAGAGTGCTGTAGATGTAGTAATAAAATAATAAAGATGTAATTAGTATTCTTATGCCATTGAGATAATGTCTTGGGAAGATATTGGCTCAATGTAAATTCAATTACCAATTGTAACTTCTTCCAGTCTCATGATTTTAGTAAATATTTATTTAATTAGTAGATGATATTGAACTATATTAAATTTTAATAAGTTATAATAAATTTGATAAGATATAGTATTATAAAAAATATATTAAAGATATATATTAAGATAGTTTTTTATGTACAATATATATAAATAATATTATTCTTTTATGGTTTTTTATTATATATAATAATATGTGTATGGTTTTAGTTTTTTAAAAAAGGTTTTTTTTGAAATAATTTTTTTGTAATTTTTTTATATAACGTTTTGTATAGTTTGGTTGTGATTCTTGTAGAGTCATTTATATTGTACATACATGTATTAGAATAATTAATTTGTGTTTGTAAATACTTTTTTATAATTACTATTATTATTTTTCTAGGGTTTTGTTAAGTTTTGTAAAGTTTTATAAGTATTTTATAAGCATGTAATTACTGTTTTTTTGTTTGTGTTAAAAAAGTATGAGATATTTATCAGTTGGTTGATTGATAAGAATTGTTGTATAAAGAATTTTAGCTTATGGGAATTAATTTTGTTATCTGATATGTAAATATTTGTAATTTTTTAGTGTTTAAATTCTGGAAATAGCCATTTTGTTGTGCTTTCTGATGGAAATGAGTCTGGTGGATGAAATATTAAAGCAGCTTTATAGAGAAGTAATTGTGTGTGTTTTCATTAGTATTTTTATATTTCCTTGAGTTAGTTCATATATATATATTGATAAGAAGATTATCACAGTTACATATTTATTAAAGCAATAATCAATTATGCAAAGCTGGAGACAGAATGTTAAATTTTATTTAATTATTATAATCAAGTTGTTAAAAGAGACTGTCTTCAGTCTTGCATATTGATTATTGGTTTAATAAATATTAAGTACCATATTCCATCTAGCTGATATATTAATTTCATTCTGAATTACCAACTATGTTGATAAAGACATGTTTAAAAGCATCAGTGCATGAAAAATAAGTAGATTCCAACTATGTTGATAAAGACATGTTTAAAAGCATCAGTGCATGAAAAATAAGTAGATTCTTTCTATTCTTGATCCTTTATATAACATTTAGAGTGCTTTTAATTCAAGTGAGCTTATAAACAACAGAGCACCAAGAAAAAGTGGATTCATTCTATTCTTGATTCTTTATTTAATTTGGACTGTTTTTAATTCATAGCCTGAGGTAAGATGTGTCACTGCATATTTCCAAAGTGCAAGAAGATAAATTTCATACATGCCTTAAAAAAAAAAGACACATAAAACTATAATGAGACAATTTACTGAAATATTTTTTTTCTAGTTTTTATAAATAAATAAAAAAAACTAGGAATATAAAAACATATAAAATTATTATTTTTTCTGTATGAATGTATTGTATGAATATATAAATAATCTACATTAACATATTACATATACAATTTTTTTTTCACAGTATAATGTCAAATACTTTTTTTTTTAATATTTAAAAAGTCAACATTCAGATTTTAATTAAATCTAAGCTGAACCTTACTATTTGGATTTCCATCATTAATTTTTTTTTTGTGTGTGTGTGTTCATTATGTAATTAAAATAAGAATAGCTAAAATTTAATTAAAGGTTTTGCTTGACTACTTGCTATTAATAATTTAAGCATTGTAATTAAATGATCAGTTTAATTTAACATCAATTAAACATTATGATTCCATAATGAAAAGCAGGTGGTCTTAGCATACGTAGAACAAAAACAACTTTTCTAAAAATAAAATTTGCAATTTTCTGCAATTAAATGGATATACTAAAATATTGAGGCATTTAAAATATAAAATTAATTTCTTACACTCATGTTGATTTGAAATAAAAAATTTATTATAAAATAAAAACAGTATTCTCTCTCCCTGAAAATTCAATAATGACAGTTTTCTAAATATATTTCTAAAATGATTTTAATATTAACAGATATTGTTTATTTTCTGAAAAGTGTTTTTGGTTTTTTTTAAATTTATTAAACAGATGTTTCTAAGACTATTTTAATACCCTATAAATAATAATCGATTTTATTCAATAAATATTAAGAATATTTACAATATATCTAAATAGTTGGTGATAATTATTATTATGATGATGATAATATTTCAACTATATACTTTATTGACCAAAAGATGTTTTATATAGGTTTTACAAATGTTTTACAAGGGTTTTGCCAGGGTTATAAAGACATTTCAAGTATAATTATTGTTTGTTTTTACATAAATTTGATTAACTTTTCTGATTACAGTACAATTATATGAACATTAGAAATTGTATATGATTGGTATTAATGATACTTTTTTATGTATGACTGGTCTGGTTAGATAGCCTTCTGTGGTATTTAACTATTGTAATGATAGTCTGGAACATAATTTTTCATCTAGCTAGTTGAATTATGAAGCAGATGAAATGTCCAAGAAGGTTGTTAATAATGACTATTGTGGTTGTGACAGCTTATAGATTGGACTCCTCTTTAATAATGATAATGATTATTATTTATTGATTATAATCAGTGTCTCAAGCCATGTTTAAAAAGTGTATAAACACAAGTGACACTTGCAGTTATTAATTTTGTATTTGTGTATGTGGACACACATATCTTTCTAAGAAAGTATTTTAGTTAATGGGAAAATTGAGCTTGGTTACCTTAGAAGATGTAAGCTTCATTTATGTTATAAAGATTCTCAGGGATACTCTAAAAAGATGCAATAATAATTGTTTTTATAGAAAAGACACTATAAAATGAATAGTCATAAAACTCAAAGTTTTTGAATTCTTTAGAAAAAAAAAGAGTGTAGTTTTAAACAATCTAACAAAATATCTATTAAATTGATTTGTGTAGTTACCACAAAAGTAATCTTTAACAACATTTTTTTTGAAGATGGCATATATATATATTTCTTATAAATGATTGATAGTAATGAGATATTACATAGGTGTTGTGTATGTTTCTTAGACTTCTACCTGGTTGCAGAAGATTGGGTTACTGACTTGATCATCAATGGTAATTTGAAAATTGCTTACCATACTCTTAACACAATTTATTCTAGCAGTGCCAACTATAAGTTAGATAAATCTTTTACACCAATAACATAGCAACTACTATCTAGTTTAAGATTATCAAGAGTAATTTTGAGAAAGAAAAAAAGTACTTTTTAATCACTTTCTCACGTGTATTAGTACTCCATTTCTTTTTTAATGTATAACTTTGCAAATATATTATTAAATTTTTATTTTTTCTCTAACTTTTTTATCAGTTTAAAGTGTGTGCCTTATTTTTAAAAGTGAAAGCAACACATGATTTCCTAAAATATTTAATCACAGAAGTTGGAAATACAATTAAAATAATAATAATAAATTTTCCCTTTTAACTATGTCTAAAATTTTTCCTTTACAGATATATAATGCAGTTTTTTTTTTAATGATATGAATTCATAATCAAAATAAATACTTCTACTTACAATGAGTATAATGAAAAAAATACATAAAAGTATATTAAATATTTATTTTTATTTTAATTCCCTTTATATGTTTGAATACAAATTCTGTTTTACTTATATTGCTCAGAAGTTCCGAAAAAAGAATAAAAAACTGTTTGTATATATATACACGATTGTTTATAACAGGCCTGTGTAACCTGGCCCCTGACACAGATAACCAGCAATCCATTAAATGCATAATACTGTCTCTTCCCCATATTATTTTAGTAGATGAATGGAAGCTTATTATAGTCCTCATTTCTAACTTCTTGCTGGGTCCCTTAAGTTAGTCCTGATTCTAAATAACAAGACAGCTAGCTCTACATTTCATTTGCTTTTTGCCCTTTTGACATCTTCTATTAGAAAAAATTAAAGCTAAAAAATTGAAAAATTATTGAAAGTGTTAAGAATATATTTGGTTATGATGACAGAAATGAAAAATGACAATCGACTTACAGAATTTTCTGGAAAAAATAAGTACACTATAAATTCTTTTTATGAAAAAAATGCTAATCAGAAACGGACATCAACACATCCAAATAAAAAATTCAGGACATCTGGGATATAGTTGGGCTAAAGAAGATTTCAAAAATGCAACATCACTAATAGATTCAATATAGAAAGTCATCATTGATTAATGAGATATAAGATATCTATTGATTTAACATTATGAATAAAGAAATTATTAAAAAAAATAGTATTGGCAGTTGATATTGACAATCTTCACAACAACATCAGTGAATTTAAATTAAAACTTGATAATTGTTTTAAAATATTAACAGACTTTAGAAATCGTTCAGACTGATTGAGATCAATAAGAAGATAACTGATGCTTTAAAAAGAACTGCAACAAATCAAACAGTAGTTCTAAAGTAAATTTTTTAATGAGACAATACAATATTACTTGCTAAAAAGAATATATCTGGATTTCAGTAAAATTATTAAAAAAAGTTAAAAAATGATATAAAAAATAAAACAATAAATTGGGGGAAAAAAAGCGATATAAAAGAGAATGAAAAAACAAGTTTAGCATTGGAGGAAAAATTATTTCAGCACTATGAAGAAAAGATGAAACAATTACATATATAGATACAGTAAAAGAAAATTGCATACAGTTTTAGATTTATATTACATCTTAGTATAAGTTCACTCCATCTCTCTACTATATATATATATCATGAGAGGTTAGATTGATATAACGTCTACATGGGTGTGACTATAATATCAAACCCAATAAGAGTTTTGAGTGTTCCATCATTAATTTTTCAATGAAATGGATGGTGGAACAGTTGGAAGGGTGAGAAGATTGAAAACTTTCCATTAAAATTTGAGGAATTGCTATCTTAATATAAACTGAGCACTGATTGCAAATATGTGCGTGACATTAAGATCTGGCTCAACTGATGAGTGCTGGTTCTGCACAAAATACCTATACTAGGGATTATATATCTTTTTCACATGTATGTGGTCAAGTGCATCAATTGTTTGAGATGGATTGGAGGATAAATAGACTAAAAAATTTCTGACTTTAAATCATTCTAATTACATATATAGGAAATATTCAGTATAAGCAAATTATATATTGCTTTAGAATTACATTATATCTTAGTATAAGATCAGCTAATTTTTTTACTATTAATATATATGTATATGTATATAATGGTCTGATAATATGAGGAATTCGTGTGATGTAATGTCTATGTGAGTGTAACTACAATACCAAATCCAATAAGGGCTTTGAGCATGCCGTCGTTGGTTTTCTAATGAAATGGACCGTTGAATAGTTGAAAGGGTGAGAAGATTGAATCCTGTCCATTAAAGTTTGAGGAATTGCTATCTTAATATAAACTGAGCATTGGTTGAATATATGTGTGGGATACTATGATCTGGTTCAACTGATATGAGGATCATGTATCTTTTTCACATGTATGTTATTATGTACATCAGTTGCTTGAACTGGATCAGAGGATGAATAGACTGAAAAATCCTGAAATCAAATCCCCTTCATATAAGTCATTTGCAGCATACATATAGAAGTATTTGGCTCCATTTTCTTTTAATCAGAATTAATACTTAGTGATCACTGTTTTGAAGAATCTATTTCTTTACAAAAGATATATACTTAATGCAAAGCGGAAGATCATTTTAATACATACACAAACAGCTCATTGGAATTTGTATTGTATTTTAATATTAAGTGGCTACTAATATATTTAAATAGATCCATCTTCTCAAATTAATAACCTATCTTTCAAAAAACCGCTGGAAAATTTTTTCATTACTGTTAGATAAAACATGTAAGTTTTTTTAAAATATTATATATATATAATCAGTAACTAAAATTTTTATATACCTCTAGTAGAATTTAAATTAACAGCCATTTATAAAATAAATACATTTTAATTTTCTTTAAAACTTTTTTAACTAACCTATAAAAATAAAAATGTATGATTTTTGATTGATACTTTTAGTAAATCTTTCAAATAAAGACTTATGATGATAAAACTATAATTATTTTAAAAGATTCTTTCAATATTCAATTGTATTAATTACTTACTTTATTCTCAAACAAAAGTAAAATGGTGAAAACTGTATTCTTTGAAAAATAATCAAAAAAGTTAATTGTGGAAAAAAGAAAATGTTACAAAAGAAAATTTAATAAATTTTAAAATACAATTCAGACCTAATTTAAATCATAATACACATCAGTCAGTGGCTTTCATTTGGAGGAAAAAATACTTTAAACCAAATCTATCATAATTAAGAAATGATAGACAAAGAGAAAAGATTTGAAATTAATCTCTGTTGTAATGACGATAAAGTTAATAGTTGTCTTACCTGTTTCTTTTCAGTGCACAAATACTGGGAAAGTAAAGCTGAGGTAGGCAAGCTACAAATAGAAAGAAAAAAGAATCTATTTAACAAATTTTTCATAAAACTGCAGTATTTTTTTATTCCGTACATATATGCCACAAATAATAATTTTACAAATCAATAACAATTATATTAATTTACATGTGATATATGCATGGGATCAAAAATCTTGTAAAAAAATATCGGATTTATAATATATATATATATAATCACATACATGTAACCAATAAATCTTATTCATCAACATACAAACAATTGCCTAAGTAGAGAATCATCTATATCAATATTTAAAAAAAATATATTTTGACTCTAAACCATTTCACTTCAGTTTCTCTTAATACATGGATAAGTTGACATATAACATTTAAATTATAAATTAGGTCATTATTTAGACGCTCAGTTTGGTAATTAAATTATTTTTATTATTGTTATTATTCACATTGCAACAATACTTGTCTAATTCATAATTCATTGCTAATAAATTATTATTATCCAGGTGTGTTTATTGATGCTAGATTATCCTGGTAAAATGATACCGACTTTCTTTCATTTATCTAAGCTTTTACCTCAATCAGCTTTCATTATTATTTATATTTCTTGTTACTAAAGCTTAATATATTGTAATCTCTCTCTTTGGAGAACTTTTCTACTTTTGCAATGATTATTCCATCTGTTAAGTATATATATAATACATATTATTAGTGGCATATGATATGCCACATCTTCCAGAAAAAAATTTATGAGATTCATAGTACTAAATGTAGTACATTTGTATAGTTATAGGGAAATTCTTGATATATACTATAGAAAAACTCATTTACATTCTAATTTTTTAATGGTAAATGCACAATTATCTACTAAGTATCAATTAACTATACCAAATTTAATCAAGACTTCCAGACGATAGCAACTTAACTATAATGTTGTGAAACAGTAAGATTCGTATTCGAATCTTAAGTTTCACCTTTTTCTGTCGTCTCTCACTGACCGGTCTATCCCGCCCAAATTTAAACTTTTTGGTATCAAGTTATGTGTGTAGCAATATTAAAAATGTATAAATATATGTAGAATTCAGCATAAACATGCACACATTTCGATCTCAAATTAAAGGCAATAAATAGGGATAAAATAATATAATTTAGATTTCTTTTAGTTATATAATTTTGTATAATTTTAATCATTTATTCTGGATTATAAAGTTCGTATTTATTGCTTTGTTTAAATTTCGTTTAATAATAATTCTAAAAAAATCTGATGTAATATTTAATTAAAAGTTAAAATAATCTTATGTTCCCTTTTTGTCTTTGAAATTTAAAAGCATCGATCAGTGATAGATAATAGATTAATTAAAGAAAAATTCCCCAAAATGTAATTAGTAAATGTAAAATGTAAACAATAGAACGGCAGCTTTCTTTAATTAAAACCAACAAAATGCATTGATTATCCTCAGGGCAGATTAAGTAGAAACTAAAAATACCTTAACAAAAATGTGAAAGATCAAGATAAAAAAAGAGGACATCTTAGACTTGCTGGAGACATTCACTTCAACTTTAGCTTTGCTCTCAATCACTGAGAGTCTCCAAAATATAAAAATAAATTGCTCCTGCCAAGGTATGACCGAGTAAAGCACCTAGATTATTCTCCATCGGGAGATGGCCTATCGGATGCCGAACTTTCCATTGCCCGTCATAAATTCACCATGAAGATCTGCTGCCTGAAATAAATGAGAAAGCTGCTGCTGCTGTGAAAGTAAATGAAATATCTAAATACAAGAAAGAATTGCCACTCGTGAACTTTTTGCTGCTAAACTAATGGAATCAGAAAACTTCTTATAAAACAGGTACCTGTCTGTGTTCAAACTCTAGAGTACTCTAATAATATGCTATAGCACTTCTTCATATTACTTATCTAAATTATAAAATGTAAAAACTATCATTTATATAACTAAAATTGAATAATTAATTTAATGTGTAAATTTCTCTAATAATCTGGCTTACCTCACTCTATCTTTCTTGGGTGCGTATTTCTCAAATCTACATTTTATCTATAGTTATTATTTAATTATTGCATGCTCATAATTGTCTCAATTTTCAAAGTTTAAATCTATGATCGCTTAGAACAACGAATGCGTGTCAAATTTTCATTAATATTTGCTTTCATAACTAACTTAACTTTCATATAAATCGACACGCATTCAATGCATCATTTATTGTAATGCAGGGGTCTACTACTTCGCAAATGGCTGATGTATTAGTTATAATAATTCCCAATTTATATATGTTTTGTATTTATTAAATCATCATGAATAATTCCAGAAAATTACATTTCTTTGAGAGTCACCAACGTTCTTTAGTAAATGTTGATAATGTAGGGCCGAATTAGAAATCTATTTAAATCTTATCATAATCGTTTATACTTATATATATGTTACGTTTTAAAAACGCGATGATCTATTCCGCTATAAATATTCCGGATTCTTCAGGGTTGAAATTAACCCCAGTCGTCCTACACAAGCGGACATAATAAATACTCCCGTAGGATTTGACCCGTCATGCAGCCAGCTGGCAAATTGCAACACGGACCGCTTGTCCATGGTTATGCTTATGTGACACCTTACTTCGTCGAGCGAAGGCAGAGACCAGCTTGACAGTCTTATAAACTCATTCGCGGCATTGCAGTTTCAATATACTGCCATTCCATATCATCTTTCTAAAGCGTACCACGTGTTCCTTTACTTAATTTTATTATCCTATATATCACTCCGCCTCTGCATTATCTTCGTAATTCACTCTCAAATAAATTTTTGCCCTTAGTCATAAAATAAATATTTTAATTAAATAAATATATGTCCGCCGCTACTCTTAAATCTTATTTTAGACTCTTGCATTGCAAAGGTATAAATTCCCCAAGGCATGCATTAGAAAAACTTACTTGACAATTTTAGGTAGCTAGATTACGCCTTCAAATAAATGAATTCTTTTTGTAAACATTACAGTATCGGAAATACCGTTACTGAGGTCCTCATGATAAAATAAGGTTGAAACAAATAAATGTATTCCTTTTGTAAACATTACAGTATCGGAAATACCGCTATTGAAGTCCTCAATATAAAATAATGTCTAAATAAATAAATGTATTGGTTAAAATATAATAGTATTGCAAATCCCGCTAATGAAGCTTTGAATCCATAAAATATTATTAGTAAATGATTTTCTTATTAAAATGTGTGAATAAATAATTTTAAACAATACGTCTGCAGTTACGTTTCATTTATTCGATACCCATTCTATATAATATTTCCTCGATTATGTAAATATGAATGTTTAATTAATATTAGTTTGATTATTGGCTAACTCGAGAATAAAATCATGAATCTCTTGCATATCCCTGACCACCGTGCCTAAGGAAATATTTACTAATGTCGCATCAGATGCGTTGTTTCGTGGCTTGTATTGTGGAACCGATAAACTATGTTCGAACTCATTAACACGGGTGGCTTCGCTACCTCGATAGTGCTGCTGTTCTGTGTGGTGGTTGAATTCTGCACTAAGTTTATGAGTCACACGTTTTCTGATTGTTACAGTTGTTTGAATTTAATTAACACCAGTTATTTGACTTTAAAAAATGTTTACCCCATTGATTGTATTAAAATAAATAATTTGTATTTTTTTTATACATATACATAAATATTTATTTCATTTTATATTTTATCTATGTGAAGCTGCAACCCGGGCAACTGCCTGCAAGTGCAAGGCAGTCGCTCTGACCTCTCGACCACCAATGCAAGACATCTATTATATTTTTAAACTCCTTGCTCAATACTTTTATCTTGTATGGAGATTATATTAACATATTATTTACTTTTGATTGCTAAATATATATATTGCAACCATGCAAGGTGTGTTGGTAGTTGAATTTGAAGATTTTGCTGAGAATGCAATGAATATACATATATGTTAATTCTAATATTTTCACAGATAAAAGATGTCATATTATTATTACTATTTGCTGGATATTCCGTGTAGTTAAAAAGCTAAGTGCTGACATTTCAGTACAATATCAAGTATCTTCCTCAGAGCGTTTTCTTTCTCAAATTATAATAAGAATGTGCGTGAGATTTAAAATCGGTTTTATTGTTTTCTTTCTCCTCATATATTGGTTGAGAAGTTTTAAAATTTATTTTCTCTTCCAATAGCTTCTTCCAAATGTTGTTAATCTTCTTTAATTCACATCTTTCATTTATGCTCTTGGGCCTTTTAAAAATCTCTATAGCTTCTCTTAGCAATCTCTGGTCATATTGTTCAATTTTTGCTAAAATATTTGTTTTTTCAAAATTGATATCATGATTTGTTAATTTTATATGAGAATAAATAGCTGATGAATTGGATTTTTCTCTGACTGCCAGAATGTGTTCTTCCTTTCTAATATTTATTCTATGATTAGTCTGTCCAATACACATATGTGAACAGACCCTAAATGGAATTTCATATACACCATGACACTCCAAAGCAATTTTATCTTTAGGAAGTGGTAAACATGCTCTTGATGACTTTTTTTAATTTTTTAAACCCTTTTCACAACAATATTAAATTTACTATGGAAATAGAAAATAATAATCAATTACCTTTTTTAGATGTTTTGATTGAAAGAAGGGAAGATGGTTCTTTATCCCATGGTATAGATAAAAAACCAACACACACTGGGAGGTATCTGCATTTTTCTTCTCATCACCATCCTGCACAACTATTTTCAGTGGCAAAGACATAATTGGATCTATCCAACAAAGAGACTTTCTGATGATAGTCATTTTCACCAGGACCTTTCTACTACTAATAAAATGCTTCTTCATAATGGTTTTAATTACAACATTATTAATAGGGCTTATACATATAAAAAGAAAAAAGATTTTGATACATCAGAAATTAAGACAATTTTGCCATATATAAAAGGAGTAACTGATAAAATTGGAACATTTTAAAGAATAATAATATTCACACAGTTTACACTACTCATAAAAAAATTAGTGAAATATTTCCACTTCCTAAAGATAAAATTGCTTTGGAGTATCATGGTGTATATGAAATTCCATGTAGGGTCTGTTCACATACGTATATTGGACAGATTAATTGTAGAATAAATATTAGAAAGGAAGAACACATTCTGGCAGTCAGAGAAAAATCCAATTCATCAGCTATTTATTCTCATATAAAATTAACAAATCATGATATCAATTTTGAAAAAACAAATATTTTAGCAAAAATTGAACAATATGACCAGAGATTGCTAAGAGAAGCTATAGAGATTTTTAAAAGGCCCAAGAGCATAAATGAAAGATGTGAATTAAAGAAGATTAACAACATTTGGAAGAAGCTATTGGAAGAGAAAATAAATTTTAAAACTTCTCAACCAATATACGAGGAGAAAGAAAACAATAAAATCGATTTTAAATCTCATGCGCATTCTTATTATAATTTGAGAAAGAGAACGCTCTGAGGAAGGTACTTGATATTGTACTGAAACGTCAGCATTTAGCTTTTTAACTACACAGAATATCCCACAAATAGTAATAATAATATGACATATATATTATAACAGTCGGAGAGAAAGTGGAGGAAGCAATCTACCACATCTGCACTACAAGAGTGCCATCTAGGCATTTGAACCTAAAAAATTTATAAAGTAGGCAGATACACGCTGTTAAGATTCCACTTTATTCAAATATTTAGATGATTAGCCCAATGTCACTAGCTCCTGGAGATGCAGAGATAATAAATAACTTGTTTAATTTGTATCTTAAATATATATAAAAGCCACTGCCCGTAATTAACACACAAACATTTATTTACGCACATATAAATTTTGAATCATTTTAAATTTTAGGAATAATATTTATTATTTTAGATTTTAATATTCTTTGAATTTAACTTATTATTTTAAAATTTGAAATCATCTACACAGATGAATTTTATATTTATTTTAAGATTGTCATGCAAGAATAAACTACATAGATTTGCATTTGAAAATAAAATATTCTATCCCTTATTTAACCTTAGGCCAAAAGTTCGCAGTCAAACCGTCTTCAATCCATCTGATACATTGATGTATTCAATGTAGCATGAAAATACAACAGCACTATATACTATACTGTCAGGAATGGACATCTGAACAGTATAGTTAGAGAAGACATTGACTCTTGTCCAATACAGGAATGTTACATCTGTATGGCAAGAAGAACAATAAAATAAAAACTCCATAGGAAGGGACTGTGGTCCTTTTTGCCGACTTACAATCCCATCCATAGGCAAAAGGGTTTGTGCGGCTTATACAGCAATTCTGCACGTAGTGAACCTCATCCTACATCTACTAATTACACTGATATATCCAATCCATTGACCCAATTTAACTACGAAACAAATAACCTAAGATTACCCTCCCCTAATTAATTAATATAACTTTACAAATCTATATAGCCATTCATGCCCGACTTAAATTTAACATTTATATACATTGACACAGATGAATTTTATAAAATTTGTTTTATAATGTTGAGTATAGATCGGCTGCATAGATTCCATGGTCAAAAACATTTCAAAATAAACATAACCGATCAAAATACAAAATCATTGATAATGTCAATTGCAGAGAAAATACAAGAAACCCAATGGCATTCATCATAAGATGCCGCATTGACATTGATGACTTATATATTCTAATCGAATATAAAAACCACAACATAATTAACCGCTAATGAATCCATGCAATGTCATTACCCAACTTAAATTTCATGCATTTAAATAATTTATACAAATATAAAGAAAATAAAAAATGGAAATGATTTTTTTTAGCAAACTTAAATGTATAAAATCTAAACATTAATTATAAATTTGAAATTCAAAAGTCAGATAAGAGTTCATTTAAACAAAAAAAACCAATTATGTTTAGCTTGTTAAATCTTTAAAGTTCTTAATTATTTGTATTAAAATTTTTCCGTTTACACCTTACAGTAGAAGAGCTCCCAGTTCCTGTTGTCAATTTCCATGAAAACTTTCATGGAAGACCAGTCTAATATTCTGGAGGACCTTAGATGGTTTCATTCTGGTATCACAGTCAGTTCATTTTTAAAATAGAGAGAGAGGATGATATGTGCGTCCTATCATGATTCTCAAAAACAATCAAGCACCACTGTCTGGAACTCAATATTTTTCTTTTTATAGTAATCCTCCGGATTCAAAAAACAAAACGTCACTGTTACAATCATTTTCATTAAGGTCCAAGAGGCTTGGTGCTTCCATTGGTCAAGCTAATTTCTTTATTTTCTTATGAGGCTTGGTGCTTCCATTGGTCAAGCTAATTTCTTTATTTTCTTATCTATCTTTCATCAGACTTTTTAATTATACAAGAGCCCCAAGGGCTAGCTTGTTTTTCAATTAATTTATAAAACAATCATTTCCATTTACAAAAATATTTTATCTTTAAATCTTGTACTTTTTTATAACAAAGTACGTTCAAATACTTTTATTTATTAAAAAAAAATATTTTTAAAGTTTTGCATCTGTGTGAATATATATACGTATACACATTTAACAACTCTTTAATTTTTTTAGCTTTTAATTTTTAATAAATTTATTTTTATTTGAGAACTTAAATTTTTTATTTTAAATTAATGTAATGGCATATTTATATATCATTACAATATATATAAAGGAAAAGCATGTTAGGTGAAATTTATATATAATAAATTTTTTATTTGATTAAAAGTAGAAAATTTCTTTTCCTTAAAACAATACACATTGTGTTGTTCCTTTTTTGTCTTTCAATAAGAAGAAAAAGAGCAAATTGAAATAATAAAAGTGACTACTGATTTGAAATAGTGATAAAAGTTCTGCAAAGTGCGACATTGGTAATTTAATATGGTTGCGATAGTTACAAAAAAGAGAACTTTAAGAACAAAAATCTAATGAAAGATAAAGGTTTGGAGAAGGAATTTGGTATGTATTCAAAGTACACGTGTGATGAGTTTTCAAGAAGATATAAAGGGAATGGACATGAATAAAGGATATTTTTCCTTGGATACCCAGCAAGATGCAGAATTACTCCATAATAATTGCTGATATTCAGATGGTTGTCTAGAATTCCTGTACTATATTAGTCTTTAATTTTCATTGAACATCCTTATAAGGATTTAAAAGAATGAAGATATCACATGTCTGAGATAGAAGCATCGTGTCAAACCTAGTGTACTATGTCAGTCTTTAATTTTCATTGAACATCCTTATAAGGATTTAAAAGAATGAAGTTATCACATGTCTGAGATAGAAGCATCGTGTCAAACCTAGAACTTATATATCACCTAGTGAAAGCCTAAAGATTATATTTATTGCTAAGAAACTATTGTATTGAATAATATTACCAGTAAGAAATTAAACTTTGAACTCATAATATTATTAAAGTAACCTTTGGGGATATTCCACATATCATGTAAACCATAGAAAATAAAAAGAGATTAATGGATCATAATGAACTATAAACATGACTATTGGCTCTGTATAATTATTATATTACTTTTTATTTTATTTCTTAAATTAAATATAAATATTCTCTTAAAAGAATTTAAAAAAAGAGAACTATAATGTGTCATTTATTAAGCCTCATAAATGTATGCTCTCAGTGATCTTTGTAAAATTCAACTTTTGATGCCAACACATCTTACTGTATTTCAGGATGATTATTCAGCTATCAAGATATATAAATAATTCACTTCCTTTGTCGATTTAATAGGAATGTCTAATCAGAATCTTGGCACCTAATAAAAAATAAATTTAAACTATTAAAGGTAATAATGGGAGTGGAAGTTAGTATCTATTTTAAGTAGGTCAAATTGTCCTTGCTTACGCTAAGATAGATAATGCTAACTATTGCACCTGAGTGCTGGGGGCAGGGGGTTAAGAACATAGGAGTTAATTCATTATAATTAGGACTGTAATACCTAAAATATATAATGCTTACACTAAAGTTTAAATCATTAATAGGTAATAAAGCAAATTAGGTGTGGGCATGGTAGTAATGGATATAATAACAGATATACAAATGTAATCATATGGCTGTTCACGTCTAATAAAACTAGATTAGGCAGAAAATGGTACAATGGCTGCCAAATGATAGGTCTCAGACTGTAATCTGAGATAAGAATAATCAGCGGGAAAAATCGGATGTTATTAAGGTATTTGTGATTTGAATGGTGAACACAATATATTGTGATTTTTTTTTCAGGTGGCAAACAATGGTCTTTTAGCATCTGAGGCAGTGAAAAACTCCACATGTCCTTTATCATCTCCTGCTGATGAGGTTGGCCATAACTCTTTGTCTGCTCCCACACACTCTATATGTGCATTGGATGAGTCTTTTGAGTCAGCATGTTAGAGGAGAATTTCTCTTTTATCTCTGCCCAACAAAAGGAAGGCAAATGAACAGAATATGGATTCCAAATCTTCAGTGAACAAATCATACTCGAAAAAAATAAATAACTATAGCGTAGGCTCCTCATACACCGAATATCTTACCCCCCAGCAACCTGGGAAAAAATGCAAGCCAATTCCTAAGGCAGATAGTCAAGGAAACAGTTGTGAATTACCCAATAAAGATATAAGCAAATCTTGCCAAACCCCTATTTCAATTAAGGATATTAAATTAAAGCTACCCAAGGCCTCCAAAACATTGAATGTTGAACCAAAATCTATTGAAAGCCTGCATTACAAAGGAGTCTAGGGAAGGGACCTCTGGCCAGACTGTGGATCCTCAAGAACCTAGTACTGGAGTTTCTTCCATGGATGGCTTGCGATCCAGAACATCAAAAGCAAAAGCCGGTATATGTCCTCTTAGCAGGACCAGTAGTTGCTGAGTGCATGATCACACATTCAAAACTCATTCAAACATTTCCAAATTATCACCAATTGTCCAATAAATACACAATAATTATCTGTTGAAGTAATGCCACATGAAGCTCAATATAGTGGGATTTAATATAAGGGAGCTGAATTCGCTGAATAGAGTGGACGCTTTGGCCAAATGGTTTAAGCAATACTCGCCACATATTGTATGTCTCTCAAAGACAAATTGCACCAATTTTCAAACTCAAAAATCCTGGGCCTCCTTGGCAATCTGGGATATTTTCATCACTTGGTTGCCACATGAAGCTCAATATAGTGGGATTTTTTATAAGGGGGCTGAAAGCCTGCATTACAAAGAAGTCTAGGGAAGGGACCTCTGGCCAGACTATGGATCCTCAAGAACCTAGTACTGGAGTTTCTTCCATGGATGGCTTGCAATCCAAAACATCAAAAGCAAAAGCTGCTATATGTCCTACCAGTAGTTGCCGAATGCATGATCACACATTCAAAACTCATTCAATCATTTCCAAATTATCACCAATTGTCCAATAAATACACAATAATTATCTGTTGAAGTAATGCCACATGAAGCTCAATGTAGTGGGATTTAATATAAGGGGGCTGAATTCTCTGAATAGAGTGGATGCTTTGGCCAAATAACTTAAGCAATACTTGCAACATACTGTATGTCTCTCAGAGACCAAATTGCAACAATTTTCAAACTCCAAAATCCTGGACCTCCTTGGCAATCTGGGATATTTTCATCACTTGGTTTCTCCTTCATCTGCTGCTGGAGTGGTAACCTTAATCTCCAATTTGAATCTTTTTAAAATTAACTATATAAACCTACATATAATTATTACCACCTTATTCCACAAGGCCTTCATTTTAAACATGATTTATGTATATCTCTACCGAAATAAATTACTAATTCAACAGATGGATCACAATTGCTTCCAACCCTTATCTGACAATTTTCCTCAGGGACTTTAACACCTCCTACCAGAAATTTACAGCCAAATATATACATCACCTTAATACCAGATTCATGAATGGAGAGGGCTTCTTCCCAATGAATGCCTTCTCCTTCTATACAAGGAGGTATATCTCTCATAGACCTAATCTACTATATGCCTGATGAACACTTTCTGATCGATCCCTCACTCCAACCTATAGCCTTTTCTGACCACTTGGCATTATCCCTTAAACTATCTCTAAATCTTGAGTCATGCAATATTCCAGATCAGAGCACAACCATGAGAATACTTCTCAAGTCCACATCACCTGAAACCATTGTCTCTGAGGCATACATATATTTTTACAAAATTCATATCCTTTCTCTGCCACCAGTCAATGCCTGGTTTGCCTTTATCTATAATTTTAATGTCATTGATCTCAAACTAT
Organism: Epiperipatus broadwayi; assembly: GCA_028023455.1. Classification (NCBI taxonomy): domain Eukaryota; kingdom Metazoa; phylum Onychophora; class Udeonychophora; order Euonychophora; family Peripatidae; genus Epiperipatus; species Epiperipatus broadwayi. Next base: position 4,384,946 of record JAQFVV010012449.1, read on the forward strand.
ACATCAGATAATAAAGTGCCATCTTCACTCCTGATGGAACTTGAATCACTCAACAACACCCTTAAAAATCTTCCCCTTGATACAATCCCTATAGAATCCATCATCAACCTGAAATCCCAATATAAGAATAAACAGTTGATTTTGGCAGAGTATCTCTATCAAAAAATCAAAAAAATTCTTGAATCAGCCCCACAATTGGTAAAGGGGTGTTACATTAGGTGGGCTCTGGGCCATAGAGACAAGGAACCTACTCCTTCATCTATTATGGTTAGAATTAACCTTTATTCAGGATCTAAGATGCTTCTAAAAATTTTTTCGATCTTTAGGTGAAAATTCTCCACCCATGCACTTGACTCCAAACAGGATTCAACTTGGGATTCTTCATCCCCTGATCATGGCATTTCGGAAGATGTTTTGATTAAGTTAACCTTGATGCCTTAAAGAACCTATTCGGGGCTCCATGCAATTACCTGTTTTCTACTGCTACACCTGTCTAAATTCTCAGTTCCAATCATGTACAACTTAATTAATCACATTTCTTCTGGTGTCGGTGATATCGGTAGTCTTTATCCCACAGTGATGGTGCCATTTCTAAAGCACAACATAATTCATTCTCCGCTGGAGAATCTGCAGCCCATCTCTATGACCACACTGATGTCAAAGTCATTGAATCTATTACCAACAACAAAATTCAAAACAAAATTCCATCTTATTTCACCAATATCAATTTGTAAAAAGGGCAGCTCAACCACAAGTGCTATCAAACTTTTTAAAATCCTTACTGACCACATCACATCCTCCAGGCAATCTAGACTGGTAGTTGTGCAGCTCGACATTGCAGCTGCTTTTGATTCTATCCAACTCAATGCTCTTTTAAACTTACTCGGTGAACAGGATATTTCTACTGGAATCATAAATATTATTAGAAACCTCCATGAAGTGAGCATCTCACTGAATAGGAAGCTTTCTCCCCCATTCTATACCACATCCTCCATTCCACAGGGCTCTCCTTTGAGTGCCCTGCTTTTCATCACTTACCTCAACCCTCTGCTTCTTCAAATTGAGAGAGATCTCTCTGGCATTCATATCCCAATTTTAAATATATCAATTCATCACATCACTTATATGGATGACTTGGCCATTTTCCTTCCATCAGAAAAATTCCCAGACTTTTATCAATACTTAAAGAATTTCTCTGATCAATCCATACGGCCAAATTATCTGCCTGGTATAAATCTTCAGGTAAGGTCATTCCTGGCCCATTTGCAGTGAAACCTCAGAACTTCTTGGGCTTCTCTATATTTGATTCCGCTTCCTGCCATGAGGAGATCTATCCAAGGAAAGCTTCAAGCACACAGAGAATCACGTCCTTCCTATCCAAGGTTTACACGTCCATGTTCACCAAGTCCTCCCTTATCAATATACTAATATTCCCTAGAATATCCTATTTCATCCCAGTAGTCAATTTTACCAAAGTCTTCATCAGGAATGTACACAAGATGTGCACTGATCTGATTAGAGGGGACAAAAGTGCAACCATAAGCTTGAGAAATCTACAGAAACACACAAAACTCAATGGGTTATCTCTACATTCCATAGATACTTTCATATTTCAACATTCTTACAATTCTTTCTACAGAATTTATCTGCAGTATCCCAACTACTCATCCTCCAGGGAGGTCACTCCACAGATAAGTCTCCCCCTATTAGAACTGATTGGCTGGCAACCCTCACATCTCTTATCTCCAAGCATACTATGCTTCCTAACAAATCATCCTCAATGAAAATCCAATTTCTGGGATGCATACTATTTAATCCTAATGTTTCTGCAGGATCAACTCTCCTCAGGCTTAACAACCATCTGTTAATCAAGAAATTTAAGCGACGGTTCCTTGAACCCAAATATTTTGATTTCCTGATGAATCTTAATGCCTTGCCTACTAAACACTTTCTGGTGCATTGCCAAGGATTCTCAAACATAGAGTCCACTTGCTCACTGTGCCTCAGAGAGAATGAAACTCCTCTTTACCTCCTCTGCCACTGTGTTTCCCTTCATACTTACAGAGTCCTTATAGCCTCCATGTTAAATAATGATACACCTGCTCTGTCAACTCTCATTAACAATATACTATGTGTATACATACCAGAGATATGATTAACAACATTTGTACTGTTCTCACTATGATACATGTGGTGCTGGCTCACCTTTAATCATGCATTGGAATGTCTGCTCGAGCTATATATTAACAAAATAGAAAACATTTGGAAAAGAGACCAGAATTTGCCCCCTCTTACATCTACAATTCTACATGAAGGTTATTCATTTTGCCCCCCAAAGCTGAGCCCTTTCACTCCTGTATAGAAAGCTCCTACCCTGGAGAATGATTTGAGGCTGAATGACCTGCATCCCTTTGTGATGACTCACCTTACTCTTCATGATTATTGCCCAGACCCTGAGTTTTATGGAAGTGACCTCCAATATGAAGGGTCAATTTGGTCATACAAAGCATGAACAAAGGATTAGATCTATCATTGAACTTTATAAGACATGCAAGCGTGGTCACCTATCAACAAGATACTAATTTTCAGACTTGTTCCTTGCTGATATGCTGCATATTAGTCCCTTTTAGCCCTGATTATCATGTAATATATTCTATGTTTAACTGTTATCATGTGCTGTAACCAAATTTCTGAATAAAACATTCTATATTTTATAAAAAAAAAAAAAAAAAACATTGAAAATAGGAAAACATTATATACAAATTTACAAAAATTATTTGCAAGAATAATATATTGTTTTTTAATAAAAAACTAAAACTTTAATCATGTTTTATATTTTTATTAAACTTGTACATAATATTTATAATAGACTTTGTATGTGTAATAATATCAATCAGAATATTTTTTTTTTGTGAATTTATCTCTGAAAAGTTAAATTGAATAATGAATCTTTTATATCATGATCATTTTTTGCCTTCATGAATGGAAACTGGAATTCATGACATTATACAAATTCTATAACTAATTTCTCTTGGTAAATATTTCATATTGTTTAAATTATTGTTGATATAACTACAAATCTTATAATAACTGAAATACAGGTTTATTATATAGCTTTATCAATATATGTAATATATAGGGTATATAGGAGGACAGACTTTCACATGACCCACCACTCTCCACTCTATCTCATGACATTGTTACACTTGAACACATATGTTTTCAATATACATATTTAATGCTAAACCAGCAATCATCAGTTGGTCCAGTGTTCAGATATATATTAAGATAGCCAATCTTCATACTTTAATGGACAGGCTTCAATCCACTCCACATTACAACTCTTCAACTGTCCATCCAATTGAAAATCTTATAATATTAATTCCTACATCTTGCCTTTTTATATTACTTAATTAGAAGTTATAATGACACTTTATAAAGGATATTATTTTCAAAGCATGAGTTAATGATAAAGCAACTATTTAATAATCATAACTACATTTTATTTCAAGTTTAAAATGATTTAAAATATGCAAATACTGTTTCTTAAAGGAAATGTACTTTTTAAAGCAAATAAGTATAATATAGACTTAAATTAAAATGTATTTTCAATAAATTGAAAGCAAATTTAAGTATGTTCAAACAATTTAATTTTTTTCAGAAAATACCTGGCTTATATTTTACAGCAACATTTAGAGTTAGTATCCCAAACATGAATGAGCGCATTATTAGTTCTGGATCTTGCATTATGTGACAAACCAAATCATTTCATAAGTAACACATGAGATAAATTTGACAATGAAATAAATGTGATGAAGATCTACTGATATGTTTTAGATGATTTATTTTATTGGTCATACTAATCCACAAAGCACAACCATATCAACAAAATTAAATATTCTAGCCTTTATAATTTAGTAAAAGTAAAAAAAAAAAAAGAAAATCAATCATTACATAAATACTGTCTATTATTAATAAGTATAAGATACATTTTTATTTGGGTTGTTAAATAGGTCATAAAAATTAGTTTTCTGCCCAATACAAATTTCTAAAATTTGGATTTGGACAGTAGATAGTGAATTCGGTTAATATTTGAAATCAACTGACAACATTCCTTTTCTGATAAAATATTAAAGATGAGGAAAAAAAATCATTTACATTCAAATAATAATAAAGATTATTTTGTATAAAGTGAATCTTTGGAAATATATCTGTCACAAAAAAGGTTAAGAAATGCATGAAACAAATCAGCATTAAGATTAAAAACTTTCAAATAATTAGGTTAAATGCTAATTAAAAATGTATCTGGAAATTTAAAAAAATCCTTTAAGTTACTTTTTCCTTTTAAAAAAAGTATACTAATTTTTTAATGACAGGATGATTACTGGGAACTCAAAGATTACCACATTGTAAGATTTCTTTCAATTTATCTTCTCACAAACTTTTGCTAGAATCATTCTAACTGCAATTGGTTTCAGATTATCAAAATGTATGTTTATTTCCATTGTTTTTCGATTTGATTTTTAAATTAGGGATGGCCAAGAAATACCATTACTAATTAAAACATCTCAAAAGATGGTATACTAATGCATATTCCAATAATTTAAAATTAAAAAAAGATGCAGTAAGATGTTAGTATGGCAGTTCTTTTAAGCTTTCTTACTTAATGATTTTTTTTTTGTAATGTATGATATTGATATTTGAACTGAGGATCTTCATATAATAAATTGTCAATGTGTACTTCAATTTTTTTCTTTGAAGAATCTGAGGAAATTTTGTGCAAAGAAAATCTTTTTTTGCATAATTTGTTGAGTTTTTTTTAAAGATGGAACAAGTTACTAATTTGGTTACCTGCTTCATTATGCTTAATTATGTAGTCACATTCATATTGAAAAACATTTTAATAATAAGTCTTTGGAATATCATCTGTGCAGATTTCAACAGTATCAATGGATACTTTTTTTGTTAAAGACAGATGGTTAATCACTATTTCCATTTACACAATATAATGAACAAAGTAAAAATAACATTGAAAGCGTAATAACTATCTATAGTAAGAACAAATAAAATTTTAATCAGAAGAGATTCTAAAATCAAAAGGAATAACTCTTTTAATGAAATATAAATAAGAATCCATCAACAGTTTCAACATTAAAGAATCTGTAGGAACTATAGAAAAACATAAGTTTGAGATATGAAGTGAAAAACTTATGTAATCTGTTCCAAAATTTGACAATGTTTATTGCTGGAACATTTTAAGTTGTAATTATAATTACCATCCATAGGCTAGATAGAATGTGGAATCAGTTCAATATTTTTTGCATTAATGGCACATCAAACTGCAGCCATGTAATGAATTGTTCGTGAAATAAAATCAAAACATTAATAATTACATTGCAATAATAAATAATTCTATTTTTTAATTTATTTTACTATAATATTAATAGATATTTCCATATTTAAAATGGATAAACATTTGATTTATATATTCTTAACGAATTATTGAATTGATATATTTAAGAGCTAAAAAACTTTGTGTTTTCTTTTTCTCATTTATTTCATCAATATTGATTATGGAATTTTAATTGATCTTTTTCTCTTTTAAGATTTTCAAGAATATTATTTTTAAACCATTTTGAACATGCAAATACAACTTGTAAAGCAAGAAAGTTTATTACTTTTAGCTTTAAACTTTCAGGGGCAAAATGACTTGCAGTGATATATGTAGTTCATTAGTCATACAAATCTATTGATGATTCTCATGAGATTCTTCATCTGATAAGAAAATTAGTAATGTCATTTTTTGAGATTGATGCAGAGTTTTGTTATTATAAAAAAATTATCTAAAGATATTGGAACATTAAAATTGAAAAAGATACCACCTAAATAAACATGAATTGTTTCTTACAAGAAATGAATTAATGTCTTCTAAATATTCTTCAAATATTGCATAATTCCACTCGATGAAACTAATTAAGTCATTCTCTGTATTTCTACTATTTTGTCAAGTCTCTATTGTTACTTGTTAACCACTTAATATGATGTATTTAACATCTGACTATTAGAATTACATCCTGAATTTCAATTAGATATATCTTTATCAAGTTGCATCATGTTATCATAATCTAATTTGCATTCATATAAATAACACATAATATCTTAATTTTTAGCTCATAATACCTACATAATTACTTAGTATCAAATGATAGATGAGTTAAATATAAGATAATTACTTTTCGAAAATCTTGCTGCTTTGTGCTGGTAAATCCAAAATCATATTTTATATTAACCATTATACCATAAGAATTTCAACTAGCCTATCACAAAATGAAGCTTTAAGATTTGAGGAAATAAAGTTATGCCAGGAATATTATTTGACATAGTTAGATGAGAAAATTTTTTAAAAAATATTAGAGCTGAAGCTTTTTTTATTGCATTTTTTTTTCAGAATGGAAAGAATATTTTCCAGTTATATTATAGAATATCTCAAAACGTATTAATGATTTGGTAGTTTGGGATTAGTCAGAATACTGTACTTTTATATTTATAACAAAAAAGGTCCTTTACAATATCATAAAAGATAAAAGTAAATCATGGATTCAAAATTCCTGGGAATAGTATATCTATTCCACTAGTAGTAAGGGCTTCATCGTATAAAATAGTGTTTGTTGTTTTAAGTCAGTTTATCAAAATTCATCTTTACTTTCAATACAATAATAGCAAGATTCTCATTTACTGACTAATATTAAATAGTTATCTGCATTGACTATAGGCCAATTCTTTGAAAGAAAAAAATGTTTCTTGTAACATAATAAAGTGTCCAATGCCCATATAGTCCGAAGTCATATCACAAAAGGAAGGCATGACAGACAAATTGCATCACAAAATTTATACTATGGCATCTTTTCTTTCAAAATATCTTCACATTCTTGTGGAGAAAACGCTATTTTGTAAAAGTCTTTAATCAATAAAAAAAATTTTAATATTTTAAAAAGTATATAAAATTTTAAATTCATATTTTAATTCTAAGAAGCATGTATGTAATAATACTGTGGTAACACATGGATATGTTCGTTATTACTATATATATAATAACTTGCATTTATTAAAATTATAATTTATATATAACTTTTTAAAATCTCGAATTAGATAAAATAAATAGGAAGTACTGAAAAGCGGTAGAAAGCTATATGTAAACTAACTCTCAGTAAACGTAAAATATACTTCCGCATATTTTTCACTGTTAAATTTCCAATTTTATTTTTCTGACTATTAAAGTATTTTAAAAAATAATACATTTCTGACAATTAACTGAGAATAAATTGAAAAAAAAAAAAATCAATTTAACAACTAACTGTGCCCAAATAAAGTACTAAAATTATTTTAATATATGTACAGTATTCCATTTTTTTCAGCTTTCTGAAACTTTTATAAGTTAACTTTTTGATGCCAAGCATTATTTGCTTTTTTTTTTTTACCTTTTTTTTTTTCTCAAAGCAACTTTATTAAGTCACTGAAGTATGATCCACCTGTGCAGGGGCCATATTCTATCACCTGCAGCAGTGGGCAATAGAGGCTACAATGATACATTTATATTCTACAACTGGACGGTGGCTCAAAGCAATACAGCCGCCTTGACCAATAGATTTCTTTCAAATGGAAATGACAAATTTAGTAGCAACAAATTACATTGTTTAAAAAAATGTTTGCAATCTGTATAAAAATAAAAATAAAACAGACTAAATATAAAACTCTTATAAAGAGTCTTTAAATGACTGATTTGAAATTACCTGCACAAAAAAGAACATTCCAAACAAATGGCAGAAGTAGCTTCTACTTAAATGTTAATTCATCAAATAAGTTTAATTACATACATATAAACTACATGCATATTTTTCATATGTTTATGCAATAAATATTAATACGCATATAATAAATGCAATGACAGCTAAATCTAGTGAAATTTCATTGATAACATTCTCTTCAGATACAACTATTTTAATCTTTTATAAACATTTTTTTTTTTTTTTTGCCCATAAATAATTTGAAGATGAAGCTAGTTTTCTGAAAAATTGATGACTGCTTGTAAATCTTTTTTTTTTGTCAAGCGCTTTTTCTGCATAAATTTTAGGTTCCTGACACATTCAATAAATAACAATATATATATACAGTACTTCTAATGTATTTAATAAATACAAAAAGAAGCAGCTGTTTTTATTGTCATACTCATAAATTTTGTTCAATTTACTGTTTTATATTAGCTGTAGAAACAAAAACAAGATAAATAAATAAAAAACAACTAAATTTCTTAGAACCAATAGGACTAAATCAATAAGAGCTTTTTAAATTCCTCTTTGGCAATGTGAAAATTTTTGTGGTCCTTGCTATGGTCCAAATCAAATATCTTTTTTTAAGATTGTGATCCAGATACTGATTATTGTCAGTGGACATTTTTGACTTCAAGCATTTGTAAAATGATATAATACAGTGGAATCATAATATCCATTATATTTTGTTCCAAGCCTTTCATGTCTACCATGTATAATGGCTCATATTTTGTTGATAAAGTTTGATTAGAATAGAATATGTATTGTTTATTGAATTTAGTTTTCAACATGCACACATATATATAACAAAGATGTTTTTTTATAGTAGAAGCAAAATTAAAAAAATAATAATAAATTGTGAGGACACATTAACATATATTTTACTGAATTTCTGTTCACTCATTTATTCACTGAAACAATAAGAATAAGAAATAACAATTACCTCTACCATATTTTAAAAAAAGAATAAGAAAATGTCTAACTTTCATCTCAATCAAATATGTTATGGGTATATATTATTTTCAGTAACTTTTTTATAAAACTTTTAGCATTATGTTTAGAAACATTTTATTATGTTGATTTGAAAATGAAAATAAAATATATTTGCTTTCAACATAAAGAATAGAAATTATTAAAAAGCATGATCACATGCAATGCTCTAACACAGAATAAGAGCTTCCAGCATATTGCCAATTTTTTTTTTACAAATTTTATTTCATTTTTTTAAAAATGATCATATATGGTACTCAAAGAGGGGGAAAATAGTTGCTTATCTATTGTAAAATATATTAAGTTTATAAATTTTAATGTTTTTTGTACATTTTTATTGGATAGCATATAAATGAAGTACTGTGTATTGATAGAGTATAATTTGCAGCTTCACTGTAGCATCAAATTATTGATATTTCCAAAAAGAATACTTAATAAATCCATCACCCATGTCAAAATTATTTTTCCACATTTTTTATAAGCCTCTTAATTTTTTATGAGAATATGTTTTTGGAGATTGCGGCATCAAATTCAAAAGTCTTTGTATATCTGCAGTATATATTTATCAAGTCTCTTCACAAATATTCATTTATAATTTTAACATCAATTTATCATTCATATGAATTCATTAGCTACATTAAATTCAATTAAATATGAGATATATACTTCCATAATCATGTTTTTATCTTGAATTACTTTCTCTATGAATTTCTTAATCATGTTTACAAAATTAATGTAGGCATATGGAAAAGTCTCTGACTAAAAGTAAATTTAGCAATCAAAATAATATAGAAATAATCTTTCAACATTCTTAAAATAATCATATAATTAAAATATTTAATCAGGAATCTATATATTTTACATAAGATAGAAAATAAACTAGCCATTAAATAACTCCACACAAAGAAAAAAATGTCTCAGACAGCCTCTCATAGAAGTAGAATAAAAATTTTAACACACTCCTGCATGATAAAATACACCTTCAATAACTTTCCAGAGCCGCAAGCAATACTTTGTTAATCATTTTTCTTTATATCTGATTGGTCAAAATATTAAAAAAATCATAATTAAAAAGACTATAAAGTGCATAATTTCTTTTCTAAAAGGAAATCATCACAACAGCCCTCATTAATATATTAGCCTTTAGAAAATGAATGAGACTTCATCAAAAATGTATATGACATATGTAAAAATTGTTTCTACCTCTATGAGTCAATCTATCTAAAAACTTACAGTTTGATATTTCTTTTGTAGACTAAGACAATTTTCACCATTATGATTTTCAACAGAGTATTCATCAAGATTTGTTTAAATAAATATATATTCAGACAATATGCATCCATTTAATTATAATATTCTTAACAAATAGCAAGTTAATAATAGATACAAATATATATATATATTTATGTATAAATGTTTTATATTTGTGTACATGGTATTTTATTTTAAAATCTACTTTTGTTAATAAATCTTTAAAAGCACATCTTTCATACACATAACAAACTTACACACAAATATAAGTATACAAATTCATACATATACATATAATTTATAATTACAGTAAATTAAGTAGTTATAAGTTTCATCATAACATTTCATTGTCAATTGCATAATAAAATGTTTCACCTATGTAATATATATATATACATCATCATCATTTTCAACAACTATCAATCCACAACACAATGAGGATCTCTTCCACTTTATTCCATTTTCTCCAGTCTATAGCTTTTCAGGTGCACATCACAACAAACTTCTTTATTTCATCCATCCATATATCATATGGTCTAGTTCAAAGGCTTAATCAAATTTTTGAATTCAATTTAAAGATTTTAACTATCCATCTATTATGATCTCTTCTAAAAAGATATACAATTCAGCTCAATTTCAGTCTTTTCATTCTTTCAATGATGTTAATAATACCTGTTTGAACTCTTATCTATATTTTATTTTTGAAACTTTCTTTTGCTGCTTCTCCATACTTTGGGAAATAATCTGGATTTTTAATCTGAATTTTCAATACTGCCTTTCTTTTATATTCTAAGTCACAGTCCAAAAATAAGATCCAATAAAACACATCTACTAAAAAATAACCTTTTTAAACATACAAACATATTTTCTTTTAATATTAAGTTATTTCTATCAAAATCACATCAATTTTATGATTATTTTTTTCTTCACTGTATTTATTCTAATTCGTAATAATCAGTCTTTATTTTCTTCTTCTGAAAAAATTAATTGAACCTTAGTTTCTTAGAATTTATCTTTAGTGTTACTTTCTTACTTTAACCTGATAAGTTTTGCAACATTTATTGAAGCCCTGAAGCATTATTTGCAAAAAAAAAAAAAAAAAAAACACATCATCTGCAAAATTTAGATGACTTAAATAATCTTTATATATTTTTATTTCCTTAGTTTCCCATTTCAATAATGCATGAAATACTTTTCGTAAAATGCTGTAAAACATTTTGGAGATATGGAAACATCTTGATATATACTCTTATCAATATTAATAATTGCCATTAAATTTTAAAAAATATTTATCAGAATATAAAAATATCCTGGATTTATATTTTCATAGTTTAAAGCTTGTAAATAATTACAAAATCAAATAGTTGTTCATAACCTATAATCCAAAAGTTGAAAATAATTGTGAATGAACAGGTTTAGAATATTATTTGTAATAATAGGCAAATTTAAATATTAAAAATATATATATATATATAAAAATAAAAATAAAATATATAAAAAATATTAATTATTACACACTATATATATATATAGAATATTTACTAGAATATAATATATTGGCCCATGAATTAAAGAAGAAATTATATTAATCTACAATTGAAGTGAATTTTTAAAATAAGTGTATAAAGGGGCTATGTGTCTAAATGCCAATTTGTAATGTTGAATCAGACTAACTCAAAGAATCTAAGTCTAACTTAATATGCAGTGCCAATGTTCAGTCATTGACCTTTCAAAACACTTAACAAAATATAATAAGTAAATCAAATTTCACATTAATAATGTCGTTACACAAACATTATTGTATGTGACCATTAATATTTGTAATACACACAGCATTTTACAGGATTTCTTAAAATGTATATACTGATAAATATATAACTATTTAAAGCTTTATATAAGTGATTAGAATAATATCACAACTAAAAATTAATATCTTAATTCTTATTACTTCTTAGGGACTTAACATCAAAACTCATATATTTTGTCTAAATAAAGTTTCTTGGAATATGGCTGAACACAAATAAGCATTTTGTGATTGCATCCAGTTCATATTTTGTAGCATATAGCTGTGAAAGAAGTGTGGATGAACTTTTGCAAAATATTTAAATTAAATAATATTTATGTAACTACTTTCCATAAAGTATAATGACAATTCAATAATTATGATTAAAATTATGTGATCACATTATGAATTCAAATGATGATGATAAATAAAACAACAATCATTATTTTTTTTAAAAAAAAAAACAATTAAATAATTTTATTAACAAAATATTAATGCATACATATTAAAATAAAATAAGCATACAGTAAATGAGTTTATTTATAAAGGCTGTTATATATGGACAGCAGGTAGATAAAATAATGATGTGCAACTCTGTGTTGCTAACATCTATATAAATTTATTAAAGAAGGTTGCCCATATATATAGGATATGAATAAATCCTAGCTACTGTAAATTAAAATAAAATAAAAGATTCATCTATGTTTTATAGATCTTAAATATCTCCTCTATTGGAGCACACTATCTAAATGGTATCTATTTAGTTTTATCTCTTTATTTAAGTATAATGGTATCTATTTAGTTTTATCTCTTTATTTAAGTATAATATTTAATTCTCTCTGAACAAATAAAATATCAACATGGCCCAATGTTTCATATAATATTAAGGTTCCTAACAACAAATTCTCTAGTTGACCTTTAGCCATGGACTTACTTTATATTTATTGTCTTCTAACCCTTATTATTACAGGAACATTTTAATCATTATTTGTAATAACTTTTAAAATGGAACACCATTACTATCATGTGAGTATAATACCTATAAGAAAAGAACATCTCATAAGCAATAAAAGGATTTAATAATATTACTCTAATAATTATAATAATACTAATAGCAACCTATCTCCATAGCAATAACACATGCAAACATCTTTTATCTATTAAATATTTAAACCATTTTACCTGATCTTGGTACTCATGAGAACATTGAGAAATATTAACACATGCAATAAAATTAAAATATTTTACAAAACATAGCACAGAAAACAAATTATTAAATAACTATTATCCATTAAAGTTTATGAATAATTTTAATCCAATTTATCTATGTATGCATTTACTGTAGATTTCATTAATATAATTCATTTTATAAATATACTTATTATTTTATTCTTTCAAAATTTTACTCTATAATGTATGGTTATTTTCACTAGTTATTTTTCCGAAATTGTTTGATAGGTAGGATATCCTTTTCAATGATGATAATCCACTTGTAGTAAGGTGTTTCATTTCAAGAGAGCAATAACAAAATTGTTTATCACAATTTTAAATCAATTCTGAGGATATTTATCTCATAGGTCCCCAAGGCAATTAAATTTCTGGTTGTTTGACATGAGAATGTTATTCCATTTTAATTTCCCAAAAGATTATTTTTGTAAAATAACAAAAATACAATCATTAAATTAAGTCATGAAGTCACAGGTGTGAAGAAATAAATATTCAAGTAAATTGTAAACAAAAGGCAAAATCCCATCCACCTGATATAGCATATTTAATAATTCAAAAATGTTCAAACATTTTTGGTTGTATTTTAAAAATTAACTGTGATAAAACACAGTTGCTGAAGCTTTAAATATAAAATTATAACAATAAAGCTGAGCGCTTTCGGGGGACTTAAGCCTCCATAATCATAGCTCAATACAAAACAAATACAAAATATAAACACTTATTCACAAGCAAAATGCGTATCTCAAATAAGATATAAACTAACTCTAAATAAATAAATAAAATACAATATAAATAAATAAATATTATAAAGTCCATATTTTAGAAATATTAAAACAAGAATCCTTTCGATTAATAGCATTAGGATTACCAGCTATAAAACAAGCTTCTTTAACCTTACGCTTTACGTCATTCTTCTCCGTACACACTAATTTTGCCTCTACTGGTTGACATAAGTGTCCAGCCTTATTTTCATGTTCCACAAACACTGAATTTCCCAAAAATTTAGTTTTAGTACGATGATATAAATATTTATGGTTTTAATTTCACCATAATAAATAGAACCACAATCTTTATGAGGACAAGAAACACTATAAACCACATGCTGAGTTAAGTTAGATTCAATTTTAAATTTTGAATTGTTAATCAATCTATTCGTATTTGGAGGTGAATGAAAAATTACTTGAAAATCTGGAGATAACTTATTAATTAACTGTTTTGCAATAGAATGAATAAATAGTAAAACTATACGAGGTTTTTCAATCTTGTCAGGTTTAAACTGCAAATTATGTAAAAATTTTACAACTCTATTGTTAATAATTGAACGTTTATATCCAAGTTTGACTAAGTCCTCAATAAAACAAATAAGATTTTTTTTCCTATGTGCCTCAAATTTGCAAAGATGGTGGTTTCTATATAAAAATGAATTCAAAGATGCCAACTTGTGCACTTGGGAAGAGTATGAATGCGGATGAATTAAACCCCTAACTTCAATAGGTTTCACAAACATACGGTAGTCCAAATGATCCTCTGTTCTATGCACAATAATATCTAAATATTTCACTTCCTGTAATGCATCTTCCCAATTTATCGTAAGATTTAAACTGGCAGCCTCATGAATACTACTTTGAATCTCCAAAATGATATTTTCAGGAGCCACAATAAATATATCATCTACATATCTAGTGTAGATAATATGTAGTATTATTCCTACATTTATTAACTCTGTACCAGATATTATCTACACTAGATATGTAGATGATATATTTATTGTGGCTCCTGAAAATATCATTTTGGAGATTCAAAGTAGTATTCATGAGGCTACCAGTTTAAATCTTACGATAAATTGGGAAGATGCATTACAGGAAGTGAAATATTTAGATATTATTGTGCATAGAACAGAGGATCATTTGGACTACCGTATGTTTGTGAAACCTATTGAAGTTAGGGGTTTAATTCATCCGCATTCATACTCTCCCCAAGTGCACAAGTTGGCATCTTTGAATTCATTTTTATATAGAAACCACCATCTTTGCAAATTTGAGGCACATAGGAAAGAAAATCTTATTTGTTTTATTGAGGACTTAGTCAAACTTTGACATAAACATTCAATTATTAACAATAGAGTTGTAAAATTTTTATATAATTTGCAGTTTAAACCCGACAAGATTGAAAAACCTCGTATAGTTTTACCATTTATTCATTCTATTGCAAAACAGTTAATTAATAAGTTATCTCCAGATTTTCAAGTAATTTTTCATTCACCTCCAAATACGAATAGATTGATTAATAATTCAAAATTTAAAATTGAATCTAACTTAACTCAGCATGTGGTTTATAGTGTTTCTTGTCCTCATAAAGATTGTGGTTCTATTTATTATGGTGACACTAAAACCAATATTTTAAATAGAGTGTCACAGCATAAATATTTATATCATCGTACTAAAACTAAATTTTTGGGAAATTCAGTGTTTGTGGAACATGAAAATAAGGCTGGACCCTTATGTCAACCAATAGAGGCAAAATTAGTGTGTACGGAGAAGAATGACGTAAAGTGTAAGGTTAAAGAAGCTTGTTTTATAGCTGGTAATCCTAATGCTATTAATCGAAAGGATTCTTGTTTTAATATTTCTAAAATATGGACTTTATAATATTTATTTATTTATATTGTATTTTATTTATTTATTTAGAGTTAGTTTACATCTTATTTGAGATACACATTTTGCTTGTGAATAAGTGTTTATATTTTGTATTTGTTTTGTATTGAGCTATGATTATGGAGGCTTAAGTCCCCCGAAAGCGCTCAGCTTTATTGTTATAATTTTATATTTAAAGCTTCAGCAACTGTGTTTTATCACAGTTAATTTTTAATTATTGATTTTTGTTGAAGTATATACATACATTCTTTTTGTATTTTAAATAATTTCCAGGTTAAAATGAGAATTTACCCAGTTTAAAAATCTCACCATTGTTATAGCATCTAATTATTATGTTAAATCATATTTGATAATGATAATCACAAAGGCTTGCCTTCACCTCCGAAAGTGAATACTTAATGGTTCTTCTAGCCAGACATGGTAAGCATCAAGTAGCTACACTGTTGTAATTTGAATATTTATAGTTTATAAAGCCAAGCTTCCCAAAAATAAGACCTCAAATTTCTTCAAGCACTGTCTAACATAAAAGGACAGATTCTAATTCTTGTTTTACTCAATTACCATTTGTACATGAAATCTGGACACAGATGCATAGTGATCAATTTTTTCCAAATGAGAGAAACCTTCCTTCTTGTTTAGCAAAATCAGCCATTTTCTTTTCCATTTTAGACATAAAAAACATTTTCAATAACATTATTTTAAAGTTTAAATTACAATCATTTACCATTATTTTAATAATAAATAATATATTTACACTTTACATATCAAAATAAATAAAATTCAATCTTTAAAATTACCATTCTCATAATATTATAGAATTTCCTCTTATTCTTATTGTTTTATACCATATCTATTTTTTTAACCTATAAAACATTATTTGAATGATAAGCATTCACAAATGCAATCACCATCATCATCATTTTCAACCATTATCAATCCACTGCAGGATGATGATCTCTCCAAATTCAATTCATCTTCTCCAATCTCTGGCTTTTCTTCACATCACCCCTTATTTCATCCATCTGTTTCACATGTGGTCTTTTTCTAGATCTTTTAGAATCTCTTGGATTCCAGTATAAGATTTCACCTGTCCCAATTCCACTTCAATCTCTTAATTCTTTCAATGATGTCAATAATACCTGTTTAATCTATCAAACATTTGTTTTTGATCTATTCCTGTTATTCCTAATATGCATCTGTCCATACTTTTGTGAGTGGTCTAAAGTCTCTGTATTTCTTGTTTATTAAGTGACCAAGTCTCAGATCTTTAAGTAAAAACTGGTAAAACATATATATTAAAAAGCTTCTTTTTCAAATAGATAGACATATTTCCTTTTAATATTAAGTTATTACTGCCAAAAATACTCCAACCAAGTTTAATTCTATGACTAATTTCATCCATTATGTTTCCATCTGCAGTAATAATTTGATTAAAATATTTGTAGTTATTAACTTCTTCTAACTCATCATTATCAATCTCTATTTCCATCTTTTGAGAAAATGCATTGAACATTATTTTAGTTTTTTTTCACAAATACTTTTAATCCTACATTCTTATTTTCATCTGATAACTCTTGCAATGTTTCTTGAAACTCTAAAGTGTTATTGGCAAAAACAACTACATCATTTGCAAAATCCAGATGACTTAAATAATCTCCATTTACTTTTACTCTCTTAACTTCCCATTTTAATCCACAAAATACTTCTTGCAAAACTACTATAAAAGTTTTGGAAATATGATGTCATCCTATTGTACATCCTTCTCAATGTTAATCTTCCTAGTATCATTATGTAATATAATTGTTATTGTTGCATTTTTATAAATATTCTTCAAAATATAACAATATCCTGGGTGTATACCTTGATGATCTAATGCTTTAATCACTGAAACAATGCTAACAGAGACAAATGCCTTTTCACAAACTATAAATCAAAGTATAATGGCAACTCATATTCATTAGTCCTTTCTATTCTCTCAATACTTGGACATGATCCACTATACTAAAACCACTTTTAAATCCATCTTGTTCTTTTGGCTGGTTAAAATCCAAAGTTCACTAGAGACAAGTTGTAATTATTTTAATAAAAATTTTGTATAAAATTGATAAAAGACTGGGGGGGGGAGTAATTTCTAATATCTTGTGTATCATCCTTTTTAAATATTAATATTAGTACTGTATTCTTCCAATTATCTGGTACACCTTTATCATTTAAACATTTGGTATACAACTTTGTCAAAAAATCGTTCTATTTCTTCTCCTGCTTCTTTTAAGATATTAATTATAATTCCATCATTACCCAGAGTTTTTTCCTTTTTCATAAATTTAATTGCATGACTCACTTCTTCTTTTAAAATCCTGAGCAATTCAGAAGATATAGTAGATGTATGAGATACTTTTCCTTGTTCTTTATTGCTATATAATTCTTGACAGAACTCTTTTACGCATTTCATGATGTCATTTTTCTTTTCAATAATAGTTTCATCTTTTTTTCTTGTTGCAGAAATAAGTTTTGTACCAATATCAAGATTTTATTTTACACTCTTCAATAGCTTTCCTTGCTAGTTCACAATTATAGTTTTTTATATCATTATTAACTTTTATGCACCACTTCATAAAATTTGAGATATTCAATCCTTCTTAATGCATCATTTTTATATTTTTTCGTATTCCTTCTTGTCTTCATAAATTGTTTTATCTCAGAAGAAATTTTACTGGTCAGTTGGTGCTTTTTTATACCAGCTATCTTTAAACCATTAAATGCCACATGATCGCCATTTCTTATGACTTCTGACATCCATTGACTTGCATTGAGTGTCACTACTCTATAGAGAGTTTTGCCTGTTTTAATACCAGATAAATTTGTTGTAGTTTTTAAAAATGTATCAGTTATCTTCCTATTGAATTCATTCAAATATAAAGTATGTTCAAAATCTGTTAATATTTGAAAATGATTTGCAAGTTCTAATTTAAATTCATTAGAATGTTTCTGAAGATTAGAAATATCAATTGTGAATATTGATTTTCTTAATAATTTTTTTCTCTCTACATTTACATTAATATGTATTTTACATTTTACTAATCGATAGTTACTTCCCATATTAAATTTATTAAGAACATTACAATCTTGAAATACATATTTTCTGTTAGGCAAAATACAATCACATTCTACTCTACCTTCATTTGGATGTTTCCACGTCCATTTGCAATTAACATATAATGTAATTTTTCTTTTTCTGAAAACTCCACAAATCTATATCCCTTCTCATTTTTATCACCATAATCAAATTTACCTACAACATTTTCATCTTTTGTTTACTTATTCTAGCATTAAAGTCTCTCATGACAATTATAAGATATTATTTTGTCAGACTTTTGTACATTCATATAAAAATCCTCTACTTTTTCACCACAATGAGATACTATTGGACATAAACCTGAATTATCTGCATTTGATATCTGCTATTAAGTTAAATAACTAATCTTGCTACTCTGTCTGATACACCATCAATCTCCACAGTATTGATCTTTCACTTTTTATATAAATCCTATTCCACTTGTATTTGATCCTTTGTAATACCATATCTATAGACTTTTAAAATCAATTGTCTTCACCTTTTCTCCTAAAGTTGAATAATGTCCCATTTAATATGAGATAGTTTTTCCAATTCTTACAATATTCCTTCACTTGAAAGTGATCTGAAGTTGTAATTATGTAAATAAAAGGTCATTATTAAATGGCAGTCTCGGTCTGCAATCAGGATTCTTAATGCCTTCAGCCTTTGGCCGCCAACTGCTGTCTTGGCTGGTGATTTTACAGCCTTCTCAGAATAAGAGCCATGATTTATTTTTTCAGTGATGATTGTAAATATCTATTAGAAATCATTTTTTTCATTCATACATATATGCATTCTGCCATCAAGAAAACTCAACTGATATTTCAGTTAAGAGTTATCAGGCAATTGAGAAGAAAGACCATGGTATTTCTTGATTTTAAATTCAAGCAAAATGCCAATAAACTCACCACACTGGTGATGCATGCTGGTGAGCAACCCATCCATGTCTGTATACTATATAAATAATCACATAATAATAACAGCTGCAATGACAAAAACATATGAAGTAAACACACACATATTTAAATATTATATGCAGATTATATTTGTTTATATGTTATGTTAAATCAGATATAAATGACTAAAATTATGTCAATGTTATGATCTATTTCTTCATCTTAATAAGAGATATTTAATAATCAATGTTCTTCAGTGCAATGTAGAATTAGCAGCTTAACTTTGTTAATAAATATTTTCTGTAAATTTTGAACTTAACTGTAATTTTAAAATTTCAATACACATTTTTAGACTTGTTTTAAAATATGTTCACCATTTTGGATCTCCATAGCAATGTCTACAAATATATATGCCATGACTTGAAAATTATAATAATTATTTTAAAAAAATTTAAGTTGATTACTTTTAATATTGAGCCTATGGGGTTACTATCACAATATATATTTCTTAAACTTTATATTTTTTATGTAGCATTTCACACTTTAGTGTGCATGACTTCACTGGCCCAAATTATCAATATTGAACAGGTCATTACTTACTTAGAAGGTACTATTTATGTATGATTTCCTTGTTATAAATTGTTTCAGCAATCAAACTAATAATAAGTTTTCTTTCCTTTAACTGCTATAGTGACAACATACATGCTTAAACTTATGGGAATGGTGTGAATTAAAATGATAGTTTATTTTATTATTCTTAGGAGATTCATTTTGCTGTATTGTTTATGTGATGATGATAGTATTATTGATAAAATGGATTAATTCCACAATAGTTAATTACATATATCATGGCTAAAATAGAGATAATCATACTTTTGAGGAGATTGGTTCACAGAAATCAATATGATATTATTAACTATGAAAAATTAATATGAGTTATATATATAAAGGTGTGAATTTCTATGACTAAGAACATATTTTTTAAAGACAAAAAAATTTTCAGGAATAAAATAATGGCAGAAAAGTTATGTGGGAATTATATTGAATACAATTCATGTTTGGAAATTTATGGCAATACAAAAAGCAGACTTATAACCAATTGAAAAGAAGCACAATGTTGACACTTATGGGTTTGATATAAATTAGAATGGTATCTAGTTATTCCATTTATTTTGTATGTTTTGATAAAGCAACCAAGCAAAGGCCAGTACTTAGTATATTTTATCTTTCCCCCCCCTAAGTTAGGACTTGTGATATTCTATATCAATTGATTTTTCTCATGGAATAATTTTCAATGTCTTCAATGAGAAATTATAGTGACTTGGATGATTGAAATCTTAGTAAAGTTTGATACAAATAATAGCCACACAACATATATATAATAGCTAACATCTTATAAATTTTGAAAATGAGAAATTAGATTTTATTGCACTGTGATATTGACTTATTTTGAATCAGGCTTACTAATATAAATCTCATCTCTTATTTATATTGTTTTACATAGAATGGTTTTTTTTTTTTCAGAAATAAATCACATATAATAGTACTACATAAAATAAAAATGATCAAACAAAGTCATAAAATAATGAAAGTTAGTAAGTTATTTTTTAATTTCACTTATATTAAAGTTATCATTTACTTTCATTATTGCTTCCAGACATAAAAAATGAGAAAATTTATATCACCTTTTTCTTAAATATTTGCTTTTAATGTGAGTTTGAATATTTAATATACATTATCAATAGATAATAATATATAAACGTTTGTATCTAGAAAAAGTTTATTCAAATATCCCTTATCCCTTAGTAACCAACAAGTTATTGAAAAAAGTATTGTTTTTTTTTTTTTTCAAATCTAAAAGTGTTTACGGTTTTTCATATCTGGGTTGCTTAAAGTTTATCAAACTCAAAAATTATTTAAGCTAAGCTATTTTATATGAAGCCTTTTATTTATAAAATAATTTATTTTAATAAATTCAAATTTTTTTTAACGGTATCACTTTCACTTCATGTTGGTTGTAACTGTTATGGAGACAGTTGTGGGGTTGTTGCTAATAAATGATTGGAATGCATTGTCAAAATCATTCACTGATAAATTGATGGATTACTCACAAATTGATTATTTAACACATTTAGTAAAAATTTTGAATAAAGTTTTGTTCTGTTTCTAATTCTAGAATTACTTAATCAGTGCGAGACTTCATTTTTCAAATGGCCCCCTACTAACCAAACAATGATTATGTGACACAATAATGTTTCAGGAAATTTTACAATCATATTTCAACTACATTTTACTTTAAAATTAACATTTGAATTAAAAAAATAAAAATGAATATTACTAGAAAATCAATATTTAAAGATTTTTTTTATTTATTTAAAAAATATATTTTTTTTAACTAAAATGATTAAAACAGGCAAAACTCTCTATACGTATTGCGTATGATGTTTAAATAAAATGATGTTTTATTGAATGTGACCACACTTTGAATTTTAATAAATAATTAATACAACCATATTGAATATTGACAATGAAAGTAATAACAAATAAATAAAATACTAGTTGAAAGAGCAAATATACACTTAGAAATAATATTTCTGTAGTGTAAGTTCCACTATAGCACTATCATGCCAGATAGATGTAATGAAAATTACTTAAATATTATTCATCAAATGGATAATCCTAGAATACTAATAAAATTATTAATATACTTCCATATAAGAGTAAATAGTCTTTAAATATAGTTAACAGTTATTCTGCACTGCATTAAAATTTATAACACACAAAAAAAGACTTAGTAAATATTTAATTTAGGACACACATATGAGGATCAGACTATTGGGACAATTGATTGAAGAGTTGAAAAAGGTGGAAAACTTAAGAGGTGAAATTTAAATGTGAATTGGGGGGAAATGATATAAAAATGCTAAAATAAATAAAATCTAATCAATAAATGCATTTGTTTTGGGCAAAAAAAAAAAAGATAGAATGATTTCAGAAAGGGTTATTAAGACTGAAACTTTGTATAAGATTGCCTTTTGAAAAATAATTGTGGATATTGATTAAAAGTTATTTGTAAATAAAGTTAGTAAAAAAGAAAATATCAGGGTTTTTTTTCATTTAAATCAGATGAAAATATAATTTTTTATAAAAGAAAAAATATATATGAATAATTTATCATATTATAACATAATTAGTACTGATACCTGATATAATTAAAAAATGTATTTGTTATTAGAACACAATTAAAAAAAAATAAAAATCATGTGTCTCAATTTCTAATGATATTTTCTACCTCACTCCAACTTTTAAACTCTTTTTTCATTTACGAAAAAAAAAAAAACATTTATGTATATTTCATCAAATAAAGGATGTACATCATAATGTTTATGCAGATAAACGGAAATATATATTGATAACGCTTAAAAGAAAAAAAAAAAAAATTATTTATTCATACTAGGTAAGTCTATCTATTTCTTAGCAGTGAAATATTATAATGTTTACTGATAAATCTAAGTATACATTACAGCCTTCTTTTTTAAAGTAAGTAAAATAATTCCAATTTTTAAAAAATCTTAGAATGTACTTATAAAAAAATAAAAATTCTATTTTTTCAATTTACAGTGACATAGTCGAATGTGAAAAAAATTCAGACTTTTAATTTTAGATTTTATAATAAGAACTAAATTTTAATTAATAATCTCAATTGTATTTATATATATAATGGACAGATAAAATAATAGAACAATTATGATATCTTTATAGAGTCCCCATTGTCATCAAGAATTGCCTTTATTCCGATGTAATATCATATAGCATCTGAACATTAAAAAAAAAAATTGGATTCTCTGAGAAATGTCCATTAAAAATATTAATTTTTAATTGTTCAAGAATTATCTACAAGGCTCAAGAATATTCTAATAAGATGAATAATTAGGCTATGTATGATCATAGTGCAATATCTTTATGCTTCTCAGACAAATCTTTGATTCAAAGTTTTTACAAGGCATTATACATGTCAGAGATTATATAGTCCTTCTATATGTCAGAGATTAGTAGTACAATTACCAAAAAAAATCATTTCACCTTTTTTTTATATTTTTAATGCTTATTTTGATAAAATTAATCCATCTTACAGTTTCGATTGCCCAGCAATCTTCCTCAGAACTAAAAATGAGCAATTATCTATGGTCTTTTATTTAAAACTTAATATCACTTATCAATCTACCCCCCCCCCAGTATTTTCATTTAAGAGCAAAAGAATTACAATAGTTTACTTAATTGTTTCAACAATTCTGTCCTATATTATTAAATAACCTTTATTTATTTTTGAGTTTGTGAAAACAGTAATTATTTCTTATATGTAACATGATGTTTTCTAAATCATCATAATATATTTACAATTATAAGTAACTGTAAAGTTCTATATTATTATTGTGTTGTTGTTGTTTTTTTTAGTACAATTTAAAATATAATATATATGTAATTAATGAAGTAAACCATTCCCTCCTTCAGACTATGAACAAATAGCAATCTGTTAATAAATGGTAGAAAATAAAATGAGTCCCCCATTTCTTTAAACTTTTTATGTTTATAAGCTTATGCCTGCCAACACTGATAGAAATATAAAATAAATTTAACATGTCAGCCAGATTCCATTCTATTCTTGATTCATTGACAAAAGAATATTATTTATTCATAGTCTTAAGAAATTATTTCTATTAATTATATATGTATATATTAAGCTCTGCCAATTTAATGTTTACAATACAATGAAGCTATAATATTTGCTAAATTTTGTTCCAAACTCCTCTTCTCACATACATCCTATATCATATAAAATAGTTTGTTTTGTTGATAATCTTTGATTCCAATAGAATATGTATTATTTGATTTGAGTACACATTTTTGCACATGCATATATATATCACAGATGTTATTTTGTATCTATAGTTGCATATAAAAAATAAAATTGTAGACTAAACAAAATTAAAAAATAATATAACTTATTTTATCTTTATTTTCTTTTTAAATAAAATGAATGACAAAGTGTTAGATTTTTGTTATAATTAAACATACTCTGGATAATATTCTTTTTTAAAATAATAACTTTTTTCTCTATAGAAATGATTAGCAGTCTTATTGATTCCAAATCTATACAATTACCCCTACTTGCTATTAATCATTTTAAATTCTCAGTTAAACTCTTCAAATCTTAAGCTTTCTGATGCAATTCAAGAACATTTTATAAAAAAATTTCTGCCATTACAAACACTAGTTTTTATTTTATAGCTTGAGAAAATATTAAATTTTATAAAACTTTTAGTTCACTATTAGAAAATATTTTATTACATGAAATATTGTACCACAACATGAAACAATAAGAAGTGAAACATAAAATGTCATGTGTTAAACAGAAAAAAAGTCTGGTGGCATATTGTAAAAATTTATAAATTTTACAAATCTTAATATTTCTATTTTCTGTTTACTTATATTTTTTTTTTGTAACTGAAATTGGGTATATTGATAAAAAGTATATAATGGCTTCACTGTATATATATCAAATTTCACATGATGGATGTTATAATAATAATATTCATGAAAGAAAATATTAGTTATTTAGTTTAATCAAGAAATAAACCAAAAAAAATTATCTTAGATTTAGCAGCATGTAAATTATAACTCTGATTAAGAAAATAATTAAAATTTTCACATTAGAAAATCTACATCTCTGTACATATTAGAAAATTTTAGGAATCTTTTTTGATAATTGATTTTATGATCATTAAGTTATTACTTCTAGATAGTCAGATTACTTTCTATCCATGACATATCCCATTTATTTAACATTTCAAAACTTCACAAAACATTTGTGCTAAATCTCCATTGGTGTTTGTAATATGTTTGATATTGAAATGAATTATCAACAGTATTTAATTCTTTGTTCTAATAGTCTATTAATTTTTTCACCTTGGGTTTATAATTTAGTTCTCCATTTTTAATAGTGATATATGATGTACTGGACTTCATAAACATTTATATAGATTCTTCAGATGACTTCAAGCTGAGTGACTTTTTCCAGTTTTCAGATTATATGATTGAAAGAAGACTTTCAATCAAATACTAGATTGTCTAGTTAGTCATGGTAGTCAAGATGCTTATAGAGTTATTATTTAATAACACAAGAATTGAAAAACTCAGTTTCTCCAAGGTTGCTTTGTGTAATATGGCTGCAACTGACTTTTAATCAGTTTGATGACTTAGCTTGCTAGTGACTGATTCCTCCAATATGAGTTTGGAAGCTTTCTCAATCTTAACTATTAACATGAATATGTGAAACTGATAAGAAGATACCAAAAACTTGTAAATAACTTAGCAAAAAATAAATTAAAAATAAAAAGTTCCTCTATAAATATCTTCTGCAAGACATCATCCTATATTAGTAATTGCATTGCTCCTAAATCAGATTTAATTATGTGTTTTTTAATTATTCTGTTAAAAAATATCTTTTAGAAAAAACTTATTTAATCAAAACAACTTTAATTTTAAATTTCTTGAAATTTTAAAAAACTTTTGATTTGAAATTACAACTTCATCTGTCATATAGTTTTATCACAAGTTATATTGAACAAAATAGCCTTTCTAGTATTTTATCTTTTTTTTTTTTCAATATTATTTATATTTCTTTCAAAACTGTTATTTTAATTAGGTAAAGCCATTAAAGTAACAATTTTTAACAACTAATGCAAATATATATGGGATATATGCAAACAAACCTATTATAATGTAAACACAATTTGATTTTTTTTATTTTAAGTCGTAATAAATTTATGAAATATAAAATACAACCTACTTTAAACTAGTCCATTATAATAAATTTATCTTTATTATATTTTTTCAATATCTGCTTTCCTTTTTGTCTTACAAAGGTTATAGCAAAAAATTATCTCCTCACAATCTTATAAATGATGTGCATTATACACTTATATATACTATTTTCTATAAAAATATTTCTATAATTATGCATTTTTAATCTCTTATATCTCATTTAATTATATACCTAATTAAAACATGAATTTTCTGGCCTTTGAAAGTTTGCTATTAAAAGATCATTAGATTATTAACTTCAGCATATATATTATACCCTTTTGTTTAGGTAAGGATGGATTATTTCTATCAATTTACTGGAAAATTTTAAGTTTCAAAGTTAAGTAAGGGAATGATGTATGTTATGTGTTGATGATCTTTTAATAATTTAGTTAGGGCAAGTAAAATAATTGCTATATAATATTGGGTTAGTATTTGAAAAAAAAACAGTTAACTAAAAATCATTATAAGATTGTATGGTTGGGAAAGCTGGCCATAATAAATACTGATTTAATAAGTCTTATAACTAAATGATTAAAGTAAATTTTAAAAGTAGTAATTCAAAGTTCAATAAATAGAATATTTAATAATAATAATTGTATTTAATAGTTATATTGAAAATTATTTAATTAAAAGTAGTAATGTAGGAGAAAAGTGCATATTTGATTTTATAATATTAAAATAATTGTTTTAAATTATGCTATAATATTATTTTATGTAATATTTTGTAAATTAAATTATTTATTTTATTTTCATTTAAATTGTTAGTGTTTCATGTATTTTTGTAAATCACATGATGTGTGGATCTTCACACGTGCACTCAACAAGTTTTTAATAAAGTAGAATTATTTAAAATTCTGATATAAGATTTAAAAATAGTAAATTGGTTTATTAAAGAATAAAATAATATTAGCTGTTATAAAGATTAAATTGGGTTGTTTAAATAAATCTAATAGATAAAATCAAATTTGTATTTTATTTTGAAAAATAAATGTTTTGTTTAAAAGAAAGATAGAAATAGTAATAAATAGTGTAATGTGATTTTTAAAAGTTATTTTAAAGTATTTATTAAGTGTAAATAAAATATGAAAATTAATTAAGAATTGAATAATATGATAAAAAATAAATATTTAGTAAATTATTGTTTTAATTTTAATCTAGCATTCTTGGCCCAGAGTCGTTGGAAGTAAGCATTGTTTAATTGACCAATGAAACGTGGAGTTTGGGCAGGTATAAAACAGATGTGCAGGAATTTCCAGGTCACTGTTATACCATCATTACTGTGACCACAACTTTGGTCAATTAATTGTTAAAATAATAGTCAATTTTATTTGTTTTAAAATTCTAAAAGTACAGTAATTTATTATTATAAGATCGTGATATGGAAATGTGTGGCTAAAATTAAGTAATTCCTTACTTTCTTATCTATTGCATCCAATTTCAACATCAACTTAAACATGGATAAGTCATCATTGAATTTTAATTTATGAATGGACAGATTGAATTATTATTTTACTAGGCACATAATTTTGCCTGTGTTAAGTGTTCATGTTACCGTACTAGTAGATTTCATAAATAGAACTTCACAGAGGGAATATAAAAAGGTTCATTAGAAGTGTAAAGTAAAAAGATATGAAATGCTTTTTATTCAGAAAGCTTATTTAAAATAATATAGTAAAGTTTTTTTTTAAAAAAAACTTTTAACGTGACAAAAACAATTATCTTAAGATGCTAAGATATTTTTTCTGAAGAAATATTGAGAATCCATTTTAAAAACTATGATTTTTAAAAGGATATATAAAATTAAGATTATTAGTAAAATGATTTATATCATATTGAAAAATCTTTAAAATAAATAATTAATGTATGCTGGACATATAAAAAGTTTTCCAAAAATATTTATGGAAAATATTTTACACCACGTAAAGAATTTTATTTGTTGTATCAGAGAACATATACTATCGGGAAATATGGATAAAAGTTACAAGAACTTGGAAATTACTTTAGTGCAAAATATCAAAAATACTTTTAATACTATAGTTACACAACAATGGAATTCATGAGTTATTTAAACTTTTGGAGATAAAGTAATAATTACTTAAATCAATCTGGATATTGTGAAGTGAACTTACCATATTTAGTTTGGAACAGTCATCGAATTTTTGTGTTACAATGTGAAATATCAAAGCATGCATAGTTTTGGCATCAGAAGTGTGATCAACAATGTTGTACCAGAAGAAAAAGACATTCTCTTTTGAAGAAATTTCTTTTCATAAATATTGTCTTAAATTTATTTATTTTTACTAACTTTTATCATAATTTTTATAAAATAGAAAAGGGTAGGAACATAAGACATCAAATTATTTACTCACTTAGTAATTAATTATTAAAAAAAATCTTTAATAATTTTAAAAGAAAAGTTTAATATTTTAAAGTATGATGATGTGGAATGAGTGATATTTAAATAATGTTATTTAGTTTGTGATCCAGAAATATTAATGGAACAATCGACAATGAAGATGTATTTATTATTGATGGTAATAATTATAAAAGTATTGATCATTTTCTTATGTATTTTATTATTGTATATTTAGTGTAGATGTATGAAATGAGTATGAAAAACACAATACATACACATAGCTTATAATTTGTTTATTCATGTTAAAAATATGCATACTTTTAATAATATTATAAGTACATTTTAATATAAGGGAAATATAAGTATATGATTATATTATAATGGAATTTAAGGTTTATTTTAAGTGATAAAAATAATAAACTGGGATATCAATACTGATTGTTTGTATTTATGTTTAAAGTTACTAAGGGATAAAATAATCTTTTCTTATCGATTGGTTAGATGATTATTTTGAATATGAATTTATTTATTGTTATAAGAATGTAGGAATAGATTGAGCAATGTAAGCTTGGTATTAAGTTAAATGGGACCAAGATAATATTTTAGGTAGGATTTGTTTGTATCAGAATAAGTATAGCCGATAGTGGTTAGTGTGCAAGTATAGATAACTTAACCCTATAGCTTGTACATGTTCATTGTAATGTTATTTTTTGTATATTGAAATTCTAATGTTCCATAGAGCTGAATAAATAGCTTGGACATTATGTTTATTAGTAGAGGTGATAAACTAAAATAGTCATACCTTATTTATGATACACTGTGACCATGATAGTTATTTAATAGAAGTACTATTAAATTAAAATCTTATTTATTCCATATACCTACTTGTGTTTACTATCGTATTGCTTGAATTGCATCGTAAAAGATAGTATTTTAAAATATGAAATGATGAATAAGTTTAAAATGCAGAATTGTTATTAAAAAAAATAAGATGGGTTATATTGTTTTAAAAGTAAGGATATGAGTAAGGGTAAAGAGTACAAGATTATAACTTGTTAATAAGGAATCATAAAACTTTTTATATTTGGGACTCATTATTATTTATTACAAATAAATAAATGATGAATGAAATGTGTTTTTCTAAAGATATTATTTATTCATTAAGTTTTAAAGAAATTCAATGTTAATGCATATTTTTACAAGTAAAAGAAATATATATAAATCACATTTGAAGAATATAAGTGATCATAATTTTATATAAAAATTATTTTATAATAAGAATACACATCAATACCTACATTTTATTTGACATTATATTGATGAGTAATAAGCAGTCTAGATTAATGGATATGTTATTAGTTAAGATTATTTACATTATGAATAGGTTAGGAATAATTATATGAGATAATAAAAGTATTTTAAAACCAAATAATAAATAATAAAGGTATATTAAATTAATAATTTAAATAATATTTTTGCAATGTAATAATTTAAAAAGAAACTTAATGGAGGCCATAAAGATATTATGGTAATATTCTAATAATAAGAATTTTATAAAGCATTTTTTTTTTGTATCTAATTTTTTTTTATTTAATTCTTTTTTTTTTTTTTTTTGTGAGATTACCTAAATGAGAATAAGACAAAGTTCATTCATATTGTATATACTGTATATAATTTATTGTTAAAGTTTATTAATAAATTTGTTAAGTTTTGTTACAAATCTTGGTGTAGACTGAGTTTCTTCACATCACAATTACATAATCACAGATAATTAGAATTAAGACATAATATTTGCACAACATAAATAAAGTTATTATTTAAGAGTTATAATGTTTTATTGATATGAGTTTCATTAAAGAAATTTTCATTTATTATATTATTATGATGGTCATAGAATAACCACAGAATATTTACACAGAATTATATTATTAGTGATTGCCACATATTCTCAGATTATAAGATCATACCATATATGTTTGTTTAAGATGTCATATGGATAATAGAAGATTTCATTATATTGTTATTGTTTGTTATACTTACAAGTAGAAAAGACATGAGATCAAATTATAAATTGAAGATTAATATTATTATTTTATTATTGTTAGTATTAATTAGATGAAGTTAGGAGTGATATTAAATCCCTTATCATACATACTTAATTACAAAAGTTATAATTATGTTGGAATTATTTTAAAAGAACCTGAGATAATTTGAGTTAAATCAATTTTATAAAGATATTCAGATTAATTTATTAAGAGTCATTTACTTAATTAATTTTGATTAAAGACGTAGAAGTAATATAGATTTATGGTTTAAGTAGTAAGAGTTAAGATAGTATTCTTATGCCATTGAGGTGATATCCTGTGGGATATTGGCTCAATATATTCATTTTACCATTTGTAAACTCATTTCATAATCTCATGATTTTCATTAGATATTTATTTATTTAATTTATAAAACAGAACTATATTATTATTTATTAGTTAAGGCTAGTTTAATGATTGATAGTATTAAAGAATTTGTTATTATTGATTGGATACATTTTAGATGAACATAATTATTTATCTGAGCTAGATCAATTTATTGTTATTACATATTTCCTATAAGTGAGGGTACAATATATATATATATTGAAACAGATATACTGTTCCCCCGTGTATATATATTCAAAAGATCCCCCCCCCCCTCATTTAAAAATACTGGCATGATTTGTTGTTAGAAAAGAAAAGACTTAATAATGGTTGAGGAAAACTAAAAATTTGAAGAAACAAAGGAATCATGAAAATTGACAGCAATGAAAAAAGAAAGTTAATTTGGTCAAATTAAAAATAAAAAAAGACACAACAAATACGTTAAATCTGCAATTAAAAGAAAGTATAAATCTTTCTTTATTAAAATTCATCAATCCAAAAAAAAGGAAATCAATAAAGTAAAAAAGAAAAAAATATATTTAAACATTAAAAAAAGATAAGTTTATTTTGTATTGCAGAAAAATAATTTGTAAGGCAAAATAACTTAGGTGTTAAACCAATGCCTTTAGGCAAAGAAATGTAAAATTAATTGGAATTCGAAAACACATAGCCAGATACTTAAAACGGTCTTCTACTGCCAAAAAGAATAGCCAATGAGCTGGGGGAAATGGCACGAACGTGGATGAAAACCTACTACCAAGAACAATTAAAGCAGGCCTCATGTAAAGAGAATCCATTCTGATAAGCAGAAAGTATAAATAGCTTGAAAAATTTGGATTATCAGTCAGAGAGAATAATTTTTATTATTATCGTCGGTTAAGTAGTTTTTCTTTTGAGAAGTCATATTGAATAAAAGCAGCAGGGAAAGTGCAAAATATTTGGAAAATTCGGATTATCAGAGAGTATTTATTTTTATCAGTTTTACTAAGTAAAGCAAGATAGAAAAATCAAAACTTAACCATGAAAAAACAATATAACATGGGCGGTTGACCTGCGTTTTCCTCTTCATCCACAATCCTGAAGTAAGCTCCAGCCTGTCTACTGTGCCATTCATTAAGCCCCATGGGTATTGAAAGAGAACAACAAGTAATAAGGTAAGAATTAAAAAATAGTAGCAATTCAATTATTAATGCTATGATAAAAATTTTAATAAAAGAAAAAAATTAATGGAGAAAATACGAAAACGTTAATTGTATTCTATATTTCAAAGTATAAAATAAAACTGCTAATGAATTTATGTATAAAAATATACGTTTGCAGCAGACCAAGTAAATATTTATGTTAGAATAATTAAATGCTGTATAAATTATAAATGCTTCAACTGCATATTACTTCTATCTGGATAATATAATAAAGTTTATGTGTATGAATATACCTCTATATTTGACTAAATTATAAATGCTTCAACTGCATATTATTTCTATCTGGATAATATAATAAAGTTTATGTGTATGAATATACCTCTATATTTGACTAAATAATAAATGCTTCAATTGCATATTACTTCTATCTGGATAATATAATAAAGTTTATGTGTAGGAATATACCTCTATATTTGACTAAATTATAAATGCTTCAACTGCATATTACTTCTATCTGGATAATATAATAAAGTTTATGTGTATGAATATACCTCTATATTTGACTAAATAATAAATGCTTCAACTGCATATTACTTCTATCTGGATAATATAATAAAGTTTATGTGTATGAATATACCTCTATATTTGACTAAATTATAAATGCTTCAACTGCATATTACTTCTATCTGGATAATATAATAAAGTTTATGTGTATGAATATACCTCTATATTTGACTAAATTATAAATGCTTTAACTGCATATTACTTCTATCTGGATAATATAATAAAGTTTATGTGTATGAATATACCTCTATATTTGACTAAATTATAAATGCTTCAACTGCATATTACTTCTATCTGGATAATATAATAAAGTTTATGTGTATTAATATACCTCTATATCTGACTAAATTATAAATGCTTCAACTGCATATTACTTCTATCTGGATAATGTAATAAAGTTTATGTGTATGAATATACCTCTATATTTGACTAAATTATAAATGCTTCAACTGCATATTACTTCTATCTGGATAATATAATAAAGTTTATGTGTGTGAATATACCTCTATATTTGACTAAATTATAAATGCTTCAACTGCATATTACTTCTATCTGGGTTTAATAAATTTAATGAAATACTAATGGACTGCAAATAAAATAACTTAAGGTTAACTGGAACTCTGAATGAGACACCAAAAGTAAATTGTTAAAGAACGTGCATTCTCTAATTCCTATTGTACTATTATTGAATGTATACTAAGATACACAGTGGACTGCAAACAAAATATTTGTTAAATTAAGTGGAACTCTGCATCAGATGCTATCAGTTGTCTTCATTACTCTCTATGTTATCTCAATTTGACACATTCCTCTCTGTGAATTAATTATGTAACTAAAGATGTAAATTGTTAAAAGAACTATGAAAGGACTTTATTATACTCTCAACAAGTTACATTCTTTAAGTTATACTGAAGTATACCAAAGAAATCCAATGGACCAGAAATGAATAAAACAATGAATCTTCACATGTATATGAAGGAACTTTATTAGAAGAACTTGCAAATTAATTTGTTAAATAAATTTATTGTTACTTAAAATTAATCTTAGTTATCCAGCTGTTCAATTCTATTTTGTTTTATTGCATCACTCATCAGTCATTGCATTTGTTCATGAGAATCTCATGCCTCCTGAGCTACGTCTGGCATAACTAGACCTAGGTAAGTCAGATTGTAGTGAGATGGAACTCTAGTGGCGCCGTTTGGAAAACCAAACATATAAATGTCTAGATGCTTCCAGCCTCTGTGGTACTACATCCTCTGATGAGCAGGAAATATTGTTGTAGGGGGGGGGTAACATCTGCAT
The DNA here is from genome assembly GCA_028023455.1 of Epiperipatus broadwayi. Taxonomy (NCBI): domain Eukaryota; kingdom Metazoa; phylum Onychophora; class Udeonychophora; order Euonychophora; family Peripatidae; genus Epiperipatus; species Epiperipatus broadwayi. Next base: position 4,419,330 of record JAQFVV010012449.1, read on the forward strand.
TGGGTAATGCCAATTGATAGTTCCTTCCTGCAACATGCTCATCAGGAAATTGTTACAACTGAAGTAATAAAAGGGTTGTATGGTGGTCCGGTTACAATATATATAAAATTTAAATAGATAATATTAAATAGTGCTATCACACTTTGGACAAGTGTAAAGTCATAAATCTACAAGTTATTATTTAAATAGATATATAGTGTCTATATTAAACCTAATGTAATTAAAAGGGAATTGAAATCCACTAAATCTTAAACAACTGATACACAGGATTACAAACAGATAAATAATATCCAATATACAAATTTCACATTGAATTAGCAGCACTCATCAGTTGGTTCAGATATCTCTCACACATATATGCTTCCACTGCTCAGTTTATATTAAGATAGCCAATGTTCAAAATTTAATGGACAAGCTTCAACTTCCTTCTCCATGCTCCAATACTTCAGCCATCCATTATCATTGAAAATCTGAGGTTGGAATGTTCAAATCCATGTTAATTCAAATATCATTGTATATATGTGTGGACAATGATGATTTGGACCAACAGATGAGTGTGGTTCAGCACAAAATATGTATATTGGAGATCATTTATCTTTATTATATGAAGGTGGTCATGTGTTTCAGTTGGATAAGATAGAATGGATAGTTCTCTTCAAACTTTAATAGACAAGTTTCAATCTTCCTTCTCCATACTCCAACTCTTCAGCTATCCATATCATTAAAAACCAGAGAATGGAATGTTCAAAGTTCATGTTGATTCAAATATTATTGTATATATGTGTGGAAGATGGTGATCTGGACCAACAAGTGAGTGTGGTTTGGCACAAAATATGTATATTGGAGATCATTTATCTTTATTACCTGAACCCAAGTCCCTTCTAATTATATATATATTGTAATCTTTAACTTTGACAGTAAAGTTAAATTTCCAATCACCTAATTGTTTAAGTGTATATAAAAAAAATTTCAATAAGTTAATTTCATATTACAAGCCAAATTATCAGAGGATGATATTTCAATATTAATTTATCCTTTAAGTCATTTTTAAGAACTTTTATAAGTCTTAGTTGTATTAAAAATCATTTTTACATGTTTAGTGTAGTGCTTTAAACCCATCTATAATTGTAAATGATTTCAAATTACTTAACTTAGGAATATTTTTACCCTGTATAATAGTGAATTAATGTTAAGGGCTATTAAAAGGTGTATTTTTATTAATTTTAATTATAATAAAGATTCAGTCAGTGAATAAGTTTTAAGTTAGTAAATTAAAGAGATAGGAATTAATTTATTATTAAAAGTTATTAATTTTGAATAAACAAGCATTAATCAAACATGTGTGTGTGCTTAGTGTAAATTTTATTTTTTCACATCCTTGTTTGCAATATTAAAAAATTATTCCTAAATTCGTTTATTTAAAAGTCTTTAAATACTCTGGAAACTTGCACCTATTAAATAGTGTGTAATATTATTAAAAAGAGTAATGTAAACTAATGTTTTGTTAAAAATACAGTAATTTATTATATATTTTGTTTTATTTTCATTGTAATATTTTTTTAATTTTAGAAATAATTGTTTTAAAATGTAACATTCTTTTTAATTAATGTCTAGAAAATTATGTAAATGAATGTATTTTTAGCCTTCTTTCCCAGAATACTAATTAATTTTTTAAGTATAATAAATTAAGTAAAGTAGGAGGTGATTTAGATGAAATTTTAATTATCAAAATTAATCACATGATCAGGAGTATAAAAGATAAAGACCTGCATACAATTGCTTACTTACTTGTTACTTCTTTCTTTAAAATTTTTTTACTGGAAAAAATTTACTTGATTAATTAATTTTATTCAGTTTAATTGCTTATAATATTTTTTTTATTTTACTTAAAGTTAAACACGTATTGCTAATTTAATTTTCATCTAGGTGCTAAAATTCAAGCTAAAGTTTATTAAGAAGTCTGAAATTTATATTGTTTTTAAACATGATGGGAAGTTTAAATAAATATTTTTCAACAATTGATCAATTATTTTTATGCAAAATTGGTAATTTGAGAGAATTTTCTATGGCTCAACATGCTTATGTAAGGACATTTATTGATTCTTATTTCCTTATTTACAATAAACTATATTATCAGTTCAACATTCTTTATGCAATAATATGAAGACTGATAAAGACTTTGTACTCTTTTGGTATGACCTAATATTTCTTAATAGTTTTAAAATATATTAACTTAAATATTAGTAGATACTGAAAACAATAAGAAGTTTGTTAAGACTTTAAACATTTATTCCTCAGCAATGTATATTTATTTTAATATTGTCATATCTTTAATATTGGTTTTCTTTTCATTTTTCCATAAATAGTTTATTTGAATTCCTGAAGGCAGAACCTATTTACTGGTAAATGGAATTTAATAAATAATCTACTTGAATTTCAAAATATTTTAATTATTTATTGTTATTTTAGTGGTGGAATAAAAATGTGCTCATGAAAATTTTTCTTATATTTATTTCAGAATGGAGATAGGGAAATGTTTCTTAAGTCTATGAAATTAAAATTGATCTATTTTTTCATCTGAAAATTATTACCTGGCTATTTACTTTAAAATTAATATTCTATGATAGTAAAAGAAGATTTATTTTAAATTTATTGCTAGTATTTTCATTTAATTATGGTCTGCACTAAATAACTGGAACAGTTATATACTCTTTAAAAGAAATTTAAAATAGTCTTTAGACCATTATTATTCAAGTTTATTATGCAATTAAATTTATTACAAGTCTGCTCTATTATGTATCTCATTGTTATTGTTATCATTTGTATAATTAATAGTTTTAAAAATCTATTCATAAATAAAAATGTGTTATATCCAAAGAATATCTATGCTCCTGTATATCTGTTATTAATTATATTTTCCAAGGAATTAATAAAATAATAGGATATTGTACAAAAGGTTGCTGGTGCCTTATTTAAATATTCTTCATGAAAAATTGAACGACCATTAATTATATCATAAATGTTAGTAAAGTTACTTTATAAATAATGCACTGAGAAATTATTTTTATAGATTAAAAGTAATAATATTACCAATTTTATTTGTCCTGAATAGTGGAATACCAAATAAAAATTGTTAATTGTTTTCATATATTTGTCTCTTTTAACCCACAGTAATCCTTCAAAGCTGATATAATAATTGAGTGGATTATTATTATTATTATTATTATTATTATTATTCATTAATAATCTATTGTAACGGTCAGAATCGTCTATCTCGCTAACACAATGCATAATTCAAACCCCAGACACTAAACTGAACATTCTAGGAGGGGTTGCCTTCTAGATATACTAAGTTCGAATCTAAAGTCCAAATTTCACAGCGCCACCTGCGTGATAACGCATCTGATGCTACAACTAGTATAACCTTTTACCGGTGCCTGGTGGTCAGGGAGAAACAAAAGACTCTATACTAAGATAAGTTTGGGTGGCTAATTAACGTCTATGGATTTACAAAAGAAATGCAGAAAATATATATATATAGACCGAGACAGTGATAGGAATCAAATAAAATAAGAGATCACATTTAGTTTTAAATAATTTCACACAATTTATTTATATAAATATATATATAACGCCACTGTCTGCTTATATGAGACAGGGACGCGTATTAAAGAATTGTTGGCATTTATATTTCAGTAATGACAAAAGGTTTTAAAACAGAGTGATATATTCTATTCCTCGGGCTAATAGCGTTACGATAATGTGCTTGACAAGATAGGAACATGTGCAAGGTGCTTTGAGTAAATAGACAAGTTTAAGATAATATTTGAAATTGAATGTTCTAAAATATTTATTGATTTCGAGAATAGTGCGGACTAAAGCTTACTAAGCAAACGTGGGAATGGGATCAAAGCATTTATTTGAGAATAATAATAATAGATTTGTATTGGGAGGTCAGTATTGCTGATAGTGAATTTAGAAAGTTGGAGGGTGTGACTCGTTTAAGTCACGGATGCTTTGTAAAATAAATATAAAATGAAACAATATTGAAGATCCGGAATAATTACGGAGGGCATCTCGCCGCTAACCCGTAGGAAAGTATTTTGACGAACAGCCGAAACTTAGCGATTGTGTGACGATTGCGTTTAATTCCCAGGGATGTCATTGGTGAACACCCTCTGCCTGGAAACTTGCAATAAGCGAAAAGAACGGACTTTGCCGTGTAAAGAATCCTTGGAAAAATAAAACAAAGCGGTCTCAACAACCAATTCATGTACCAGCAATACGAGACTAGTGTATATAAAAACATACTAAATGGGTTTTACTTGGATTAAGAGAAATGCCCAATCAAATTCCCCGAAATTCATTTAAGAGGGTCCGCACATTCTCGACGTCAATGATGAACTTTATAATGAAAGTAGAACACGGTAATTAAAATAGGAAAATGCATGCTTGCGGGTTTGAAAAGTAAGTATAGATTTATATACGCAATCATGCATTTGGGGACACATTTAATCATTGACTTCGCACATACTCTTATATTAGATTAAAATCAATAACATGTAGATTTTAAACTATGTGATTATGTTACATTAAAGAAAAGAATCGCCCTCGAACGAGTGATTTGCAAGACAATAAAATTGGAAAATTATAAATTTAAAATATGCCTTAATAGCGGCATCTTATTTTCAATAGAGGGAATAGTTCACTCGGTCAAAGACGATTCTGACACATTATCATAATAAAATAAAAGAAAGCTTTATAAATAGAAAATATTAACCCAAAAATAGAGAGCAAAATGTTGAGCATATTTAAACACACAAAATAAATACACAATGAAGTTGTGAAATATAAGAAAACAATGTTAAATAGCTATAGCATGTTAGTTAGGAATCACAAGAGCTCTTGGGTTAATTTAGGTTACCTCTGGAGAAGCATTTGCAGGTAGATGTTCGGCAGGTTTTATAATTCAGCAGCAAAATCTGGAATGTTCATATTTTGGCAGCGGCAGTAGCAGTTCCGGGATCCGTGTGATAATTTCTGATGGTATGGAGCAGCGGCTGGCTATTCCGAGGGGACATAGTCATCGTAAACGCCTCTACTCGGACATGTCAAGGTTAGCAAATTATTAGAATTTTAGAACAACTCAGAATTCTTTAGAAGCTTAGAATGGAGAACAAAAGGAAAACATCCTTTTTATAGTAAAATTTAACAATAGATTTGTCCTGGAGCGTACAAAATTATTGGACTTATCTGCTGTAATTAAATCTATCCGAATGTCTAAAGGAATTCAACATTAATTAATTTCTTTTGTTAACTTCCCCATCGACATTCGAATTACAAACTAGATTTAATTAAAATTACTGCTACTAATTAAAGAAAACTTAAGTGGACAGCTGCTGTTTTTAGATAAACTTATATAATTAAACTATTGTCCCTCATTTATTTTAACAGAAATATTTGGGATGATTTTTATTAAATAAAACGAAAATTATTTTATTTTAAATTGTAATATTTGAATCTATCTACTAAACGAATATTTACTAAATGAATTTTATTTTAAATCAAAATATATTACGACGGTAATATATTTGTAAATAGATCCAAACAAAATAACTAACAATTTATAATTTTGATATGTTTTAAAATGGATATCATAGTGTGTGCGCAATTACGACTTATATAACTTACTTTTTAATAAATGTGAATTATGTGAACAAATACATAATTCATAATATTTTATTTTATTTGGGAATAAGTTATATATAATACGAGCATTGTGCTCGTGGTTTAAAATTGGGCGGGATTTTCGGTATATAAGTGTATTTCAGACACACTACGATAGAGGGTAGGAAGTAGGTGAGAAAAGGTGAAACGAAGATCTGCAAAGCAGACCTTACTGTTTCACTATATCCAACTTTGTTATTAAACAATATTTTTATCATTTTGCTTCATTGTTGATCAAAAGTATTCCAAATTATAATATATCCATTAATTTTGAAGAGAAATTTTAATTGCACAATACTTATTCCATGTTAGATTTTAAATTAATTTCAAAGAGAGATTTGTGTTCAATTCATTTACTCAATCTCCTGGGAAATCCTTATAAAAAATGAGGGAATAAATCCTTTCATCTAACTTATTCATTTAGCAATCTATGTTTTTTTCTTGATCACTTAAAACATATGATTATTATTACAATTCAGTTTTAAAAATTGAAAATTTGAAAACATGTGTTATTTACTTCAATGTATTCTTTTTCTTCTTTCCTTGTCCAAAATTGCATTCTTTTATCAAGTCGACATTTTATGAACTTAGTCCATGATATTCATGTTTTACAACTTTAAATAAAATTATTGATGTATATATACATTACATAAACTTTTGGATAGTTTAGTTATTGAGATAAAAAAAATGAGTCTAAACTAAGATCAGGATATTAGTTAGTTTCCTCTTGATATGTCATACTTATGTCATTATTCTAAATACTGTTGCCATAATATTCTATGCTATATTCTTTAATATCACTCACTTCCATATTTTTTCCTATTATTATATAACCATATATCCACTCAATAAAAGTTCATACAAATACATCACCATTCCATAATGTTAAAATCTTTTTTTAAAACATTATAAAAATAAATTTTATAATATGTTTTAAAAATAAGTAAAAAAATACATAATATCACAAATTAAAAATATAAAATACATTTTAAAACCCCCATATTAAATCATATTTTAAATAAAATAGACATTTCTTCTTATTCATCTATTTTAAATACTATAATTACCCACTTTAAATGAACTAAATATTTTAAAACAATATTTTAAATACTTATAATTTTAATACTGTCTAATCATATTAACATATACATACACAAACATGAATATACATACTTTAACAATAATTTAAACTTTTATTTGTTTATGTTTACATATTTTTCAAATGTATGAAAGTCAACAATACTTTATTTTATTATTACTATCATATAAAACCATTTATATATCTCTATTAATTTATATCTCTAACATAATAATATAAGTTGTTAATTTTATTATATCATTCTACGAATAAAAACAAATTTTTAATTTTAAAATTTTTACTATCAGATAACATAGAATAATATTTTGATACATCCCTTATTGGAAATATATATATATAATCATGTTTTTTTACATTACTATGTCTTATCAAAAATAATCTATTTTAATTATTTTTAAAAATTAATTTAAATAATTTTAGAAATAAAATAAAATAAATAAACTAACAAAATTTTTATGTAAGCAAATTTAAACTTAAGTCCTAACATTACAGTACTATGAAAAGCAAAATCATATTTAAACAAAAGAAAACAGTCCTGGTAAAAATTAAAATTTAGAGATAGAATGAAGCTTTCACATCTACTCTATTTTATTCCAAGACTTCCTAGAAAGTGTTGTGAATAAGCAAAATATAATCGTTTACACTTTGTTTATTAAATAATTTAAAAATATTTGGGCAGCTTTATTGTTTAGGAATCCATTAGAAGTTTGAGTGTCACAAAGATCAGAACTGAAATCAATCCATTTCCAGTCTGTTACTCTATTATTGCAGTGAACCATATAGGGCATTTTATTTAAAATCCTTTATAGTAGAATCATCATAAACTTCCTTCAATAAAATATTCAAAATGCACACATTTTATACATACACACACAAGTAGAAAAACCTTAATATACTTCATACATCTACATGCCATAATTTGAAAATTATTACAATATATAGAGAATGTTTTTCTATTAAGAATCAAAACAATTTTTTAACTTATTAATATTGTGCTACAATGGCCTTCAATGAAAGAAAACCAGAGAAATTACTGTAATTATGTTTTGTTAAATTCACTTGTACAACCATCTATTGAGATATATTATGTAAAAATAGCAAACTCACATATTTCTAATAATGGTTTTTTTTTTAATTTTAAAAAAATCTGTATAGTGAGTAACAACAAGGAAGGAATATTTTAGTCCTGCCTCTAAATCTTAGACTAAGATAATTTGCAAGATTTTTTCAAAAAATTTCTTGGACTAACTCACTTTACTTTTTTTGCAAAGATTGATGGTTGTTATTGATATTGGGATTGTCTAAGTTTTGATAGTTTTTTAATGATTTCTTATTTTATATACATGTGTTTTATTTCAAAAATTAAAGATAATAACTTCCAGCTTAATATCAATCCTTCCACATTTGACTTTTTCACTAGATACATTTAATATGAATTTCAGTTAATGGTTCACATTTTAATTTTTATGTTAAAACCTTCATTTAATATTATAAATCAATATAATTGGGTATGATTTGTTTCAATTTTAAATTTACAAATAAAAAAATGTCTGCAAAATTATATTTGAATGTTCTAAATATATATATATATATTACATTTGCTGGTTCTTTATCATAATGCTATTGTAAAAAATTTAAAAAAATAACATTTGTTGAATCAAATCGAATATTTAAACCTAAATGGATTATTATAAAATCATAACAATCTATGAAATAATTGTTTGAAATTAATAATTTGTATTTATATTTATTAAATTATCACAAAAATTCAGAATCACTGCTGTTTGACAACTATCTGCAAGAATGTCAAGATTGTAATTTTTACTGCTTGTGATATATAACATTGGTTCAACTTTCTTCACTTGTATTTTAATAAGAAATATATTTTTAAAAAAATCTAAGCGGAAACATAAATATATTTTATTTTTAATAATTTTACTGAATATATTTTGCAAAAATAATTACAAATGATTAAATACATTACAAAATTATATACCCTCTCCCTTTTGCTTTAAAAATTGATTAGGTAGTTCTTGATATTCCTATTTTAAAAAATCAACCAATCAGTAACCTCAAGTTTATTGGGGCTCTGAGCCTAAGATAATTTTAATTTAACTTTTTAGTGCAAAATAATCATAAATAGTTAGTAAAAATATATAAAATAGTGATTTAAAGTACTGTCATAATACTCCATGACAAACTGTATTTAATAACCAGTATGGTAAAAAACGTTCTGATTACACTGCCTTATGAAACTGATCACTTTTACATCGTTACCAATGTAGTGTTAGGAACTTAGGAGATATTTTAAAAATTATAAAGCAATTTTAATATTTTAAAGCAGAATTTAATAGATTTATTAGAGATTAATATTTATTCATTCATGTTTTAAAAACAAATTTCAATCAAAAAAGATTTTGTTCACTTTCAAAAGTCACCTTGCTCTTTCCAACCATTCAATAATGAAAGCATCCTTTGTTCTCATTATGAAGTCTTTTTTTTTTCAATATTTACAAAATTCAAATATGATTTGATATTTTTTCCATTTATAAACATATATTTCTATCAAATAGAATCCAATTTATTGAATTCTGATATAGAATAACAGTTTAATAATAAAATTAAAAGTTGAAATACAGAAAATTGTCATCAGAAAAAACACTAAACAGTCACAATGAGGAAAGTTAAAAATATTACCATATAATATTACTATTATTTTTTTATTATTAATATTTTATTTATTTTATATTTATTAGCTCAATGAATTAACTTATTTTTATAAATAAAAAAAAAAACAATAAAAAACATCTAAATATTTTTTTAAAAAATTTCCTAAAAACAGTTTTCTTTGTTTGCTTCTTCTTAATTTAGCAATGATCTTTTATTTCAATCCCTAAACTTTATTAGTCATTGGTTTAAAAAGAATAAAAATTAGAAAGACAATAAGAATGTCAAAAAATAAATGCAGTGATAATTTTTTGATACAGTAAGTGGGAAGGAGTAATACTATAGTTAAGCAATTTAATTGCATATATTAAAATTAAATATATGCTCACATTTTTTTCAAGTAATAATTAGATGAAAACTAATGATGATAAAATTCAAAGAGATATCTATATGATTTTGATTACTATAACTTCAAGCACATTAATCACACTATCAAAATATTAAAATTTTGCTTTGTATTTTTCTTTATTTATTATGCTACTTTTTTTTAATTGGATAGATAGGATTAGTGAATGTTGATACAGTTAATGCCACAGTCCTCCTGCACATTATTTCAAACATCATGTAAGATTCTGATAATATCAGATTTAGCTGAAACATTATTCCCAGTTAAAAAACTTCTACTTAGCCAAAGTCATAATATATTATGAGGTATATTAATTAAGTCAACAAATTGATATATTTTATTTTCAGATTTTTTTTCTCAGTTGTATTCTTGAAATTAATTTTTATTTTCTACTTTCAGAATGCATTTTTCACTCTAGACATAAATTCAATAAATGAAATTAATCTATTAAAAAAAAAAACTTAAAACAAATAAACAAAAATGATGAATAAATATAAATTATCAGTAACTGTAGGTTATAAAAATATTTAGAAATGAATAAATATTTCAAAATTTAATATTTTTCATATGTATTTTATGTAAATAAACATTTATTTTATATAGCGTATGATTACAATTGTATACATTCAAATATCAGCCTTTTAAGCCCATTGTGCATACGTTTTGCAAGTGTTAATAATAAATGAATACTTTCTCACCAATACAAGATATGTATTTTATTAAAAGCATAATTTTAAAAAATAAAAACTCTCTTTAAAAAATTAAAATCGAACTTATAAAAAAAAAAAATTAATGAAATATTTGAACAAGTAGTTTTTGCAGCCTTTTGAGAAAAACATTTTTCTTAATGTTTTTTAAAAAATTACAAAAAACCAGTAAAAATTGAAATATGACATCTATATGTTTAGAATTAATAAAAATAAATAATAATAAAAATACATAGATTTCATACAAAATTATTGTTTCATTTTCACATTGTAAACAAAAGACAATGTGGTACATGTTAGCTAGGTCAATATGATTAAGTCTTGCCATATTATTCTTGTTGGCTGAAAATTCAATGGAAAAAAATATTTTACTGTATTATCATTGATTTTTTTTATCCTCAATAGCTTCTGACATTTAATTCATAAATAATAATAAACAGCCATTCCAATTGCAAAAAAAAAAAAAAAAGGGAAAGAGAAGGAAAAAACTTTAAAAATGAGTTTTAGGATAATTAGACAAATCAATCTGTAAAACAAAAATATGCTCATATATAGAACATATTGGTCCATTTTTCTATTAACTTAATAATTTAGAGTGTGTTTTAATTTCCTCAGCAGAAATCTTTTCTTCAATATATTCTATTCTCTGTCATATTTTTTCAATGGAAACAAATGGCATTGCATTTCTTTAGAATGACTTTTAAATAATCCTCATAATAGAAACAAAGTCTACTTCTCTTATAAAGTCTGTGCTCAAGTTCATCATAAAAAACCATTTTAGGAAATCTTCCTTTGTTTATTTATTTTACTTATCCATTTCAATGAAAAAGAAATTTTCTAATACTGAATTCAGTATTATTACATCCAGCAATCTGATGAATATATTGATTGGTTTTATGATTTTTCCATTGTATTTTTTAAATTTTATGGAGCAGCATTAAATGAAACTTTTCTAACAACTTTATATTGTTCCAATGATGAGTTCAAGTTTCACTTCCATATAATAAATTAGATAGAATAGCAGTTTTACATACAACTTGCAGTAATTATTCCCTTGTTATGGAATATTCTAATTTTTCATTTGTTAAAAGCAAAAGCAATGCATTTCAGTCTATGTTGTGCCTTCAACATCTAAGCACAAATTTTTATTTATAAAATTACTAAGGTATTTAAACTAGTTTACAATCTTAAGTTGTAATATTTACTAAGGCTGTAACCTTAGGAATAAGTGTCTGAAAAATTCGAAGGTAGGGACCTCTACAGGTCTTAAACACAAGCTTACACTATGAAGAAAAGAGGGATTCTTTTCTTCATAGCGTAAGCTTGTGTTTAAGATCTGTAGAGGTCCCTACCTTTGAATTTTTCAGACGCTTATTCCTAAGGTTACAGCCTTAGTAAATATTACTTATTATAATAATGTGCGTTTAATAAAATTTATAATTACAATCTTAAGTTGATAAGCACCCAAGCTAAAAGTTTCTGAGGATTTTTCTTCCATTTGATAACTTGAGTTTTTTTAACATTAATTAATAAACCAGGATCTTTATAATTTGCATTCAAGATTGTAAAAACATTCTGTAAATAACCTTTGAAATTGTTAAAAATAGCACAATCATCAGAATCCAAAAAAATAAATTTCTTGTTTTGTTTAATTTTTAATTGATTCAATTTAAAAATTCCAAAATCAAAAACTGTATTGTTTCTTGATCTCTGTTTCATTAAGCCACCCTGACATGTTACATCTGATAACAGAGTAACATTAGTTCATAGCTTATTTTATTTTCCTACTTAGATAAGATATATCAAAATTAATTTCTAGAAATAACTTCATTGGAAAGCTAGCTAACACTAAATAATTTAATGATAGCTTCTTTAGTATTAGCATATTCTCTGGTGAATATCATGCATTCCTCCACCAGATATGAAAAAAATATAAGAACTGTTAAAACAGATCGAATTTACCAATGATTCAAGATATAATTTCACCATCAAACAACTTTTTAGCATTAGGATATACTTCTGGTGAATACTGTGCCATTGTTTAGATTAAAAGTTCCCACACTAAACTTCTGGATAATCAATTATATTACAATTAAAAATATTCTTGTAAACTCAGTCTATTTCTTCATCATGGCTTTCTATTCTTTCATATATTTCTTCATGAGATATAAGAATTTGCTTCAAAGAAAATGTAAAAAAGCTGTTAAGCAAATCCAATTTGTCAATAACTTAAGATATAGTTTCACCAACTAAGACTCATCTCAAGTCAAGTTTTTGCTTTTGAATGCTAAAAAAAAATTTACAATTAAAGAATTAGGGATCAAAATGAAAATTTAATAGCATTCCAAGCTGCATTTGATCCTCCTTTAAGCAACTGGGATCTCATCAAGAGATTCAGGATAATTCGTAATTCTTGCATTTCATAAATGAAATTTGTCAGCCACTGATATATTTACATGAGAGCAAAAACAAACTATGAACCAGATAGTTAACGACTGTCAAATCTATAGCCACAATGGAAAAATTGAAGAATTCAATAAAGCCAGTAGTAATTCTACTTCCTTATTAGAGTCTATATGGTTCCTTTATAATATTTTGTTAACAGTTAACCTATCAAAAAATTTATATCTCAATAAATAAATAATAGAAATAGCCCTTTAAAAAATGGTATAGAACTAATTTGGAATTCTGCAGGCAATTTAAAAAATAAGAAAGAAGTGTGAAGAGTTGATAAACAGAGCATTATATAAATTCGTGATTTATAATGATGAAGATAATGAATAATTAAACAATAAAGTGTAGAAAAAAGATCTAAACCTTTGTGATGTTTACTTTGAAAAAAAAAAGTAGTGTGATATTTTTAAAATAGCTTACTAAAATGAGTAGGTTAAAATAATATTTATTGAAGAAGAAACAATGAAGACTGAAAACAAAACAAAAAAGGCCTGGAAGATAATTTTTAACAAATAGTTGAAGGAATTCACGTACAAAATTAAATGTTGAATGTGTATATTGAAAGAAAAAAATAAACACGATGAGGTCTCGAAAATATTGAGATTCTATAACAAACTGCATAACCATAGAGGATAGAAAATAAAAGTAAATAATTAACAAAAATGATCAAATGTTATTACTTAGTGGTAAATCATATTTTATCACCAAGATACTCAGTCCCCCTTTGAGGAAACAATTTAATATATATATACTTAAATAATAAGTGTAAGTGTAGACTGGTTTCTAATGGTTATATATATACAGACATATATGTGACACAAATAATATGAGAATAAATCAGAAATGTTCATACATTTATATTCACTGAAAGTTCATTTTAGATATATAAAAACATACATATTTTCCTTTCTTATATAAAAATTGATATAAAACAGTTCTTTACATAATAATTAGAAACATTCAAGATTTGTCTTATTTTTAAAGTAATTGATTTTTTTATATATATAATATTACTTGCTTTTTAAAAAAATAAAAAAAATTATATAGTAAAATATAAAATTTTAATCATTTTCTTCCTTGATTTTAATTCTTCAATTAATATTTAGTCAAATAAAATATAAATGTTACAGAGTATTGATTTATTAATTACTAATTTAATTCTCTCCAGTTTATGATTAAGTAGAGTAAGAATTTTTAGCACTGAATATTATTTGTCAAAACAACAACAAAAAAAAGTTAAACAATAAGACATTTATTTAAAGAATATTAAATAAATTATCAGTCTAATTCCTCTTGCTTAAATATTATATATATAAACTAAAATAAAACCCAGTAACAGACTTGTTTAATTTTTTTAAAGTTTCAGTTAACAGTAATATTAAATTTTATTAAAATAAAAATGTCTGCATGTATATCTATTATAACAACTTTCCTAAGTTTTGCATCTAACATCGTTACAGATGATATTTCTAAAAATGTTTGACAATGCTATTTTTTTAAGATTTTTTTATTTATTTATATTCCTTTTATATATACTTTCTAAGTCTATTTAGAAGTGGAAATCAATATTTTTTTGATAAACTATTTGTTTATTTTATTTTTTGACATTTTATATGAATTCATGTTTATAAGTGCAATTTTATTTTTATGTTTATATTATGTGCCACATAATTATAAGTCAAATAAATATAAAAATATACAAGTATCTATCTTATGTAAATTGATGTTCTGTTAAATTATTGCGAATACTTTTTTTAATTCAAAATTTAAATAAAAATAATTAATTTTTATATTTATATTTATTGGTTGTTTGGAAAGAAATGTACTAAATCCAACATTGTTAGAATCACATTGGGCATATGAAATATGTGAGTGAAATTAGAAAATTTTAAATAATATAATCAAAAATAAATTAGTACAATAACTACTTTCTAAATTACAAATATATGAGATGGAGTATAGAAATATAAAATTAATTAAATGAAAAATTAAAATTCATTAATTATTACATTAATTAGTAAGAAATAATTGTTGAAATTCAAGGGTAAAAGATAGCGTATTCAACCCAATGTGCCAGGTATCATCGATTACAAATAATAAAAAAAAACTAAAATCCATTCTATATAGTGGTATATACATTTATTACTTTACTTTTAAATATTCTGAATCTCTTGGAAATCAACAATTAGATATTGTAAAGCAATTAATAAATTTTTAATTAATATTTAGCTTAATGGAAGGGAGGAAAAATATTTTAAAAAAATTAGAAATTTAATTTTACCTTTAAACCTTATATAAACATAATGTTATGTAAAATACAATTAGTCTTTTATTTTTTAGGATATTAATATAAATGTTATAATAAATAACAAAAATATCATATATAACAGCAATAGGCATCTGGTTTTATATCTTTTTCAAATGTTAAATATTTATTTTAACATTAACTCAATTTCAATACTGGAAATAAAATAACAACCATAACAAAATAAAAGCTAAATAAAACAGAATAAAATTATAAGGTGGAGATTCTAAACATTTCAAAGAATTAACTGTATAATGTAACAATATAAAAAATAAATAAAACATACTCTATACACCTTCATATACTACCTTATATAAAAATGAATGAAAAATTATATAAGCGGTAAATAGTATATATAAAGTTATATAGGATATGTTTTATTTATTCAGTATATTGTCATGTTATATAGTCAATTCTTTGAAATTTTATTTAATCTCTGTAACATAATTTTATTCTGTTTTATTTTGTTATTGTCATTTTACTACTAATAGATAATATTCTATCTGCAATAACTGATTAATATTAAAATAGATGTTTAATATGTGAAAAGAGCAAAACCCCATGTGACGAAAAAGTTTTTTATATATAATTATTAATATATATATATAGATGTAAATATTTTTATTATTTATTATAATTAATATAAAAAATAGCATAATGGACTTCATTAATTTTTAATTTTGGTAATATAAATTGCTTCATTTGTAGTAATAAGAGGTGGCTGATAAGAGTTAAAGTCATACAGGCTTGGTCAATGAAATCACTGATATAATTTGTCTTTGGTCTTAAATATATTTTAAAACAATAAGTTATGGTAAAATTAAAAATATTGGGAATTAGTACACATTTATACACAGAAAGACATACATATGTTTTCCAAGTTCATCATTATTATTATACTAAAATTTGGAATGAATTATATCAATAAACATATGTAATAAGCCACAATGTTTGACTTAATGTAATATTGAAAAGTATATTTTTAATTTTTATTCCTTTCAAAATGATGCTATAATCATATTCAGTGATTTTAAATTAAAAATAAAGTCTATCTCATTAAATTGAAAATTGTACTTGTTCTTAATAGAAAGCAATACTCAATATATATTTAATATTTAATAAAAATATATTTCATATTATATAATGTGGAGTACAGAACTGTAATCTGTGTTACACATCATATAATGTAATAGCAATTTCTCTAATATAATAAATATAGAAGAAAATCCTTCACAGAAAAAGCTGAACCTGAATTTTCAAAGATATGGGCATAATCATCCTTTTTTTTAAAAAAAAAAAAAACTTTTTTAAAACTATTGTTTTAAAACAATTCTGAACTCATTTATTAATGCATTGGGAAAATCCTTCAAAATTATTACATTCAAAGTATAGTTGTACATATTATTTTTAACAGAAATTTACATTCACATTTTATGAATGTTAATGATATAAAAAATTCTTAAAGCTAAGCTTTAGCAGTTTGCTATATAGTTTATAATACTAAAATGCTAAAACAAAGAATGTTAATAGATGTCAAAACAATAGTAAACAAGTTCTGATAATGGTCTGATGCCAGCTCTTGATCATATTATCTATCTTACATTTTCATCTAATCATATATATATATATTGAAACAGACATGTTGTTTCATATATATATATATATTGAAGTTTTTACCCCCATTTTAAAATGGTTTAAATTAAAATAAAAGCTGGTACCATTTCAGTGAATGAAATTTAGAAATAATAAATAATTAAAAATGATTTATAATCTTTTTTTCCCCATTCACGTTATAAAACAAGATGTGTGAAGTCAAATTCTTTGACAAAAAAAAGAAGAAAAAATCAATATTTGAAATCTACAGTTAAAAATTAAACAAATCTTTGTAATTAAAAACATTTGCAGTTTCAAATTAAAATGTTACCAATGTAATATGTTTATTTGCTAGAGCTGAATATTTTCCAAATTAAAGAACAGAAATGTTGTAATTAGTACATCAAGAATGATAGCATTACTTTCTTGCCTTCAGCAAAGGATGTAAACATGTTTTTGCAAACATGTTGGGTCAGCATGGGTGAGATCAAAGAGGATATTGAAAAACATTGTGGGAAATAGAAGTTATATAAATAGAGCCATCGATCAATTCCAGAAAGAGGCAATTGATTGATTTAAACAGTTGCTTTGCAGCAAATATCAGTTCAGTATTTAGTCATTCTACAGTGAAGAGTTTAAATAATCAGACCAACTAGGTTTGGAGCCACTGTGGCCAGTATTTAAAGAGGTGCAGCAGTTAAAGAGAAGCCCAAGGTTACCATAAACTGTAATGTGAAGAAATAGCTTATTTATATGGTAAACATTAAAATGTCTGGCTAGTAAGGAATAGCTCAATCTCCTTCCCACTCCATGGAAGAGAACATGAAAATGAAAAAATATGCCTGTGATCATATGTAAACCATTCAGCTCTAAAGACCAATACCCCTTTTAAAGTGAGGATTGTACCATTCAGCTCTTCCATCAACTTGAAGACCATCACGGAGATTTAAAAAGGTAATAAAACTCTAGTTAGTTATTAAAATATGTTTTATTAAGATTGGTGTAAGTGTGCTATGATGTAAGGATATTACCAATAATTATGCATACCCATTATTATATGAAAGTTGTATTGACATTTGAACTATTTAATAATATTTACACAAATGTGGTAAGAAAGCATTTCAAAAAGGGTAAAGTGAAAAGCTGTTATAAAGTTATTTAAAATAATTAGACAAAATGATGAAATATTCAAATCAAAGTTTAAAAAAACAGATGTTGTAATGGATAAAACTCCGTGTGTATATGAAACAATTATAAACTGAGTTAATCTCTTATTGAGAGAATAATGTAATTGATACCAGTGTTATTAGAATGAAGAAGATAAAACATATAAAGTTGTTAAATTGCAATTGCTAAAGAAATATTTTATATATGTGAGGATTAATTTAAAAGAGACATACCCCAATATATATATATATATATATACATTGTAAATGTTTAACTGAGAAAGGATTAATACTTTATATATGTGAGTTCGCATACAAAAAAGAACTTACATCTATATAAATAATCATACATGCAAATATATTCAAATATAATTATCAACTACTAAATAATAAATGAAAAGGATTGATCCAAATATAAATTGAACTGGCATAGGAGTATACTGACATATGCCTAAAATATGAACTTAGCCTTTGCAAAGATGGATAGATATATAGAGAAAACTATTATATTAATGAGGGATACTGTATGCATATCAGCAAGGAAATTAAGCATCAGAGAAGTTATCAATGGAATAGACTAATTGTTGCTGAACTGTTAATGGACTTTTTGAAGGAATTCTTATCCAAAGTACTGTTAGTTAAATAAATTGTTGTTACATAAAACTAACATTTGTTGTCAGTTTCATTTTGCATCATTCATCATCTGCGGGAGTAAGGTTGTAGTGAGCTAGAACTCTAGTGACGTCATTTAGAAAACCAAATAGATAAATGTCTAGCTGTTGTCAGTCTCTTTAATGCTACATCCTCTGATGAGCAGGAAATATTATTGTAGAAAGAGGGGTGACATCAGCCTTGAGTAATGTCAATCATTCTTTCCTTCCTGCAATATTCTCATCAGAAAATAAATGACCACCAGAGTAGATGAGGTCCCAATCCAGTTACTCTGTATATATAATATTAATGCATTTCATGTGGAGTCTTTTTTTTGTCAATACAACATTTTTTTAATTTTGCAATCAATATAATGAAAAGCAAATCAAAATTTTATTTTTCTATTTCTAAGTAAACAAAATAATATCCTTTATTAAAGAAATCGATTTTACTATGTGTATATACATTGAAAATATTTTTTATAATGAAGTAAATTGCATTACTGATGTTTTCAGGATTTATTTCAAATACATGTGTGTGCAAATGCGTGGTAGACAAAGTTATAAATTCAAAGTCAATTACCTATAGAATAAAAAATATTTATTTCATCAATTGAATGAAATGATTATGCTCAATGTGGTAAGATGAATATCACTTGACCTATTGGGTAGTACAATTATTTATTGGGTAATACAATTATTTATTTATTTTTGGGCTGAGATGTACAAAAATATCTGTTATGCAAATAATTCATAAGTATTAATTAATCTAAAAATTTGCAGTTCTAATAAGTTTTCCCCAAAAAACATACACATTAAAAAAAAACATTACTTTTTAGTTACAAATTTATTATTCATCCTTAATAATAAAGTTATACAAATTATTAAAAACTGAATTGTGTGTATATATGTGTGTTGAAATATTTGAAATAAAGTTTTAAATCAAAATTTATTTGCACTTTAGAGTGCATTTATTATTTGAAACATGATTTGCACTAAATATAGATATTATCGAGTTTAAAACAAATATTGAAGACTAATAATTTCATCATCATTTTACGTCTTTTACTTAACAACTTGTATAATAATATTGACAAAGAGTTCAAAGAAAAAGCAGTCTGTATTATATAATGATAAAACAATTTTTATTTTACTCAAATATACATATTTACAAAAGGCATGTTATTTTTATTTATTTATCAGCAAATATTAAATAAATAATCAGCAAATATTAATATTATATATATAACAATTATATGTATCCAACAAATAAAATAGCCTTATGCAATGTTTGTCTGATGGTTTGGAATAACAGTATTTTACTTGTAGATATACAATGACCTATTTCAATCATTTACAATTAATTGTTAAATGTCTTTAGAAAAATTCAAAACTTTATTTCAAATCTTTCTAATATGTTCACCTGTTAGTAATAGTAACGGATTAGTATATAACACAATATTTTGAGTGATATTATTTTTCTCTGTTCTTCGAGTGTTGCGCATTAACAAAGGAATTGAACCAAAATTTTTATATTTATGAATACGGAATTTAAGGAGACACTCCACTTATGTAATAAAATTGACAAAAAAGTTAAATAAAAAGCAATCTGTATTATACAATGATAAAACAACTTTTATTTTACTCAAATATGTGTATAGCTATTTTTTTTTAATCAGGAGATATGTTACTATATATATGTTCATTTATAATCAAACACCAAATTCACAACTCAACCAGACTAGCCAAGAAAATAAACTGCAAAACACTACCAATGGTTTCACTGCTACAAGCAGACTTCTCAAGTGTAAAAAAACTACAAAATACTGTAACAACATATTTAAATTAAACATTACCCACAATTCCATTTACCTTCCATCCATACTTAATATTAAAATCACTTTTAAATAAGTTAGCCATTGGTAATGTTTTAAAATTTATTTTCTTGGGTAGTTTGGTTGAGTTGTCAATTTGGAGTAAGTTTGATTATTTATTGACTAGCACTAGTTTTGGAAATATAATAAAGTTAATGACGAATACATATTATATTAATGTTATATTAATAGCGATATTAAAATGATTTTGTATAATTGTGATAAAAATGAATTATATATTAATAAATTCATTTACTGACATTTTATTTATTGCATACATTTGAAAAATGTGTAAATATAAAGAAATAAGATAGTAAATTATTATTTTAAGTATGTGTATGCATGTGTTTCTGTATTTATGTGTCAATGTGATTAGATAGTGTTAAATTGTATATATTAAAAAAAAAAAAACATATTGCAATGTTTATTTTATAAAGTTAAAAAAAATATTTTAATGAAATAAAACAATGAGATATTTGCAATAACTTTTTAAGGCTTAATAATAGAAACTTTGAAGATAAGTTGAATTTGAATTATGGCATAAAATAGTATCTAGAATGACATAAATATGACATAATCAGGAGAAAGCTATATAAGTCTCTGATCTAAGTTTAAGAACTCTCTCTCTCAATTTTTACTTCAATAGATAACTAAGCAAAATTTATGTGCTATGAATATTGATAATATTTTTTATAGTTTTAATTATCAATAAGTCAGGCTAAGCCAATAAACATTTGCTCAAAAGACTTCTTGTCTTTTGAAAATCTATATAATATTGGATAAAAAAAACCATCTCATTATGGAATATAATTTAAGTGCTACAATTTAATACATAAAATATATTAAAATTGATAAATGCTGTTATTGTTACTAAAAAAAGCAATATTAACATCATGATATTTTATTATGGAATACACTGAGTCTCATTTTATGTGGATTATTTTAATGCGATTTTGAAGTTATGCGATTCATGTTTCTTCTTATCCTTCATATTTCAGCATATTTATTAGATATCAAGAAATTTTAATTATTAATAACTGATTTTGACTTGAATTTTTATTTCTTTCAAAAATATAATGTTATATTAGCAGCTTATGTTAATATGGCCATAAGCTGTATTTAGAATCTTAGCTTCTATGGAAATAACCTACTTATACTAATGAGTAAATAATAATAATAGATTTATACATACATATAAAAATATCGCAATTAATATTCAAAAATTTTAAACTTTTAAAACGTATTTTGTTAGATATTAACAGAAAGAAATATTTTTTTAGATTTTTAAAATAAATAATAATGAAGATTTTATAAACTGAAAATAATCTTTCGAATGATAATGTCTAATATTTTTGTTTTGATTGCGATCTCATTTTTTTAATATAGAAACAGCACAAGACTGGAAGTGGCGCTAGTTGTAAAACACGTCACGAATCTGATTTCTTACTAGTTCACAAATGAATGCATATTGTAAATTAGTGGTAATGATTAACATATTGTATGAAAAAATGAAAAATTAAATACTGTAGTTAATAAAAAAAGTTTGTCTTATATTATTTTTTTTCATATATTTGAAATTTTTTATTAGTCATACTTTATTTCCTTATTTTTTTAATGTGAATTTTAAAGTAATTTTTCCTTGTTGCTTTGCTTTAATGCCAATTTCTGAAAATTACAGGAATTTATCCCCCATTTTTCAAGATAAGTTACATTTATTTTTGTGCGATTTCTTTTGTGCACATTTTCTGAGGAACCTATCTACCGCATAAAACGAGACCCAGGTGTATTTGTTTAAAAATTGAAAATGTCATTAAAAAATAGATAAAATTTTTGAATGCTATTAAATTGCAACTTGCCTGAATTTAAGCATCTATCTATATGCTACAAGAAATATGGGATTTCCAGTGGAATTTTCAAAGAATTTAGAACTTTGAATTTAATATTTTTTCATATGTATTTATATAAAAACATATAAGTTAATACAATAAAAGTCAATGGAATTACACTATAAAGAATATTTCTTGTTGAGTATTAGAACAAATTCATCAGGTAGTATATCTTTTTGCATGCTTTATTTTTCTTTAGAATGCATATGTTTTGATTAAAGTACAAAAAAATATAGCATTACCAAAAAGAAATATTAAATTACATATAATACTAACAGATGCCTAAATGTCCTTTAAATGAACAGCAATATATTTATATGCACTGACACACAGTTAACAGTGAAACTAAAATGAAAATTATAATTTTAAGATGACTTAGCACTTTTGAGAAATTTTTATATCCTCATAATGATAGGCAAACTGAGAATTAAAGAATCCATTTCTTGGAAAGGGGAAAGCACGATCACTTTCAATTTATGGCATCTATTGCATGTAGAGAATGCCAGGATGCCAAATGTAAAATCAAGGAGGCCTGGCATATAACTAATAACTGAATCACGCTTACCCCTCTCCAAAATATGAATTATTTAATTCACAATTTGTATATTTTTGAATATCTATAGTCCACCTTTTCCCAGATAACTCTTTAGTTATGATTATGAGAAGAAATTCCTCAAAAGCACTAAGCCACTTAATATTATAATTCTCATTTTAGCTTCACCTTTAACTGCATGTCAGAATATATAAATATATTAAATTGCATAGTAAAAAAAATTAAATAAAATTTAATGATAAAATTAATTTATTTAAATAAATGTTTTGTTTTCTTTATATGTATATATTTTAAACCAATAGGTCTTGTATATAAATAATTATGAATAAACTTTAAGACAATGTATATTAAATAAACATTTATAATATTTTATGTATGCAAATTAATAAGCTTGTGCTTAATGTTATAAAAAAATATGGTACAAAATAAATATACTTAATAAATCTTGAAAATATATTTTATGTATTTACTTGCCAATATTTATGGTAGGATATTTTCTTTTTGGGATTTTCTTAGTGTATCATTTACAGCATATGCTAGTTACCTTTATAAAGCTATATAACAGATACAATGGATAAATGGTAATTGATTCAGGATTAAATTACAAAACAATAAATATTTTTATTTGTTTGTTAATTTTATACTTTTTTTTTCTTATTGTTTATATTAGTAAATTTTTATTTTGTTAATAAAATTGTAGCTTATAATTATTTATAGTTAGGATACTTTAATAAACTTATTATAGGATACTTTAATAAACTTTGAGAATTTCAATATATTTTTATTCATATATTAAAATATCAGCTAGCCAAAATATTAAATAAAAACATTTTTATATATTTTAATCATTCTATTACATGATATTTAGTAGTTGAAACAGAGACTGAATAATGTTTTTCTGAAGGTTTGTGATGATGGTGTTCTAGCTGTATTTTTATATTGGACTATTTCCATCATCTAATATGTGTGTTGAATGTCTTTAGAAAAGTTTAATTTTAGTTAAATATTCCAAATGCATTCAACTGTTAGTAATATCACAGCAAACAGGTTAGTATATGCACCAACTGTTAGTAATATCACAGCAAACAAATGTTAGTAATATCACAGTAAACAGGTTAGTATTTGCATTAACTGTTAGTAATATCACAGCAAACAGGTTAGTATATGCACAACGTTTTGGGAGGTAATTTTCTCCTCTCTTCTTCAGATGTTGCTGGCCTGACCAGTGACAGTACTAGAATGGGATTCAAACCTGGTTCCTTACATTCTTGATAATTGAATTTTAAGATAACGCTCTAACCAACTGAGCCATCCTGCCAAAGGAAAAAGTATGTAGTAATTTCATATACTTCTCTATGAGGTTCCTCCTGATTTCTCCACTTTTTCCTCAGAGCAAAGTTGATTAGTGATTTCCATACATTATGTATAGTCACACTAGGTTGACTTAATGGGATTTTTTGCCATTGTCATGTGAGCAGCTTCTTTAAATTTTCTTCTTTGTACCTTTTCTTCTTTGTCCAATATTTTTGTATTTTCCCAATCGAACGTATGTTCATTGGTCCATACATGGTCTGCTACCTTAGACACATCTGCTTTTTTCTCTTCTAATCATCAGTTTATGTTCTTGCAGGCACTTTTGAATGGGATGGCTGGTTTCACCAATATATGTTTGCTGTGATATTACTAACAGTTAGTGCATATACTAACCTGTTTGCTGTGATATGACTAACATTTGTTTGCTGTGATATTACTAACAGTTGGTGCATATACTAACCTCTTTGCTGTGATATTACTAACAGTTGAATGCATTTGGAATATTTAACTAAAATTAAACTTTTCTAAAGACATTCAACACACATATTATTTGATGGAAATAGTCCAATATAAAAATACAGAGAGACTAAATAAGATTTTTTTCTTTTTGTCATAGATAAATATTATTATATTTAATGCTCTGAAAGGTAAAGTTGATTTAATATTATTAATTATTTAATTTATACCATTATATTTAGGTGCTATAACAAGTTGCCTAATAGTAATTCACCTAGTGAACAGAATGATTAGTAAAGGTTAAACTAATGTTTCATTAATTAATAACTACCCTAATAAATTAAGATAATTATTTATTTATTACATTCTGAAATCTAAAGTATTAGACAAGTCATTTGATTATATATATTTTATTGTATATTATTATAATTTGATGACGAGTGTGTTAGACTTAGCATTTGAATACTTTAGACAGATACAATTTGGCACTTAACATCATGGGCTATTTGATAAGTTACTCATTTATTTATTTTAATTTTATACTGTTATAATTTGTCATCTCATCTTGGGCTTAAGAAAATCATTTGTTTGTTTTATTTTTATTTTATTTTGTTACAATCTAATGCCTGATATTATAAAACAATATTTATATAATCATTTGATATCAAAATTGATGGTGCATAAGCTCTGATTAAATAATAATCAGACAACACGGTTGGGCATCAAAAAACACCTACTTATATAATCTTCCCTTCTGATGCTTCAGCACCTCTACCCTACCTTCTCTTTTGATCCTCTACAATTCTAGCTCAAGAATAAACAATCAGGTATAACAATAACATATAAGACTCTCTGTGGGGCTTAAAACTTATGATATGTCAAAGCATAAGATAGATTTTAGGGATGATTACAATGTAGAGTTTTTAACATTGAGAAGTATATAAAATATGCTCCACAGTGGTATTGTTACTATGGAAATTGTCCTATCACCAACATATTATAATTATTAAAAAAAAATCCCTCTTCTACAATTTAAGAATCTCAAAATAATAACATTAAAACAAAATCACATTAAATTAAAATAATTAACGCTATCCTATGCATATATCTCAGGGATTATAAGTATTCTATTTCAAAATCTAATGTAACAATTAGATTGCTAATTAAATAATTTAATCACAAGAGGGATTTTGCTGGGATCCAACCATTTAAATAAAATCACATTTATTCTTATAATCCTTGATTATTCTCCTATTTGAAAATTTATCTAACAATAATAATTCATCAATAAATTTATTTCCTTATTCCTTCCCTTTTCCTGTTTCTTATTAATCTCATAAGATTTAAATACATATGAATAATTAATTTAACTTTCTGTATTATAGTATGTCATCTTCATGACTGTCATCTACTAATAAAAAGTTAAACAGACTTTTTCGACTATTCTTCTTTTACTGTTCACATAATAATATAAGATTTCACTTTCTATTTAAACATGAGGAATATTAATTCATCTTTCAACTGTGCTTTTTTTTTCATTATCAAATATACGCAAAACATTTTCTTTTTCAAATTTTTTTAAAACTATTTATCACACTAAATTGTTCAATTCAAACAGAATATTAATTTTCATTAGACTCTCACTAAGTCATTATTTTTTTAATATCTGATAAAATACTTTTACAAGTTTTAAAAATTTATTTCTAGAGATTTTAAACTTGTTTCTCATTTTTAATCTATGACTAATAAACATACTTAATTTGACATAAATAAATGAATGCTTTCTTACATGAATGCAGGTATATCTTTGTTTGAAGAAATGTACTTGTCTTTCCTTTCTCATAGTTATCTCAAATAAGAATAGCAACTTTGGTTTTTCTTTTAAACTTATTTTAGATATCATTTTTGTTCTAAACAAATGATCAAGACTGCAATTAGATTGTAATAAAGAAACTGGTTTGAACCCACTCTGTGACTTTAACACTTGCTATAAAATATATTATATCCTTAGACAGCTTTTTAAATATCATTTTACCATTTAAAACTTTAAATATTTTTAAACTTTTATAATATTTACCAAGAAATGAAATTGAACAGCCATCTGCTTTATATATTTTTTTTACGAAACTCTACTCCAATCATCTGTTTCTACCCTTTTTCTTAAAACCCCAGGATAAAGTGACATCAGAAAAGTATTTACTTAAATCTCATTGGTTAATATAGAAAATGAATAAATATTTTACAAATTAAATTAATTTAAAGCATTTCTTAAAGACTAAAATTTTAATTCTAATTATATTTTTAATATATGATATTGTTAATTGAATTTAAATATAAAATTTATAATAGATATTTATGTTTTAAATATATTACTATTACAATAATTTTAAAATAAATTATTATCTTGTAATCTATAATTATTCATTCATTTATTTACTACAATTCTACATATTGAGCTTTAGAAGAAACATTGTCATAAAATAAATTAAAGCTAATTTTATGAGTAACATTGTTTATTTAGATTGACAACTCTTGTGTTATAATTATATAGTGGATTATGATATAAATAATTATAAATAAAGAATGCTTATTAAATCTTTCCAGAATTATATCTTTACTCTTTTATGTATCAATTCATTTATTCATGTTATACAAAATTTATAGCATGACCATTATCTCAATTTTAAATTTTGTAGCTATAATATACATTTTATATGTTATTCCTATCATGGATTATCAATCAAAAGGTTACAATAAATATACAACAGTTAAGTTGAAAAAGAAATTAAATACTATATCTGCATAATCTTTATTTCAATAATAAATAATTTGTTTATAAATGAATTAAGTTATAATGTTTGTATATATAATTTGGTAAAGTGTATTTATTAGTACATGTGCACACTCATAATTATTCCTTAAAATCATTCTAAAAACTAATACAGAGAGCACTACAACTAAAATATATTACAAGATATGTGTATGTAAATAAGAGCATTAGAAAAAATTGATATAAAAATGTGAAAGAACTACTCCTATGCAGAAAATGAGATTGAATGTATTGGAATCATTTTCATGGTGCAAAGACAGAAGAAGCAGCACTCTAAGATTGGACAAAATAGTTCTGAATAAAACATAAAACTTTGTTATACAGTCTGAAAGAATTAATAGCAGTTATTCTTATTGTTTATTATGTTGTGAAGTAAACTTAAATGACTAAAGGTTTTCTAGCTTAACATGTCTTAAATAAATATTAATAAACACTATACTGTGTAATTTATTATCACTGTCTGACTAGTCATTAGATACCCTCAAAAGATAGCATAAGTAAAGTTCTTTAGTTTATGTATTTATTAATTAGTATATAATTATATGTCGGTTTACCTTTATTTCTATAGTTCATAAACTTAGTAGCTGAATTAATATTTTGGTTCCTTTGAATAATAAATGTATATTAATCAAAATTTTCAGATTAGTCATAGCTATAAATTAAAAAAATTCCTTAAATCTTAGCTTATTAACTCTTTTTCACACAAAGTCCAAAATGAGTGTTTAAGAAAAAAAATTTTAATGTTTATGAGGGATCATTCCAAATAAAAAAAATAAAGTAAGGGAGTATGCATTTATCTTAGAAACCTCTGAAGATGATAAAGATACCTTCAATATCCAATATTTAAAACCAGTGACATCATTTGTGTATTAAATGATATGAAGAAATAATACTTGTTATGATAATAGAGTTTATTTATTTCTTATTTTGGGATCAAAGAACACTATAAATTCAAAAAATTAGGAATGTTTAAAGAAAGTGATAAATTCTAATTTAGTGATAAATATATTAAAATTTGATGTTTAAACTTTATGAATATAGTTTTAAATAACTTAATAATTGATAATATTGTAAGACTATATTTATAATTATTGTTTCAAGAAGAAGAATTTGAAAACAGAATAATATTGGAGGAATCTTTTTTTTTTTAGTTGTGAAAAATGAATTACCTGACAGATAATTAAATACATCAGATAATAAAGTTAAAAGAGCTGATAAATGCATAATCTAATTTATGAGCTAATCTTAAATGTTTTAAGAAATAAATTCTCTTTAAATATTTAATATTTGCAAAAGAATATTGTAATATATATATATAGAGAGAGTAATATAATATATTTATATATTTTACTTAATAAATTAAAAAATTATATCATATTTTACTGATTATAGAAATATTGGATTAAAAATCTGTACATATGTTAATAAATAGTTAATTTATTAGTAAATAAATGTATTGTGTTGGCCTATTTATTTTAGTTATCAAATAGATAATTTTTTTATCGAATTTAGATATTCAGTCATTATAGCACATAGGGATGTTAAATGTGTTTTGTCAACTTACATAAAATATACCCTGTATGTATATATTTATTGCATCATACCTAATTCCATTGAGTTGTAAATGAAGATAGGCTTAATTCCTGATCAGATAGAACAATTTTACAAGGTAATATTATTGGCAAATAATATATGTATATTGAAGTTTCCAATAAGCTAAAAAAAATTTTTTTTGTGATTAGGAGGCAAATCTATTGTGTCCTGATTTTAAACTTAGAATTATTATATTTATAATTTTTTTTGTTAGCTTATTTTATTTTAAATTAATTTTAAATAATAATCAAATAGTTTACCTCATTAGGGAATTGTAGATTAGACAACACATCCTAATACAAGATGGATATGTATTTTAAAAAAAAGGTATATCAAAATATTAGTTTAGTTTTGTACTGTGGTAATAAATTTTAGCATTAATATTTTATTCTTTAGACAATATAATAAAGTAAATGCCAAATACATATTATATAAGTGATAATAAAATTAATTATATATTAATAAATCCATTTACTGACATTTTATTTATTGCATATGTTTGAAAAATAATGCATAAACAATGTATATGCATGAGTGTGCATTTACGTATCAATATGATTAGACAGTGTCAAATTATGCATATTTTAAAAAAAACATATTGTAACATTTATTTTATATAGTAAAAAATATTTTCATGACATGGAACACTGGTGTATTTGCAAAACATTTTTATTTGGTGACTAAACATATAAATGTAATTCTTAATAGTAGAAACCTTGGAAACTAGCTGAACTTGAGTTATGCCTAGTAACAGAATCTAGGATAATGACACAAATTTGATATCATCAGAAGAAAACTATATAAGCCCATGATCTTAGTTTGGGTGCTTTCTCTCAATTTTTATCTCAATAGATGACTGTGTAAAGATTATGCACACTTAATATTAATATTCTTTAAAGTCTTAAATATGGAATATGACAGGCTTAGCTAATAAACATTTTCTCAAAAGCTTTCTTGTATCTTGAAAATCTAAATACCTTCAGATACAATTCAACATATGGAATATATGAAAATCTAAAAATGTTATTGTTACTAAAGAAAGCAATTTCAATGTGATATTTTATTATTGAATATGTTGTTTAAAAATAGAAACCATCTTAAAAAATGGAAAAAAATTTTTTAATGATATTAAATTGGAACTTGCCTGGACTTAAACACAACATCTTTCTCTATGCTACAGGAAACATTGTGCAATTTCCAACAGAATCTTCAAAGGATTTGGAACTTTAAATTTATTATTTTGAGTGTATTTATATAAAAACACATAAGTTAATAAAAGTTTGATGTATCTAATAAAAGTTATTTCAATGAAATTAGACTTTAATTCCTAGTGAGTATTAGAATAAATTCAAATGATAGTATACTTTTTTATATTCTTTATATTTTTTAGAATGCTTGTGTTTTCTTTAGAGTATAAAAAAATATAGTATTACCAAAAAAGATTAAATTACATAGTAAATAAAATTAAAAATATTTTTGAATGGTAAAATTTATATTGAGAAAGTATGTGTTTCATGTCATACAACAACATAGTATATATAAAAGTTGAAAGAAAAAGCAAAAACCCACAAAAATTTTTGTAAAAATTTATTATATACACTAGAATAACAGTTAAGAGTTAAATATTTTTGAATTTTAAAAAAAACTTACATCAAGTATTTAAAAAGATCTATTTAACGTTTTATTAATTCTGATGTTGAAATTAAAACAAGCTTATTTTTGTTTCAATAGAAACACTGGTAATTATAAAATTTTCCTGTTTTTAATTAGAGTAAAAAAAAATAATTAAATACTTTGCTATAAAGTTGTTTTTGAAAGGATTATGGTCAACTAAAAAGTCATTAACTTTATTAAATCAAGATAAAGAAAACTTACTTTTAATTACCATGTTTTTTAAATTCTACTAGATTATAAAAAATTTGGGGAAAAAATTAACATTATTAATGCTAAGAAGTTATAACTGAAGGCAAAAAGTAGAGCTGTTGCTAATGTCAAGGTGGTACATTCGAATTCACATGGAAGTTAATTGAAAGCCAGAAGCTATCCAATTTGTGTCTTTCCAACTGGCCAGCTTACCAAAAGATACTAGTACTAGCCAACTTAATGAAAAAAGTATCATGCTATAATTTATATATATGCAGTTTCATCAATATGCAAAAAAGCAGAAATGTATAATTACTGCCAATCATATAAAGATTACCCATGCTGATATTTATTTCATGAAGGAATAATAGCTGGAGAATTTATCTATTGAAAAATGGGATTGTGTTAAACACTTAGCTTTAAAGTTAAAAATTTAAATTATCAATTTTGAAAGTAAATAACTGGTGACTATATTAGCTATTAAAAAGTAAAAATAATAAGAGTGAATAATCATTTAGTCTCCTGAAAATTTCTCCACATTAACATTTAAAAGTAAATACTCATTTGATCTTCTGACAGTTTCTTCCCATTAACAATTATAAAAAATTTATTCCAGTTTTGATAATTAAATATTGTAAAGAAAAAAAAAAGGTTTTTAAAAGGATTTTCTAGTAATATTTTTAAAAAGATGTTTACAATTAAAAGTAACTTGGAAAAAAAGAAAAGAAACTTTTATAAAAGATTAAAATGCATTAATAATTTGGATTTGTAAGAAGATAATAATACTGCATTGTTTTTATGAGGGAATTAATTATGTCTTGGGAAAATATAATATTTAATAAGTTTATTGTTTGACAAATGAAATATCCTAGGATATAAATGCTAGTGAATGAACACATTTCCATGTGCACTCACATATGTTAAATCAATCATTATTTAAGAAGTATTAAAATGAATTTTTATTTTATTAGTTAATGATTTTAATGTTAATTTTAAATTATTATACAGCATATATGAGCGCTTTATATAGGTATCTTTATGTAAACATCTAGAAATATATGTAAATTACAATATAACTGCATATTTTTATATTATTTTAATCAAAATCAGAATGCTTAATTTATAGCATAATCAACAGAACTTAATTTAATTTTATTATTAATCCAGTAAATTCATTATGCTTTGGATTTGTAGATTATGAAAAGAGTTTAGATTCTATAAATATGACTTTAATGATTAATGCATTGGATCATCAAGATGCAAATTCACTGTATATCATATTCTGAAGAATATTTATAAAAATGCAATAACAATGATTAAATTAGATAATGATATTAGGAAATCTAACATTGTGAAGAGTATATGACAGAGTGACTTCATATCTCCAAAACATTTTACAAGAGTTTTGCAAGAAATATTTTGAGGATTAAAATGGGAATCTAATGGAGTAAAAGTAAATGGAAATTATTTAAGTCATCTGGACTTTGCGGATAATGTACTTATTTCTTGCAAAAAATGCTTCAGAGCTTTGGAAAATGTTACAAGTATGAAAGTAATAATATAGAACTAAAGATAAATGTTAAAAAATGTCCAATGAATTTTTTTAAAATAAAATAATAAAGGTTGATAATGATGAGTTGAAAGAAATTAATAACTACAAAGATCTTGCTCTGATTATTACTACAGATGGACACATAATGGGTGAAATTAACCATAGAATTAAATTTGGTTGGAGTGCTTTTGGTAGAAATAAATATTAAAAAAAAAATATGTTTATGCATTTGAAAAGGAATTTTTTTTTTTTGAAAGTATTTTCCCAGTTCTTATTTATGAATCTGAGACTGGGACACTTAACAAAAAAGCATTACAGAGACATCAAACTAGTCAACAAAGTATGGAAAAAAGTATTTTAGGAATAGCAAGAAGAGATCGAAAATGAAATTCAGGGGTAAGAGAACAAACAGGTATTATTGATATCATAGAAAGAACTAAGAAAATAGAGTTAGATTGGATATAATTCTAGAAGAGAAAATAATAGATGAATAGTTAAAATCTTAAACTGCATTCCAAGAGATTTAAAAAGCATAGAAAAAGATATGTGAAAAGGATGGATAAAACAAGGACTTGTGTTGGTATGATGTGGAGAAAAAAAAACTAGCAATCCGAGAAACTGGATTGAACTTGGAGAGACCTTCATTCTGTAGTGAAATGATAATGGTATAATAATATTTCCAACATAATCACTCATAATGTGATAACACAACAGCACTAAAATATACTCACATACTATAAACTGTTAATTAATGGTTAATTGTATTAAAAGATCACAAAATATGAAGATACTTATGTGAGTAAAAAAAAAAAAACACACTAGCTATTTATAACTTTTGTGAACTATTAAAATGTTATAAACATTTAATTGTCAAATAAAAAATAACTTTTTACTGCAAGTAAGCTATTATTTCTTCCTTCCAAAATTTGAAATTTTTAATATTTTAAATAATTTTTTTTACAAGTTTAAACAAATTCGTTAATAAATAATTTTTTTTAAAAAAATCATAGAAGAAAATCAGCTCTAAGTACAAAGAAAAGATTAACTGATTCATTATAATAGGAATAATTAAAAGATTTAATCAATTAATTAATAAGCAATCTCTTTCATTTAAAAAAGATTTTTAAAAAAAGCTTTTTATAACTAATAAAGCTTTTATTTTACTAATTCAGCAAAATATGAAAAGTAAGAAAACATTGATAATGGTATTATAGCCACATGATATGTGAAGCCTGATATTGGAAAAATGTGGTACAGTATAAAAATTGTATAAGTAAAATAAAAATAAAAAGAATAAAGTTGTTGCATTCCTGAGTAGTAGGTCTATAATTTATAAATTATCTATTTTGTCTTTTTCAACCAGATTAGCTTAGACAAGAGCAATTGTTAAAAGTGCTGAAGACAATGCGAAGAATGCTAACTATCATATTCTCTTTCTACAAAGAGTACAGTGTAGCCATAAACTAAGTGTATCTAAAATTTTAGCCATTTGTCATCAAAATGTCTCCTTTAATTAAACTCACAATAGAATTAGGAACAAGAACAACACTTAGCAAGCTTATATTTCTTGAAATATGATTATTTCATAGCAAAATCAAAACTAGTATCGCAGAAATCCAAACTTAAAGGAAAATGCAAAAACCTATCACTATGAAACATAACAAAAAAGTTTGTTCACAAACCAGTGACTTAGATTAAAAAAGTCTAATTAGAGCAAATTCTCAAAAATAACTGTTATACATAAATTGGGGTCAAAACCAAAAAAGATAGGTATTAAAGTATATCCCTATACTACAAAATGGCAAACAAACTAAATTATAAATTCAATATCCATAGCATATTATGATTAATTCTAATCTCTACAAAACATACATTTGAAATGGTGAAATACAAAAGTTGTATCTATGATACACTACGTGAATTTGGAATATTTATCAGTGAATTAACTACTAATGAAAAATAAAACAATGATTAAAGAGGAAAAGACAGATATGTCTAAAGTATCAGATCATGCATGTGCCAATGAATGCATGTGTGGTTGTAAAAATATAGGAGTATTATAAGAAAAAGTTGTTTGTTTGTTTTTTGAAAAAAGAAAAATTTAAAGAACCTAGTCATATGACAACTTCAAAAGTCATTATAGTGTTATAATCTGTAACATTTGTAAACCATTCATTAACCATGTCCTTAAAAAAAAAAAATTAAGAAATCTAAAGAATCTTAATGGGAAAGTACACAAATTTTTATTAAAATTTGCCTTTGATTGAATAGTGTAACTGTTTCCAGTATATTCTTGAAATTAAAGATCACCATTTCATTCATTTTCTACTTGTCACTAATTATCTAGTCATACATGAATAAGAGACAGCAATAATACTACTAGAATGTTACAGTTAAATGCATATAAAAAATATAAACAAAGTTTAAATATAAAAATTAACAATTTCAAATAGCTGATGGAAATAAACCACGTATAAACTATAAATAAAATATCATCACAAGCCTTCAGACATTATAGGTGTTGAGTGAGCATGTGCAAAAAAAGAAACAAAAAGCTGTTTCTCCTATATTCGAATTGAAGAAAGCACTTAAAAAAACTTTTTAAAAATTTGTCAGTGTCAGTGTATATGTAAAAAAAAAAAAATAGATAAAAACAATATTCAATCAAAAGGGAAATGCTTTTCTAGCTTTTCTAGCATTCTGTTACTAAAATAAGTAAAACAAAAACAAACAAGGCTTGCCAGTCTAAAACAATCATATAATGATAAGATTTCTAGCAGCTCTTCTTTTATTTTTACTCTAGTTAGATATATATTTACTAATCAACATCAATGGCTATTGGAACATTTGCGGAAAAAAAATAAAACACAGGACATGTTTTTTGATTTGCTGTTTGATGAGAAAAAATTTAACATAGTATGTATGTCGGTATATATTACATATAATCTAAAATAATAATAATAATGCATTAACATTTTTTTTAATAAATCAAAGAATCAAAAAACTGGCACCATTTTAATCTAATATGGTTTTTCATGTCTTATTAAATTAAAATTCCATCAAATTATTTTTAAAAAAGAATCTTAGACGATTAATAAATTATTTACTTAATAAATTTTATAAAAAGTGGACAACATAACAAAAACTAGGAGAAAATGGATAATTCTTTTTTCCTTTAATAGTTTGCTTTAACCCTTTTATGTTTTCTTCAATGATAACAAATATTAAAATTTCGTTTTTCAAAAAAAAAAAATTATAAATTGGCATGGTATTTTCTTCCTTAGTATTCACAAATAATCATATCTATCTTCTTTTTATTTTATTTAACATCTCCGGAATAATAATTTAATATATATAAAGAATCTTCATAAATTCTTATTTCTTTCATTTTTTAAATCTGAAAGAAATAGTAAGCCCATAAGATAAAATTTATAAATGATATAGAATCAATTCACAGTTAGATTTTTTTTTAAAAAAAAAAAATCCTTTATCAATTTTTTGTTAAAACAATGCCTGCGGCTTGGTTAGAACTGATACGAAAAATATTCCTTATAATAAACTAGACAGATAATCAGATTAAAGTATAAAAAAATATTATAATGAATATAAATTGTAAAAGATATATAAATCCTGATCTGATTTACAAACAAACCTATTATAAATTGATAGAACCAGCATCACATACTACATATATGATAGACAAAATAAGTTTCATTGTTTTTCTAATGAAAATAATATATGTTTGAAAAACCCAATATATTATATTTTTCTTAATATTCATCTGCTCTCTTGTCTTTTATATGCTCTTGGTTCAGGATGTCGAGGCATAGTCTTGTTTATTTGTTTTTTGGGGTTTTTTTGGGCCTCATTTCTTATAAAATTCTTAAAGACCAAATTTATAATAACATTCAATATATATTATTAAATATTTCCTTTATTGCTTGATGGAAGAACTATTGCAGAACTATTTAGCAATAGTTTTCAGAAAAATCACTTAACATATTTTTCATGTAAATTTATTCATACATATATAATATTGATGACTTAATTTAATATGTACATTATAAACTAAATCTAAAGGTTGTAAGTAGGCACATACATAGATATGATTAACTACTCATTTTTAAATATAGTAGCCTACCTTTCCATATCTGTGATGCTTAGTTTCAAATTCTGTCACAGATACCACAATTTATGGATAACAATGAACTGTATAAAATATATCTTAAATTCATGATAAAACATATACACAAATAAAATATATCCATATAAGACATCACGAAAATAAATAGAGGCTATCAACATTCTTTAAAGACTATAAATTATCTCTCATATGGAAATAACACATTAATAAAAAAAATGTTAATTTTATATAAAATTAATAATCTATTACCACTCCTTCTCTTCATATTTTTTTTCTTGGATAGACTTTTATTCTTATCTTATATGTTGCTTGCAATATCTCTAAAATGTTTCTAAAAATAATATTCCTTATTGAGATGATGGAAGGCAAGATCCAGGGGCAGAAATGTCATATAATAATACTGTTAATTATACATAGATAAATTTTTAAACCTTTTACACCCATTGCCCACACATTATATTTAAAAAATTTAAAAACTTATTCAATAAATTAACATTATTTCTTGCATTACTGCCTGTTTTAGTTTTCTATTTTCATGAGCAATATTGTAACTAATTCAAGAGAAATCATTAAGTAAGAAATAAACACTCTTCTAATTTTTAAATTTTGAATTAGAAAAATCCCGTCATTTATACTGTAATCAGAAATTGGTTTTAGATTTATTTATTTATTTTGCTAAAATTATAATTCTCAGAATGCCTCACTTCATTAGAATACTACTTTAAAATTCAATACTTATTAATCTAAGAGTTCAGTTTTGATTCCAATGTTAATACTATCACTCATCTAACTAGCAACATCTGAAGAAGAGATAATAATATCATATGAAATATTAATGCATATACTAACCTGAGTGTTATTACTGACAGTTGAATGTAATTGGTAAATTTAAAGCTAACTTTAAAAAAAAAATTAAATAAGATGAATTTAATCCTAAGAAGCTGGCACACCCATTTATTGAATATTCCTCTTTTTGATTACTTTTATAAAGTAATCAAAGAACAAAAAAATGGATCTACAAAAAAAAAATTATATATATATTTTTTAAAATTAAATTGTTCTAATTGCAATTTATATTCATTTCCAAAATCAAATAATTATTTATATCAATAGCCATTTGTTTTACCTTCAATTACATTTAAAATCTCTAATTAATAAGAATGTTCTCTAAGTTATATTTAGAATGTTAAAAAGTCTTATAGCTTCTATTTTGTTTTGTTTTTTCCCATTTCATTTCAATTTAATTGATCGTTATTATTGTTACTCTTAAACTTGTCTCATGTTACAATTTTTAACTAATTTTTTTTTTTTCATTTACTAAAACTACAGTTATAGAATACTACTGGATTTATATTTCTCTATATTAATAAAATACAATTAAGAATCAATTTTATAATATATCCATTGAATTGAGCGATTAATCATTCATTTTGTATATAAAAAGATATATTTATATTTGGAATGTTTCAGAATATTCTGCAATAATTAACAGCAATAAGAAAAAAAAGGATGCATAATGGTTCTCAGTAAATTACATTCAAGATTTAAGTAATATTCACTAAGGCAATAAACCTAAAGCATGTGTGGTTGAAAATGCGAAGGTAGGGACCTCTACAGGTCTTAACCACAAGCTTATGCATTGAAAAAAAAGAGGGGAAAATGAAATGCAATATATAGGAAAATTATTTTCTATATATTAATAAAATAGATAAAATACAAAGACATATTGAATAAATAAATATAAAAAATTTTATTCTTTTTTTGCCATAACCAATTTTTTGTTTTTTTAATTTCAATCACTACCATAGTTAGCCTAGTTACATTTTGAAAATATAAAATTAATAAATAAGGAAATTTCTCAGATTTAGATAAATGAAATAACTTTATGACAATGAGAAATTGTATATAATTTCATATTTCTATAAATGGTATCTTTTGTGCACATGTGTTGAGTATTATAAATAAAAGCATTTAAAAACCATAGTATATGTACAAAAACATTATTAACATACTAGTAATTCAATAAATGATAATATATAAAAGAGTATACAAAAAAAAAAGCTTGTTTAATGCTTAATATATGCTTTGTAGTTATTATCATTTATTAAATTTACATTGTTTTTTGAAGATAGTTAAAATATCTTGGAACTACAAATACTATGTGTATATTAATATTAGAATAATTGTCATATGTGAAGACATAAGTTATTCTATAACTAATAAAATTAGATTACAAAAAGGTAGATCCATAGTCCAGTTATGCTTCACATGGTATATGTGTGTATGTTTTCACAGTATATTGTCATCATTTCATTGACAATCTAATGAAGAATGTCTTCATCAATATTTATATCTTTTATCTTGATTTGTATATTTATTAGCATTATTTTAATAATATCTACTGATATTTTTCTACCAATGTATATGTATAATTTTTTTCAATATCAATCTTCTGCAATAATAAGGATTTTGTATTTACAAATGCTTTCAACAAATTCAAAAAATAAGTTGATAATAATATTCTCCAAAGCTTAGTTGTGAATATATATTTTCATTACTATATCATTAAAAACTTTCTGACATAGTTTGTGATTATATAATTAACTAATCAAGTTGATTACCAATTAATGTAGATTCAACATCTGAAATTAAAATACATCTTCCAATAAACATAATGACATATGCAATTTTTAATAAAATTCATTGTCATTTTTAATGGATATTAGTTTTGAGTATAAAATATTTCATCACATCTGGTTTAGTTGCACATTTCAAGAAATATGGACAGATGAAATCTTTAATGCTTAAGGGCAAAATGTGTTTTAAAAACGTTATTGTATAGATCACTTTAATTGGCATTCATTATTTTAAGGATTGGATGAGATGGAATAAATGGGTGTCACATCACTCTATTAAATTTTTGATATGATGTCTATAATAAATGAGGAACAATGAGATTTTAAAAAAAAAAAATTATTCTAGATCTTACATTTAATGTTCAAAACAATTTGAATTGTGTTAAGAAAAATACATTGATTACTGAAGCATTGAATGAACTTTAGTGAGGAAAAGAGCAAACTATTTGATCAATAAATATAGAAGTACTATTATCAAAAAAATATGTATATTAGATAAAGTATATGTAATATATATATATATATTTTATCATTATAAAAAACTTAGACAAGCATAAAATGTTTTATGAATTAGAATTAAAATCACTAATTATCATTTCAATTGTGTGATGGAATTAGTACATTAATAGCTTAATATTTCAGTTTCATTAATCCAATATTATAAGGATGATGGGTCATTACAATTTTTGGATATGTAATGAACAACATCTCTTTTTTTTCAGTTTGTTTCTCTCCTTGCAAATTATATAAACTATTTCTGGTCTTACAAACATGCCCTGTCTCTATTTCAGAATATATGCAGAACTTGTTTAATCTTAGAG
Organism: Epiperipatus broadwayi; assembly: GCA_028023455.1. NCBI lineage: Eukaryota > Metazoa > Onychophora > Udeonychophora > Euonychophora > Peripatidae > Epiperipatus > Epiperipatus broadwayi. The sequence goes on from JAQFVV010012449.1 coordinate 4,459,626, forward strand.
TCCGAAATATTCAAATAGTTTGCAAGACACTCTGGAAAGAAAAGTGGCATAACATTGCCCATTCAAAAATGTTTGAATCTGATTAAAGTTGGTATTTAAATATTAATAATATATAAATTTTTACTCAGAATATTTAGTAATCAATGAATATGCTGTCAAAACATTGACAGTGCAATAGCAAGTTGAATCTCATAAAAGACTAAAAATCTGAGTACTAAATTGAAAAACATTTTCAATTTTATACTGAATTTTGTTAAAGCTATAAATTGTGAAATTCTTAGTTGTGTACTATTTCTTTAATATGATGCAAGATAAAGATGCCAAACAAACATGAAAAGAACAACCAATGCAATTATGAGATCAACATTGATTAAGCACCACTCCCAACATATGATTAATGTCAAATCTTATTAATGTGTGTGAATAAGTTTTTCTATTAAATTTGATTTCCATTGTTCTTGGTAAAGAAAGTAGCAGAACTCTTTGGACAAAAGTTACCTAGTTTATACATCTTTTTTAATGAATTAGTTCTTTATTATTAACAATCACTGATATAAATTGTAGAATGTCTATTAAACTGTACTAAATATTTTTACACTTTGCCCTCTAATCTCCAGTGAGGTTATTTCTTTCCAAACATTAATTTCAAAAAATAATCCCTGACACTATATTATATTTTTGAATAATCAGAAATTTATTTCTTTGATATAGTGTGTTTATAATATCTTGTTTATCATCATGGTTTTCAAAATAGTTTGCTGGCTCTGAAGTATATGTATAGAAAATAGAGATCAATCTTCATTCCCAAAATTTTGCCATTCTGATCCAGATTATCTAGAAATAAAACAAATTTATTTCAATATTAAACTGATTTATTACTTCTGACTTCCTTTTCATTATTAGAGTTTTGAACTTCTTAAAAGTTGTAAAAATTCAAATTCTTTTATGAGAAAATTTCTACCTTGGTATTGATTTATGTATGTAATACTAAATGATTTATTATATTATTAGTGGCTTCATGTATTTTATTGTTTTAAGATGTCATAATAGTTTTTTCATATCATGCATGCATAATAACTAAAACCAAAATATATATTTTGGATCAATCATATGTAGTTTAACTTGTTGAAATAGTTACTGTTGCTTGTATCTCTAAATATTCTAACTGACAATTTTAGAAGCAATCAATTTAATTTCCTTTAATAGAAACTTTTTTTATGGAAATCTGTTAAAAAACATAATTTTAAAAAATCATACATATTCTTTTCACAAATCAACTTTTAAGCCTAAATTCAAACTACTCTTTCTTTTATCTTGAGTTTGTTTTGTAGAATTTTGTTGCAATTGAAAACTGTTGCTTATCAAATTTCACAGATATATTTTAACTTTATCAAACAGGATATATAGTATTTTAATTAACATCATAAAGTATTGTATAGAGTTGAAAAGAATCACAAAAATCCCTTATTAAAAAACAAGAATACAATGATATATTTGGTAATCTTAAAAATAAAATTCCTTGTTGCATCATAATGAAAATTATAAAGAATATGGGGATTCCCAAAAAGTTGTCACAATTGAAATCCCAAATATAATAAACTGTGGTCAATGTTATGACCTTGCACACTAAAAAATTATGTTTCAGATGCAACATTACCCTTATAAATATTTTTTGGGACAAATTTGGGAATAATTTTCCATAATTTCTTAATTGGTATTGTTAATGATATTAGTAATAATTCATTTAAGTCTCCAGAACTTAATGCTCATTTTGTTAACAATTTAACTATATTTCTCTTCTAAGGAAAAAAACGTGATATTATTACTCATTTATGTAAATGAACTTGTTCATAAAAATGTTTACTAGTTTTAGAAATCTGATGTCAACTTGAAGCCAACTATTTTTAATGTTATCCACATTCAGCAATATGTTGTGTTTTACCCAGATTTACTTGGAATTTTATGATTCTTAAGTTCTCGGGTTTTGAATACAAAATATCTGAGTAAATTTTTAATGCTCTCTTAAAGCTACAATAGTCTTTTGGAAGAATATTCATTTTAAAATATTTTTAATGAAGATGGTATTAGAATATTAATATAATTAATTTTCATTTTATTACTGACATACTCTCCCCTTTTCTCCACCATGTTGAGTCAATGAATATTTCTTAAATCAGTATGGCTGATCTAGAGAATTACATTTGAAATAATATTTTTAATTATTGATAAAAACTATGCATCTGAAAAATTAAAACAAAATTCATTTTATTATAAATATTTTTAAATAAAAAAAACGTTTTAATTAAGTTTGTAAAAAAAAAAAAAAATAAAGCTACATGTTTAAATATTCATAAACTGAAAGGTATAAAAAATGTCTGAATACAAATAAACATGTAATAATAAAAGTAGAAATTCCACAACACTGATTTGATACTTAGTCAAATTAAAAAAACAGAATAATTGATAAGTTCATAATATTAACACTAGTAGATTTTGATTGCAACTGATTAAATTATTAGTGGTCACATCAAAATTGGTTAAAGACAATATATTACAGCAAAATCATAAATTATATTAATTTTTTACTGAAAATATACATTAAGCATAAAAATTTGTTTAGATGCAGTACTTTTCAAAAACTCATCACCATATGAGATAAAACATTAAATTCAAACATCATCCCATAATAATGCAAGACATCTCATGGTCTTATTTTAGATTTTTAAATGTTGTTATCCTCATATAGTCTACCACTTCATTGTCCATTAAATCTTCTTGAACTATAATTTTTTTAATACATATTGTGTTAACAATCTTCACATTAATACCGTAGTAATATAAATCAAATGCTAACAAGAACTTAATAAAATAAAATATTTCATCATTCAGATGTGAACGAAAATCTTTTATTATGCAGTATTTGATGGTCTTCTATAAGAATCAATATTTTCTTATACAAATGTTAGAGGCTGATCATGTGACTATGTGTATACTTGTGTTTAATCACATCCACATTTTAATGTTCATGATCAAGTATTTTCTGCCCATTATATGTTACTCTGTCTGTAACAATTAAATGAAAGATTTTGCAAAAATAAAACATTATTAAAACCAATTACATCAGAGTGAGATAATGTTGACTTAAGTCATCATTAACAATCTTTTGTGATAAATGATTACATTAAGAACTTGATTTAATTATCATATTGTCAATTGCTTGCTCTGCAATAGTATTTAAGCACCAAAGTATCATCCTGAGTACAAATGTCATATCTACTGATCAAAGCGAAGGTGTTTTTTTTTTTTTAACTTTTCCCAGTAAGGAATAAATCTAGAAATTTTTAGCTTTTGAGTTAGCCTTTTCATCCCAAGGCTAAACTGCTAGGACAATGTCAATAAAATGGACGCAATATATTAGTATGAATTATAAATAAACATATATGCACATACATATTCAATACATCCGACAAAATCATTTATTTTTTAAATGAAGATAAATTAGCTGTGAAAAAGTAATCTAAATTACAAATCTAATTCTGCTTTCCAATTTGACAAGTGTGATATTTTAAGTAGCATTCTGAATAATTAATATAAATTGATATTGCGCACTCCAAGAATGAGTGAATAAAAAAAGACAGTTTATAAAAAGAAAATAAACAAGCCATATGACAAAAATTGTCAAAAAAAATTAAAGAGGAGAAAAAAAAATATCAAGTACGTGCAAAATTGCTAAAAATAAAGAAATACACAGCATGCTAAAATTTATTCAGAAATTTTAAGATAATAGTAATTTATTATAATTTATAGAACAATTATATACATTTAATCATTTTTCAAGTTAATGACCCCACCCTAATTATAATGCATTATTGTTACTATAAAATTGCATACATTAAAGTAATTATCATCATGGTAATAAATTAGAGTGCTTTTGGTCATTTTTTATTAAACATTAAAATGCTTTTCTGTTTTTTTCCTTTTTAAAAATAAAAAGACAAAAGTAAATATATTTCTATAATTCAAAACAAAATAATTTAAAAAAAAATCCACAAACATTTTCTATGAAATGAATATATTTATATTAGTTATACTATAGCATAATTTTATTTAATTAAAAGATAAACTTTGACTTCTCTCATACTCTTTTAACATTTTTTTAATCACTAATGATTTAAATCTTCGCCACATTTTTTACTATTACTTTTTGATAAAATATAATACTAAAATCTTGAATAACGGCAACGCTTCATGGCAATCAGATAAATGGCTGCTTTTCTGCAGAATGAACTATCATCTTAACAATTTTTGCTAGTTATTCATTAGACTAGAAATTAATCAATAATGAATAATATTTCTGTAGTGTTCTTTTCACAATATCACTCTCTCGCAAAGGTTGGAACTGGTTTCTATCCGCTTTTGACAGCTTGTGGGGGGATGTAATTATAAACATATGACCAAAGACGTGAAAAAGATTATGACCCCCAAGATGCCCCTTTTATAATGAAGGCCCTGACCACAATCTCTTACACATATCTTTATCATTGTTCAATATATACATATATAGATAGGCAAGCGGGCAGGGAGGTGGGCAGACAGGCAAGGAAGGTAGGTAGGTAGGTAGGTAGGTAGGTAGGTAGGTAGATAGATAGATAGATAGATAGATAGATAGATAGATAGATAGATGGATAGATAGATGGATAGATAGATAGATAGATAGATAGATAGATGGATAGATAGATAGATAGATAGATAGATAGATAGATAGATAGATAGATAGATAGATAGATAGATAGATAGATAGATAGATAGATAGATAGATAGATAGATAGATAGATTACTGTAATGGATATGTGTCAAAGTTGCTGCTCTTACAACCTTGCATAAGACTAGTGTAGTGAAAATTACACTACAGAAATATTATTAATTATTGGATAATCTCTACTCTAATGAATGACTAATAAAAATTATTAATATACTTCCATTATGTGATTTGTGACAAAGTTTTAAGGGTAGTAAGTTTGACACTTACCAATTAAAGTGAAGTAATATGATGTCTATATATATATATATTGAATAAGGATAAAGAGATGTGTAAGAGATCATGATCTGGGTCAACTGATGAGTGCTGGTTCAGCACAAAAAGTGCATCTTAGAAATCATACATCTTTTTTACATGTCTTTGGTCACATGATAATAATTATGTCCCTTCACGAGATGATAAAAGCATATAGAAATCAATCCCTACCTTGTGTGAGAGTGGTAAAGTGAAAATTACACTACAGAAATATTAAGAACTATCACCTATTTGATCTTTCTCTGGCTCATTACTGTCAGTTCCATTGTCTTTCAAAATCAACCTTTCCAAGCATTACACAGTTTTCTAATGAATTAGATCATTCTATAATATAATCCAAGTAAAAAAAGTTCAAATCTAATCCGATTAAGTCCTAATAGGTTGATATTTTCTATTGTTATCTCTGGTGGCAGTTTTTGTCAATGTTCAACCATTGATTTTTAATACAAAACTATTATTCTGTGCTAAAATGCAATAAATTGGATTTGATTTTTTAGACAATTATATTTAAAATGAAAAATATTCTAAAAAATCATACTTGAAGTTTTCAAATAATAAAAAATAATAATAAAATGACTACATAATTAAAACAAAAGACTTTTCATCTATGAACAGGGAGAATGAAAGAAATCAAATGGGCAACTCCAGAAAATTAATGAAATATTTGTTGATTACAATGTATTTTTAAAGTATGAATAAATAATTGTAAAGCCTTGATAAATCTATAAAATTCTCTTATGAAATATAACTTTTAGAATATTTCAAAATATCCTACCATGGTATCATGAAGCTGTCAGCAATAAGTTTAACAAGGCATGAAATATCATATCAGCCATACTTTTCTTTGTTAACATTATGGTTGAATTTATGACTTACAAAAAATTGAATAGCAAAAACATGATATTTTGTATAATTTATTTAGATTTTTAATTATTTTTACACAATAATTGTATCTCACAAATTGAAGAACAAAGAACCTAAACCATCAAATGTGTGGAGATTGGATTAAATTGCCTTGATCTTTATTGACTAATGGAAAATACTTATCTCTTTAGATTTTTATTTAATTAATGTATCAATATTATATCAATTTGATTTTCTATCATAAAATTTGTGTGAATACCAAAAAAATAATATTACTAGTCATGAAGAAGAGGGATTTAAAGTTAAAAACCACCAGCCCATCACCAAACAAAAACATGTAACACATTGTACCTAATATTAATAGAGTTAAATAAATAAATATGCAAACTTTAAATAATTACTAAAAAAATGAAATGCATTAACAAATATTAATATATATACTATACTCTTTTTTTGTATAATTGTTTTTATCCACCAGAATATATCTAGCTGTGTGAACTTAAGTTTATTAATATTATTGCTGCAATACTCTAAAAAATTACCCAATAAAATGGCGCTTACCCATAAAAAAAATAAGATGGTAAAAATAATTTTTTATCATATTTTACACTTAATGATTTTATTATTTTTTTTCTACAAAGAGAAATGCATGTCTAACAAAATGCCAAGAAATGGAAAATTATGACATGAAGACTAAATGCTACTACTTTATCACAATGACCTATTTTCTAAATACTTCCACGTGATTTTTTGCAAAGAATATAAGATATATACATTCCTATTAATACAACTTATATAGTAACAAAACAGACATATACAAATAAAAACTTGGGAAAATGTGTGAGCAATAGGTAAAAATTTAATATACTTGTGTTTCTATCGTTAAATTAATTAAAATGCGTAGTATATTATACTAGCACATCAGAAATAATAGTAATATTATTTCTGCAGTAAAAGACTTATTTGAATGATAAATAGAAAATGGTTATGAATAAACTAATCACAAATACTTCATTAATGCAAATCAAAATGAATTTTGCAAAAAGAAATTTTAAAAGAAGCTTTTTTTAAATATATATATAATACATATTTTGCGGGTTCATCCGTGTTAAAAACTTTTAATATTAATATACTGACCAAGTTGAAATGTCAGTATATTAATATTAAAAGTTTTTAACACAGATGAACCCGCAAAATATGTATTTTATATATTTAACCCGTGCAAAACTTCGTTTTAATATATATATATATTGAAATAGGTAGTGACATCTTAATTTACAATTTATTTTACAAATATGTAGTTGGAAATTGTAAATATAGTTTAGGCTTTATAAATTGGATTAATGTTTTTTATATAGATTTGTATTATATAAGCATACACACATCGATAAAGATCTGTGCTTAGAATAAAAATGAATCAATTTAAATTTAATTTTAAAAATATAAAGAAACTGATTTATTTTAACTAATATCTGTTTAAAAAATTATGTTATAGAAACAAATCTTGTACACCTAATTCTCTTTTTACATGGTAGATTGGCTCCTGAAAATTATGTATAAAAAAAATTCATGTAAAAAAATACGTTGTATATATAGAAAATGAGGAAATTGGTTCCAGATCTAAGAAAGCAATGAAAATAGTTAAATAACCATATAAAAAATCTGTTAGCAAGTTATATTTTTGTGTGCTATCAAATTTTACTCCTCATGCATTAAACATAAATAAAAAAATGAGTTACAATAACATAAATGTCATTTGAAAAATAAAAAAAACTTGAAAATGATAATACTTATAATGAAACACTCATTGGATTCTCTACACAAACCACTAAAAACTTTAAAGTTCAAAGTCAATCATTGGTGGCCTAGTTTGCTAGCACAGCAGCTTTCTAAGCAGTTGTCCTGGGTTTCACTTCCCAGCTGATGCTTTGACAAATAAAAAAAACCTTTAAAGTTCAAAGTATATCATCACTTCAACCTTTATTAGAATTTATTACTTTAATTTATTATTATTATTTTTAAATTAACAACTAACACATTCAAAAATAGTAATTGTATGCCACCAAAACTGTACATTTATCAAAAATATGGTTGACATATTGCTTGCTCCATGAAACAGAAAATTACCTAAGATTTTATTTGTTGTCACTGTCTGATAATAAATACATTCATTTGCATATGATTGGAATACCATTGCTATCACTAAAACTTGCAATGTATAACTTGCCATCTATTTATTTTTACAATATTATTAAATATAAATTTAAACAAATTAATCAATTAAATTACAAAATTAATTTTTTTAACATCAATATCAACAAGGAATATTTTTCTTAAAACCAAATGTCAAAATACAAACAAAGCATCAATACCAAAATGGTACTTCTTTTTCAAAACAAAATGACAAATTTCTCTATTTGCAAGAATATTGCCAAAAATGGGCTTTTATTTTTAAAACAATGAAAAATAAAGAGATTAAACCTTTTTTTAATTAGATGATAACACCAAACATTTTTTTTCAAGTTTTGTGATATAATCATGACAAATTTGAGCTCAGAAACAAATCTGTATATAAATACTGTATTAAAAACATTTACAATCTTTGAAAAAGGAAAATAAATTATTTTATACAACTTACATAATTAATAACAACTTAAGGCAATCTAAGAATTACTTTAAGAAAGGATGATTTTTTTAAGCTTTCCAGATAATAACATTGATTTCATCATTCAAATTATGAATATGTTATAGCAGCTCTAATCCCAAAGTTCCATTGTTTTTTTCTTTTACTGATCATGTTAATTTAAAACTGTGAAAAAAAATTATGTAAAAAGACAATTAAGTGTATTAATTAAAATTCTAGAAAAACCAATTTCTTTTAAGCTTTGTTTCAAGTTTTGAAAATGTTTTAAGTTTCAATTGAACATATTTTGGGGATTAAGATAGTTAAATGTCATCTATAAATATATGAGCTTGTTTAATTAAAGAATTTTGTAATCATGAATTAAGATAATTACTGGCTCATTTAAGTAAAGAATTTTTTAAACAGGAATAATAGAAATAATTGCTAGGTTGTTAATTTAAAAAAAAATGTTTTGCAAAGTTGATAATACCATAAAAAGGCCAAAATGAAATATACTTTTCTTTTGGTCTTTATTTATATGCCTACTCAATATGGAGCATAGGGAATTTCTACCAGCATCTGAACTAATAAGTATGTGTAGCTAGAAAAATCAATCAAACTTCACTTCTCCAACATGAAGCCCATAACTATTAGATGTCTAACTCTGCTTGCTGAATTTGATCCAAAGTTGTGCCAACTATCTTCACATATACAGTTAAACAGATATAGTTCTCAACCATGAAAAGCAATAAATTTTCAAGATAAACTCTATCTTGAAACATACCCAATTGTGATTAAGATTTCAAACCAATAAATGAAAAATATTTACTAAAAAATCATGAAAGTGCTCTCTTTTTGAAAATTTATATAAATATAATTCCACTTTTATAGAAAAATAACATCTATTAGGTGTAATCTATAAAAAAATGTAACCTATTTATTTTATGAACTGTTTGATAAACTTTTAAACTTTTGTTATCAACATGCCAATTATATTTATAATTTAGATAAAATGATTTTATATATTTATAGATTTATTTTTATATTAATGTACTTTTAATATTTATATTTTATAACATTTGATTTAACTCATAAGTGTATTTGATCTATTGTGATATGCTTTGAATATTTTTAAATATTTCTATTTTACAGGTAAAAGCATGATTTCTTTTAAAATTTAGTTGGGTAAAATAGTTAAAGTTTTACCTATTCAAGAAATAAAAGAAATTAGTTTTGTTTCTTAAACTTTTGTTTCTCCAAAGAGTTTTAAATTCACTTCCAGAGTTTTATAAGCCAAAATTTAGTTTTAAAAGAATCAACATTTAATTTCAACTCAATATTGCTTCTAAAAAAAAAGTTTAAAAAAAAACAATATAAGAAAGATTTAGTTATTTTAAATAATTAAAAATTAGTTTAAAAAAAGAAAAATTACCTCTCAGAAGATATTCAAAATCATTACTGTAAACCAATATATGTGTATGTCTGATGTGATGTGTACCTACCATATAAATAATTCAGTAAGTTGATTTTATTATGCTTAAATTTGTAGTCAGTTTACTCTATTTATTTTGTTTGCTTCATATATACATCCAAAATTAAAGATTAGTACATATATGTCTATGCATCTTATATAGCAATAATCCCATAGACATTTATCCACTATACTTGAATTCTGTGCTTACTTGCTTCTCCACCACCACCCCCATCACCACCACCACCTGAGATAGTCACTGACAATTTTGATTTACTTCAGGAAGAGACATTTTCCCCATGATTTATATTTTGATTAAGAGGTTATTATTTATTCTTGTTTTATTTTTAAAGTAGTATAGGAACAAATGCATAAAATAAAGGTATAAATTTTGTAATGGCATGTACAGTGTGAACATTGTAATTATCTATGAATAATAGTATAGCTGTGAAGACATTTAGGCTTAGTATTGTACCAGTTGAAAAACCCACCACCTAAACTGCAAGTCAGATCCAAACTCAGCTGAACCAAACTGAATTCAAACCCAACCCACCAGCTCAGATTAGTAGAAATCTAAATCGATGGCACAGTACTATGCACCAAGAAACTAGCTGAATGGTTGGTGAGGATCAGAGACCCTTGAACTGACACTAATATCGGATAATAAATTCTAAAGATAATTTTAAATCGAATCATATGTATATGTTCGGGTTGCCAACACAGACAGCAAGCCTTAATATTAAATAATTATCGAATAAAAGACTTAAGAAACAGAGTGTGTTTAGAAATATTTAATAATAATAGTTTGTTTTGTTTGAATTTTAAATAATGATTATATTAATCACCTCTAGCCTTTAACATAGTTTATAATTATAATAAGAGTGGCGGTCCTTATTATATGCCAATGAGTATTACGCAATATTTGAAAGTCTATATGTCTATGCCCCCAACAAGAAAATAAAGGCAGGTAAAGGTATCAGTGGTGACGGAAATTATTATTCTGACTAATGAATCTTATTACGACAGAATGTGAGATTTATTTTCGCATTCGCAAATCCATTCATGAAGAGCAAGATATGTATTTTAGGGCATAACTTTAATCTTTATTGAAAAACTTATTTACTTTGAGATAACTGAGAATTTGTTTGACTTTAATTGAAATCACTTCATCACGAATTACGAGCATCAGAACGGGCTCTACTGGAACAGAGAGGTAACGGTGCTGACGAATTATGAGCTATAAAGTAAACATGAAAGATAATCGCTGGTCGGGAGTTTTAGTAAGGCGGCTTGTACTTGACAAGTCTTACTGCCCTTTAAGGAGATGTGAAACATGGGAAAGCCAGGATGAGTCATAACTACGAACCTTTGGTGTTCCAAATATAACCTGAGCAGGGGAGGAAGTGCTTTCTTCCTCTATAATTAAAATATCAGAAATATCATCACCGACAAGCCTACAAAATGAAAGATAGCCCTATGCCAGCAACGTTGAAGATGATGACTTGCTAGTCACCGTTTGAAAAATAAAACCCAATTATAGAATGCTCTACATGATGACTTGATCAATTTAATTAAAGTCAAATGAGCTTTTAACTAAAATTATTTTAAAGTATTTGTAAATCATATTAATTATGCTCCAAACATTGTGCCCTTCCTGAATCTAAATAGCAAGTAACTGAAATCTGAATTAGAATATATTTGATTCCTTTATCGGCCCTTTTGCAAAAATAAAAACATGTTTTAACATTATATGTGAATAAATACGCATTAGTGAAATGAAAAAATAGCTGGGGCATAGATTAGAAATGAAGCTAATAATTTATTATTAGCCAATTGAAAAATAACAAACATTTAATAATTTCTTTCGACTCGATGATTAATAGAACTGTATAAATCTAGTTATAATGGGCAAGAGTTACAATTAGACTTAATATTATAGTATTTGCATAAAGCAACTGGAACAAAGGAGCTCATCGAGTCAGAGGATTATTGGCATATAATTAAAAATAAACAACATTAATAAATCACACGATAAATATATATAATATAGTAAATGAACTGCCATCGTAAGAAAGGAAAATTAAATCTAAGGACTAGAGATTGAGAGAATTTATATAATTTAAAATAGCATAATAAAAGGTTTTACACGAAGTATTACATTAAAGAATGAGAAGAGCTCTTAAAGGGAGTGTAAAGTAAAGTTCGAAAACTGGCCAGAAAGTTTAAGGTTCATTATGGAAATATATTACCCATTTCTTCCAGGATGGGTTCCTTAGTTTACACATCTGAGTTGATGGAAACATAGGCATGCATTTAGTCGATTACTTGAACAGCATTTTATTGTTTTTGGCAGCATGATTTGTCCGGAAAGAATTTATCAGCTTCATTGAAGATTTTCAGAGGACTTCAGGAACCATAGCCAGATTCCTGATATTTTAGTCCCTTACCATGATAGAAACACTATTTAAATTCATTATTTTAAAAAGCACAGAATTTACTGGCACTTTTCTGCAACAAAGATGGCTTCTTCTTTCTCCAAACTTTTCAGAGTTATATATACTGTATCTGATGCCTTCGGGATAGCGCTTCTTTCATTATCAATGTTACAAAATTTACTGGTTGTTTTTAGATACATTCCTTGGATAAGGCTTTCAAACTCAGTAACTTGAATTCATTTTCTAATTAAAAAATGAATTCTTAAAATCAGAAAAATGATTTTAATTAGGAAATCCTTACATTTTAAATACTTATCTTTTTTTTTGATTAATAAAACTTTAACCATTGTTTTGGGAAAGGAAAATCTGAAAGCTTATCGAAAGAATGTAGCTTTTAATCACTAAAAATTTTAACAAATTATTTAAAAATAAAATCAAACATTCCTGACGCAATGAAACTTTCGAATAATTATATATATTTAAATATTTACAAATGTATACGCACAAACCACGCAGTTATAATATATATAAATTCATGAATAATTCTATCATGAATCTATTAATAGAATTGATCAATTTAAATCTGAAACTAGTTAATTTTAATACAAATTTATAAAGTAGTTTTTCTTTAAGAAAACTAGCGTGGATTGACCATATAAAGCCCCATTGCATCGGAAATTTAAGGTTAGTACTAGGAGTTTGAAGTGGGCTTATGGCTAGATGTCATGAAGCTAGGATCGAACCCAGATCCGACTGCTTCAGTATTCTCACTAGTAAACTCTCAACATTTTAGTGAATACTGAATCTATGTTACAATGTTATTCCATATGCTGACATGATTCTACCAATCTTATTATATATAGTATCAAAATTGGTTCAGTTATAATGGGCTTCAAAATTATATATTATATACTTTTGAAGCCTATTATAAACAGATCTTATATTATTGATCATTGGATTATTTTAAAATACATAGGATCATATGTGAAAAGTATGTTTTGTTAAATTATATTGCATTCAAAAGATATGCTAAAAATTTCTTTTGGCATTAAGAAAATTCATATTATTGGTGCATAAAAAATGTGTATTGTTTACAAAATTGTTGATTAATGTACAGTAATTCAGAATAGGCAAAGTGAAATTAGCTTTCAATGGTTTAAACTTATTAATGAACTCCAACAAAAAAAAATGTTTCACAGAAATTCATTTTTGTGATATAAAAAATCAACTCAAAATTGGAAATTTTTCATATATGCTTCTTTTCTTTAAAATTATGGACATTTAGAATTTTTCTCTATGAGAAATTTGTTTTAATCACACAATAGACACTTAAATGAAAAAAAAAAAACAAACATGATTTTTAACTTCTTTGAGATCTGAATGATATTATCAAATCTCACACATATTTGAGGATTTCTTTCATTCATTAACCCGACTTTCACTAATTATAAACTTTTTTTTTAGTAAAAGCACCAAAACTTAAAATTTATTATTATATAATTATGAATAGAAGATTTTCAAATGAATTAATCAATATAATATTCTATCTGAATATAAATTTACTCTAAGCACACAGTTGCATACAAAAGTATCAAAGGTCAATTGACATAAAAAAACATCCAGGCAAAATTAATTTTCCTGAGAAAAAAAATATTTCCAACCCACGTAGCTCTTATCTTTATTGAAAATAGCAAAGATTTGAATGTATGTTTATTATAAAACATAATATGTAAGTTAAACTGAATACATGTCACATATGCAAAATATAAATGCTGTATATTTTTTTATTATTTCAATTCAATCAAAGTGCCATTGATAACATTTTGTGTGTGATGGTTGTCACATGTGCCATAAGTTGCCAACCCCTGTTATGTGATGTGATGTACTGTGACTGCTCCTTAAATGGAGCCAGGAATCTCTCAGCAACTATACCCAGAGAAACCTGTTAGCCACTTTACCTTCCATTCCCCATTCTAAGTTTTCCCATATTCTGCTCCATCCCATTTCCACAACATAATCTTTGTCAATTCTATGGCCTTTATATCTAAATCCCTCTTATCTTTTCCCAAACCCAGCATAAAAACCAATAATCCACTTTCTGTATAATCACTTTTTTCATATTTATTCTTCCATAACTTCATTATTTGTACCCTTTCTGTTTTCAAGCATTTACATTCAATTAATATTAATTAATTAAAGATGTGATGTGATGTACTGTAGCTTCTCCTTAAACGAAGTCAAATATCTCTCAGCAATTATGTCCAAAGAAACCTGTTAGCCACTTTATTTTCCATTCCCCAGTCTAAGTTTTCCCACATTCTGTTCCATCCCATTTCCACAACATAATCTTTGTCAAATCTATGGTCTTTATATCTAAACCCCCCTTATTTTTTTCCTAAATGCAGCATAAAAACCAATAATACACTTTCTGTATAATCACTTTTTTCATATTTATTCTTCCATAACTTCATTATATGTATCCTTTCTGTTTTCAAGCATGTACATTCAATTAACAGATGCCCAATATTTTCTATACCTTCCTTACATAATTTACAGACTAAATCACCCATACTTTTTCATTTACATGTATATTCTCTTGTTGCTAAAGAACATTTTCCCTCTATTTTAGTGGCATCTATAAAAAGTGATTTTGTGCTGGTAAAAAATATTTATTACTATTTCTAATAAAATGTATCATATACAGTGAAGTATGTTATAACAGAACTAATGATTTCAAGACTGATATAGTACAGACATGCATAAAATGTTTCAATCTACCCACTTTTATTAGAGACAAACATCTTTATCATATTTTGTTAAGGCCTAGTTACTTAATTTAATTTGTATATCTGTTTATTTACACTTTTAGCAGTTATAATACTTTTGTTTTAATTATTAAAATTCTACTATGTACATACATTCATTTTAGTCATGAACTAGAAAATCAGGGTTAAAAAACTGAGCTAAACAAAAAATAATTTGGAGGTGAGAAAGTAGTAAACTGTCAAGACATTTTAGAAAATAGCTAAGTCAATGATTTGCACTATTTTAAAAAAAAACAAGTTTCATTATATTGTGTAAGTTTTTAAAACTGCAATTTTTATTTTCATTACAATTGAATTTTCAAATTTCATCTATAATACAATGCATGACAATTTAAATATAGAAATGAATTTCAGATTAAACTTATAATTTATATTACATTTTTTTACTTTTGGTTTAAATGATTGTGATGGATATAACTGTTTTTTAGATTGTAGTCCCTGAATAGATTATCCTTCAATTCAATTATTTCAATTATGCTAGAAAGATTGGATAATATAGCGAACAAACTTATGGAATTAATTATGTTCACTATAATAAATCCCACTGTGTATATCAATATTTTCTATGGATTTAATTAATTCTTTTTTCCCATCAATATTGTTTTCTCATTTCTATTTACATATAGTATAATATTTGCAAAGTTACATGCTGTTACATACACAAACCTGCTGTAGAATTATTTCAAATAAATAAAAAATGTAATCTAGTTTTTTAAATTATCTACCTCTATGGATTATTAGGAGGGACTTTGGAAACAGTAATATGAATTAATTTTGATCAGCCTTATCATCATTTTAATGCACAAACTGCTCAAAGCTTCACTGTGCCAAAATGCAATTTTGTCTTTTAAAAAGAGATTCTTAAAATAATTTAAAAAACAACCTAAACTTCATACAATCTACTGCAGATTAAAAAACTAGGGAAGTTATACATGCCTGCAATTAATAACTGACATCGCTAAATTGTAATCAATAAACTACTTTCAGATATATATACCTACATACACAAATTAGTCAAATATTACAATAATTTAAATTTTCAGTCAAATAAGTAAATATATTAACTCAAACAGAAACAAACTTGTGTCATCATCTTTTGCGTTAAAGTTAATATATTATAGATACAAAATTTCATCTTGTAGAATCACCTGATCTTAATTCTATGCTGTAATTAAATATTAAAATTTTCTTACCACAAGGATCTATAGCCTGTTTAGCCACTTTGCGCAAGGCAGCAGCAAAGCTGGATATCCGGGTAGCATTCATAGCAGAGTTATTTACTACTCACAGTTATTGGACTATAGATCTAGTGGCACTCTCTGATGTTGGATAGTGAGATGCCTACTGTTCACTACGTTTTATAATTTAATAATTCTGATGTAGAATTTTTAACATGTTATATACATACTGAATTCACATATATATAATTCTTTTAAAAGGATTTTTTTTAAAAAAAAAAAAGGAAATAATATAAATTTCAGTTAAACCTAACAAATAGTAAAAATACTGAGAAATTTTATAAACAATATTATTAAAAAATATATTCTTTTTATTAAACTTTCAATTCACTGCACTCTCAAACACTATACTAAAGATCATATGGGATTTTATTGTTGAATAAATCTTTTAATTTCGAAACTCTATAACAAAAATTTATCATTGCAAAATGAGATCAATAGTTAATTTCTATGAATGTTTAAGCTAGTGATTATAAACTAATATAATATATTATCTTCACTGCCTTATGAAATATGCTTCATATAAGATTTGATTAATATTTTCTTAGTCCTTCAGATTGTAATTTTTAAATTTAACAAGAATTTTAGTTTACTTAATATATATGTGCCTGTGTAAACATAAATGCATTTTGACATTTATATGAATGAAACTAAAATCACAAATCAGAGAGATATCTTATAAATAAAACCAAATTATTTTTATAATATAATCAGTTAAATTTTAAAAGAACAATACCTATTGATATAACAAACTCTCAAACATGCCAAGAAATCTAAAACAGACCGCTGAGTAAGTAGTAAACTAAAAACCATTAATGTTTTTATCATAGCAAAAAAAAAAAAAACACTTAAAATAGTCACGAAAGATCCCCCCCCCCCCATGATTTGACTCAAGTTTTATTCTACCAATGTTTTGTACTCATTGCAATAAAAAGAAATATGTTGAAATATATATATTCGACTAAATGCTACAGAATAAAAAATTATAATAAAATTCAGAATTTATAAAATATGGACAAAATTGATGCAAGTGTATGATAAATATATGTGAAATTTTATTTTAATATAAAACCATTTTATTTTCTCTCTCATTTGATTCAAAGATAATTTGCTACATGAAGTGTAAAAGATTGAAAATTTACTCTATGACCTCTAATCGTAATTTAGATACAGTATTCTTTGAAATGATAGCAAATGAAAAACCAAAAACTCTGTGTTTAACATGTTTTATCTAAACGAAATAAATAAAATATGAAGTGTAAAAGCAATATAACTCCATATATATGATGTCTCTTTAGAGTTAAATTTAATTTAGATTGATACACTGTTTTGATAGTTAAATGACATTTATTCATTTTTAGTTTAATATGTGAAAAATTAAAATTACCAGAAATAAGAAAGTCTGAAACAAGGAATGTACAGTTATTTATCACTTTGATATCTTTAATACTAATACTTTGAATATATATATATAAGTGTGTGCATTAAAAAATTCGAGGGAAAATCAGATTAACACTTTAAAAAATCTCCTTAAAAGTGATCAGTGAAAAAACAAACCTTAATTTTTTATTTTAAATTTATATAAAAAATATTTAAATAAATTGTACTAAATCTATAACTTTTAATCATAGAGCAAGCAAGCTTTGGTAAACAAACTCAATTTCATCTGCATAAAAAATGAAGACATAATTGATGCATTGTTTAAAAATATCAGACATATGATAAAAATGAAATTAAACTAGTCATAGAATTTTTATTAAAAAGCTTTGATTTAATAAAATTTTGTTATTTCCATTAACGGAGATATATTATAGATTTTTTTTCTCTTTTAATCAAATCATAAGTATCTATAAATACGTCATATGATTAGAGCTTCTATTGGTCTAAGATAAATATTACTTCCCTCAGAAAGCATTATATATTATAATAAATGTATTAACATTGTATTCCCTAATTCAGTTTAATAAAATCTGTTTCATTAATTCCAATGTTTTATAATCATATTCCCAAATTTTTGTTGTGAAACTTCAAATACAAAATCTATATCTTTTTTTAATTTTCTTTATACTTATGTCTTTCCATTCTCCAAGTAATACATTTTGATTCTATTTCAACATCCTACATAGGAAAAAAGTGCAATAATCTTCCTCCTAAATCCATATAAATTATATCTATAGAGTAAAGCCTTATTTCATTTTTGAATCATTTCTATGATAATGTACACAATAAAAATAAATATTCAATATTCTTCCTTACATCTACTTATGCAGAACATTTTTTTGTCCATGCATCAAATAACATCTTTTTATATTTTATATAATTTTTATTCTTATTTAACTCCAACTATTTCATAATGATTAAATATTTTACAAAACATTGCCATCTATGAAGTTTTTATTCATTCACTTATTATTATATTATATTAAAAATAAATAATAAAAGTTATTTTTATTATATGCTTTTATTTAACTTATTCTGTATTTTTCTCCACCTGTCTGTTTAAGAAATCTTGCAACTCAGTTTTCATCCAATTACCAATCTAATTGAAAATTTGTTTACATATACATTCCCAATGATAACATATTTATTTAATGTTTCCAAATAATTTTAACAAAAAAAAAAGTTAACAAATTTTAAAATTTTAATTTTATATGGGATGTAGTGCTCTTTACGATTCTGCCATCTTAAGGTATTATTGTGGGGAAAAAAATTAATACTAAATAAATTAAAGAAGAAAAACAATTTAAAAATATATTATTTATCATTCTACATAATAAAGATTCTGTTTCCTAAACAAAATAATAACTAAGATTAAATTTCAGGAAAAAAAACACTAATATTACCAACACATATTATAGTTTTCTCTGTTTAAATAATTACAAAGAATACTCTGCAAAAAAAAAAAAAAAATTGTGTATCCTACACAATTTTAAAATTCTAAACTTTATTCAGATTTCTTAATTTTTTCAATGCCATTAAAATATCATTAAACATTGCATAATATGATTAATATATTAAATTTATTAAGTGCAAGCAGATGATATAATAATAATGTGAATGGCTAAAATCTTCAACAGATACCCCTTAGAAATGCTTATGTGCATCTGTCAAATATTTTAGCCTTTCATGTTATTATTATAATATGATTAAGCATATTCTAGACAATTTCACCGACGTCATTCACTCAGACATCGTATGTAGTAATTTAAAGTGACTGTTCCATCCTCACACTTTCCTTGCCAGTATTTCAGATTTGCTCACATATAAACATTTGAGTCATAGGAATAAGTGGATTCATTTTATTCCTGCATAAATACTATATCTTGTATTGGAGAGAAAGTATTCATTTATTATTATTAACACTCACAAAAGTGTATGAACAATTAGCCTGAAAGGCTGATATTTGAATGTAATATAATATGATTAAGAAAATTGCCAGCTAAATTAGAATGAAAAAGACACCATCTTAAGTTTATGAAAGGATTTATATTTGTTTATAAAGCAGATTTATTTGACATGAAAAAATAGCTTTCATTTTGTCAATAATTTTTTTCTTTTCTTTCTAGTTTTAAAAAAAAGTTATAGAAATTAAAAATCAGTGCAAAAAAAATAAGAAAAGCTTTTATTCACATGAATGTATTCAACGTTTGCAATATTCTGGATATTATGTGTCAGAACATAAAAAGCATGTAACATTTGTGTTCACAAATATTCTAAATATATTTCAAAATAAGAGTGCTAAATTTTTATTTTGATCACATATCAAGAAT
Organism: Epiperipatus broadwayi; assembly: GCA_028023455.1. NCBI lineage: Eukaryota > Metazoa > Onychophora > Udeonychophora > Euonychophora > Peripatidae > Epiperipatus > Epiperipatus broadwayi. The sequence continues at coordinate 4,479,926 of JAQFVV010012449.1, forward strand.
ACTATACAAAATCTCAAGAACATTTATTTTTTTAATACCTTTATGTGAATAAAGCATTTCTTTAAAACATATAAATATACTTTTTATTTTATTTCTTCAATTGGCTATCCAACTTTATTTCATTAAATTATTTGCTGCAAATCATTTACAAAAACAGACAATAATAATAAATTTTAGATCAGACAGTTTTTAATTTACTTAAATAATGAATAAATAACCATAACTTTTAAATATTTGTAATTGCAAAATGGAAGTAGCTACCTCCCACTGGGTTATGTAAAGTCAAAACAAAGTTTACGGTTTTTGACATTATATAACTCAGTGGGAGATAGTTACTTCCGCTTTGCAATTACAGATATTTAAATAATAAATAATAAAAATATTCTGATCCTCGACAGTTTAATGCTTTGATAATTTATATACAATAACTAACAAACAATATAATATTGGTTAGAAGATAAAAAATAAATTTTATAATAATAACATTAAAAGAAAAATGATATAAATAAAAAAAATCATTGTAAGATATAAAATTTTAATCCAATCATAATTCGGACAATTAAATAAAATTATGGTTATTAACTTTTATTCATGAACATATCCAAACAGTGAATATTTGTATTAATAATATAGTTAAATGAATATTTTATTTATATAAACAACTCTTTGAGAAAAAAATATAAATGCTATTATTATTTGTTTCAAGAACAAATAGTACTGAAATATTCCCTCTTTTCCAGAAAAAAATTAAAACTAAATTAATAAGTTAACAATGGAAAACCGGAAGTGCCACAAAAGAATGTGAAGTTGTTTATCAAAAAATATGAAAATGCATGAAGAAGCTATTTTGAGAGTTACTTAAACAATAAATTAGAAACATTACTTGTCAATCTTTTTGGAATGTTAAGCTAAAGAAGTGACTAAATTATCTTAGAATGATTAAGAACAAAACTGTGTTTCATTTTATTTAAAAGAAATTATAATTTATACATATACTGGCATGCACACATGTATGTATGTTAAGTTCTGTTCCCCAAAACAAGTAGAATAACTATGATCACGTGATAACACTTGATCATCATTAGTGGAATTTTATCATGCTTCCACCCTCTTAACAATCTATTCTTGTAACTCAATTATAAACTCTCTTCAATAATTACATACTATTATACTTGTCATTTTAAATTAAACTCTATGTCTTCATGTCTTTATTTGAATGAATAATATTCAAAAATAGTATTCACATTAACAATATTTGATCAATATATTTCAAGCCACGGGTTTATTTTCCTTCTGCAAAAAAAATTAAAACCTCAATATGACATATGAGATACAACTACTGCATTGTAATAGCCATCCACGATAACTATGTCAGTATTAGTTTAGTTATTAGTAAGCTATTTCTTGTAGTGTAAATCTCAAAGTGGCAATTTAACATTTGAGGAAAAAATAATAGGAAAAATGTCTTAAAAACTTGCATCTTGTTGAAAGAAAAGCTAAAAACAACTACACTAAACATCATCAGAAACACACTTCTTGATAAAGGTTTAATCTTAAATAAAAAAATTTAGTCCTTTTATCTACCAAAAAAAAAAAAAATGCACACACATACAGATAAAAAATAAGAGCATAATTTCAATGGGTAATTTTTGATATTTATGACAGTTTATTATAAATCCACACACAAAAAAAGATACAACATAAACACAATAGCAAATATGTTTTTCATTCAAATTACTTAATGACATCATAATAATATCAAATACAATTAAAGACAGATATTTTATGCAAGTGAAATGAAACCTGAATTTGAGCAACTTAAATAAAAATTTAATTCTATAAGAGTGAGCTTTAAATCAATATAAAAATGCATATATATATAATATGTTTGTCTAATAGCATTTAAAATCTAAGCTTATTGAAATTCACAGTGTGTTTAGAATAGTATTGAAATCAATCTTATCAATTTGTAAATTAATAAATGAGTTTTCCTATTACCTATGTAGCTTGATTCAGACTTTGCGTTTCTAAATACAGATAGTGCAGTTGAAATATTCTAGCATTGGTTTGCATTTATTTATTATATTTGAGTTTCAACTAGTATTATGCAATCACTGATTTAAATATATATATATATGTGTGTATGTAAAGTTTATACTAAAGAATCTCTAAGTTTACTGGTTTCAAAAAAAAATCATGGCAATGAAAACTAATATATAGTTTATTTAAGTTTGATTTGACATTTAATTCATATATATATATTATAATGGTAACTACTCTTTTTATAATTGATAATAATAAAGTTTAACAATAAAATGGAAAATACAATATTCGAAAATTAATTTTTGTCTAGGTGAACAAAGATAACTAACAAGCAACCATGTACTTGATGGAGTGATTAAACAATTTTATTTTTAGTTGACAAATCTATTATAATAGTCACAGATAATGATCAACTAAACATACATAAAATACAAGTCTCTATGCAGATTCAATTAAAAACAAACAAAATTAATAATAATAATAATAATAACTTTAATTAACAAATAGAATAATAAATAAAAAATTGACATATTTATATTTAAAATTATATGAAGAGTATGCATAAAAGGGAAAATCTTTATGGCTTTATAATAATTCATTGAGAAAAGTGAATAGTAAGTTCAATTAATTTACTTTGATATTTTTGTGAGCTCACATTTATTTATGTCTCCATGAATGTAGAATTTGGCTATTAAAATCATTAATTTTAATGTCTGCTAGCAATATTAACATTGTAACTTCTTTTAATTTATTCCCTGGTAGTGTCCTAAGAAGGTTTTCATTGTAATTTTTCTAAGAAGGTTTCCCAGACATTTAAAGCATTGAAATAAGTAGATTTACAAACTAATTCATAGAAGAATTTTTCTATGTGCTAATTTAACTGGCAAGTTTTTTTTTATATATATATACAACAAGTAAGGATCACATATTTTAGCTTGAACACTAAATAGAAATGAACAAATCAGCAGAATCAAAGTTAATTTCAAGGCATTCCTTAGTTTACAGCTCACACCATTGGAAATGTTAGGGAAGGCATTCTGGAGTTTTTATGCCAGAAAATTTACAATTTTTATCAAAATAATTACAAGTTTTTATTGATTTCTATCCAGTAAGTGACACAATAAAGAAGTAACAATAATTCTCACCTTTTTCTTAGGACATTGAAGAAGCTTCTGTTGGTTTCCATAGCATGGTTCTTTTTGTTAAAAAATAATTATTTATTTTAAAATAAAAATGATAATACATTTTAGTTTTAACAATTATTATTATCATTTTCAAAAGACTTTATAATTTATTTACTCATGACTTTTAATATTCTGTAATATATAATAAAGAAAAATATTCACATAAAAGCCATAAAAGTCATGTCTGCAATATATTATCATTATCTTCCATCCTAAATCTAAAATGTTATTATAGATTCTAATATTTAAAATTCATTGGAAAACAATAATACAGATAACAAAAAATACATGAAAAGCAAAAATTTGACTACAGAAATATAATTAACTTCTCCAAAACAGTTCTCTAAATTTACAGAAATAGTGAAAGCATATTCACCACCTTTTGTCACATGCTGAGTGGTAAAGTATATATATATTGTGCCCTTTTGTATGGGTCTTTATAAATTGTTCTATCAATTTTATTAAAAAATTTTAAATTCAAAATATATTTCAGCTTTGTGATGTTGATTTTTATTAATAATCTTTCAAAAGTTTAATTAAAGTAAACTATGAATATTTGATATGTGAGGTTGTGGTAATATTTGAGAGAGACGGTTCAATGGAGAAAATGATAATATTATATGGTTGGGAAAACTGGCCATGATCAATACTGCATTAATAAGTTTTGTAAATAGATGTTTAAAGCTAAAGTTTTAAAAAATGATAACTTAAAGTTAAATAAATGATATTTATTGATGATAAAAAATTAATATTTAGTAAGTGAATGTAGAATATTTTTTGTTATTAATAGTATATAATAGAAGATGAATATTTGATTTTATAATATCGAATTATTATTTTAAAGTTGTTATAGTATATTATTGTTTAAAAATATTTTATTTTACAAAAATTGGACTGTTAGTTATTTTTAAATAATTACAAGCGTTTCTATCTGTGTTGTAAGTCATGTGACAGATAGACATATGTACTCATATGCTTGTGAGTTTTTTTAGTAAAGTTGCAAAACTGTTTTAAAATTCTATTATAAAATTTAAAAATATTATATTGGCTATCACGAGATAAAAAATAAAAATTAATTATTGTGAAATATTAAATCTTATTTTTTTTTATACTGTTTAAAAAAATGAATATAATGAATAAAAGTAGATTTTAGTTTGCTTAGGAAAAATAGACTTATAAAAGTTAAAAGTGAGATAAAGTAAAAAATATATTTTTAAAAAAAATGTTTAATGGATTTAAATAAAAGATAATTTAAGAATTAAATAATGTTTTAGTTTTGATTTTGTATTGTTGGCGAGATATGTAAATACGTTAGCAAGGTAATTATCTAATTTACCAATCAAGTGGGTAATTTATTCGGGTATAAAAAGCCAAGGTTCAGTTGTTTAGGGTGCTTTTTCTTCTGTTAGTTAAGTGTGCCATTTAATATAGCCAAGTGTAATGCTATAATCGCTCTCTTAATAATTATTATTTCATAAAGAGAGTGGTTTAATAAATTAAAAAATTGTACCGTCTGAATATGCAGTGCTAGTTAATTATAATCCCTTGCCAACCGTTTTTGTCAAAGCTTAATTTTGCTATCAAATAGTCATGGAAGTACCACATTTATATAAAGTATATTGGAGATAGTTGATTAAAAATATAGTTGAAGCCATGTTAATTAAAATAAATAATTTATGGATAAAGTTAAAATGTTGGACATCATATGAAAAGACAATATTTATACAAGACCAGCAAAATAATATGGTAAAAGAAATAAATTTAAAACTTGTAGTAATTTTTAAAAAATAGATATTTTGTAAAAATCGCAGAAAATACTTATTTGTCAAGAAAGTATTTAAAATAGTTTATTTTAAAACTGTCTTTGGATAAAAAAATGAAAGTTACAGATAATTACTGAAATACCTGACATAGTAAGTCTTTGTTATTTTAAAAGACTATATGTATGTAAATGATTTTTTAAAGCCGATAATTTGGAAACTTTAATAGAAAATAAATACATGTACACAGAAATGAAAATGTCATGGTATTAAATTCTGTATGCTGGTTATACAGAAGAATTTTTAAAAAAAATGTTTTGCTGAAATATTTTAAGAAAATGCGCAATAAGTGTATGCGGATGCCCGAATCAATTTTATCATATTTAAAGAAAAACACTATGAGACATCATTTAATCCTAGGAAAGTAATAACTTTTGGAGAATTTTTCTTTGTTAATAAATCCAGATCCTTTAAAGTCGACTTACTTATTTATTTATTTATGGTGGAACTTATTTATTTATTTTTATTTTATTTTTTTAAAAAAAAAAACTGCCATTCGTTTTATTTTATGGAAACTATTTAAGCATATGTGCTATGAGGAAAAGGAAACAGTTGTTGTTTGGAAGTTTCATTACCCGAGGAAAAAGAACATTTTATTGCGTGAAAACAACATGGGAGTTTTAACGTAAATATTTTTTTGATTTATTTCACTAATATTAATATTAAGTTGTTTATTATCTGTTAGGGATAAAAAAGATACATAAAAGAATTAATTATTTATTAATATAACACTTAATTTCATAAAGGAATTTTTTTTCTTAATAACTTTAAAACTTAATATTTTGAGTATGATTGTAATGTATGAATGTTACAATATTTTGTTAATTTATGGTTCAAGAAGACATCGTCTAAGTGATTAACAAGTTGGAATATCACTTATGGTAATGATTGTATAATATTAATAATTTTAATGTATTTTTGTTTTCCTTCTCTTTAGCTGAACCAAATATTATATGATTTTGAATGAATGTATGGATACGTAATACATTGTACACGCATAAGATTTACAGAAATTAATTTATTTTTAAAATATGCATACTTTTATTTTATAGTATAAATGTATTATAACTTAATGAGGGAAGTAATTGTATGATTCTTTCATGACTGAACTTTAATATTCCTGTTATATGGAAAGTATTGATTTATTATATTGGTACAAGTCTTTTTTTTTTTTTGTATTTTGTTCACAAATTAGTAAGAAGTGAAGTAATCTTTTCAGTATAATTAGATAGTTTAAATTAATATTTTATATGCAAATTTATTTGTTGGTTTAAGAGTATATTGCAAATATTTTGACGAGTTATAGGGATGAGTTTGTATGGCAATTTTAAAAAAATGATAGTGAATTGAAAATAAATTAAAATGAGATTAAAACGATATTTAAATATAGAATTTTATTAGTATGAAATAGGAATAGAATATGATCAATTCAAGTAAAGTAGAGAATAAAAGTTAAATCAAGAAAAGAATCATAGAATTTTTTTTTATTTTAATCTAGTAACTTTATGATGTGTAATTATAAGTAAAGTTTATTTTGAAAAATTGTTGAACAACTTTAAGTATTATTTAAAAAAAAAAAAAAATACCTACATGTATTGCATATTTTAATTAGTGATATATTATAATAGAACAACATTGGAATGAAATAAATAATTATATAATTGATAAATATTACTCAATATTGAAACAGTAAGATTCGTATTCGAATTTTAAGTTTCACCTTTTTCTGTCGTCTCTCACTGACCGGTCTATCCCGCCCAAATTTAAACTTTTTGGTATCGAATTGTGTGTGTAGCAATCTTAGAAATGTATAAATATATGTAGAATTCAGCATAAACACGCACACATTTCGATCTCAAATTAAAGGCAATAAATAGGGATAAAATAATATAATTTAGATTTCTTTTAGTTATATAATTTTGTATAATTTTAATCATTTATTTTGTATTATAAAGTTCGTATTTATTGCTTTGTTTAAATTTCATTTAATAATAATTCTAAAAATATCTGATGTAATATTTAATTAAAAGTTAAAATAATCTTATGTTCCCTTTTTGTTTGTGAAATTTAAAAGCATCGGTCAGTGATAGATAATAGATTAATTAAAGAAAAATTCCCCAAAATATAATTAGTAAATGTAAAATGTAAACAATAGAACGGCAGCTTTCTTTAATTAAAAAAAACAACTAAATGCATTGATTATCCTCAGGGCAGATTAAATAGAACCTAAAAATATCTTCACAAAAATGTGAAAGATCAAGATAAAAAAAGAGACCATCTTAGACTTGCTGGAGACATTCACTTAAACTTTAGCTTTGCTCTTGATCATTGAGAGTCTCCAAAAATAATAAAATAATTTGTTCCTGCCAAGGTATGACCGAGTAAAGCACCTAGATTATTCTCCATCGGGAGGTGGCCCATCGGATGCTGAACTTTCCATTGCCCGTCATAAATTCACCATGAAGATCTGCTGCCTGAAATAAATGAAAAAGCTGCTGCTGCCATGAAATTAAATGAATATCTAAATACAAGAAAGAATTGCCACACATGAACTATTTGCTACTTAACCAATGGACTCGGAAAACTTCTTATAAAACAGGTACCTGTCTGTGTTCAAACTCTAGAGTACTCTAATAATATGCTATAGCTATTCTTCATATTACTTATCTAAATTTATAAAATGTAAAAACTATCATTTGTATAACTAAAACTGAATAATTAACTTAATGTGTAAATTTCTCTACTAATCTAGCTTACCTCATTCTGTCTTGGGTGTGTATTTCTATAATCTACATTTCTTTCTATAGTTATTATTTAATTAGTGCATGCTCATAATTATTTCAATTTTCAAAGTTTAAACCTATGATCGCTTAAAACAATGAATGTGTGTCAAATTTTCATTAATATTTACTTTCTTTAATAACTTAACTTACATATAAATCGACACGCATTCAATGCTTCATTTATTGTAATGCAGGGTCTACTACTTCGCAAATGGCTGACGTATTAGTTATAATAATTCCCAATTTATATATGTTTGGTATTTATTAAATCATCATGAATAATTCCATAGAATTACATTTCTTTGAGAGTCACCAACGTTGTTTAGTAAATGGTGATAATGTCGGGCAGAATTAGAAATCCATTTAACTCTTATCATAATCGTTTATAAGTATACATGTGTTACGTTTTAGAGACGCGATGACTCATTCTGCTGTGAAATTTCCGGATTCTTCAGGGTTGAAATTAACCCCAGTCGTCCTACACAAGCGGGCATAACGGGTGCTCCCGTAGGACTTGACAACGTCATGCAGCCAGCCGGCAAAAATGCGACATGGACCGCTTGTCCCTGGTTATGCTTATGTGACACCTTACTTCGTCGGGTTGGGGCAGAGACCAGCCTGACATTCTTATAAACCCATTCGCGGCATTGCAGTTTCAATATACTGCCATTCCATATCGCCTTTCTAAAGCGTACCACGTGGTCCTTTGCTCAATTCTATTATTCTATATATCACTCCGCCTCTGCATTATCTTCATCATTCACTCTCAAATAAATGTTTGCTCTTAGTCATAAAATAAATAGTTTAATTAAATAAATATATGTCCGCCGCTACTCTTAAATCTTACTTTAGACTCTTGCATTGCAAAGGTATAAATTCCCCAAGGCATGCATTAGAAATACTTACTTGAGAATTTTAGGTAGCTAGATTACGCCTTCAAATAAATGTATTCCTTTTGTAATTATTTCATTATCGGAAATACCGCTACTAAAATCCTCAATATAAAATAATGTCTAAATAAATAAATGTACTCTTTAAAATTTAATCATGTCACAAATTCCGCTACTGAAGCTTTGAATCCCTAAAATCTTATTAGTAAATGATTTTATTAAAATGTATTAATAAATAATTTTAAACTATATGTCTGCAGTTACGTTTCATTTATTCGATACCCATTCTATATAATATTTCCTCGATTATGTAAATATGAATGTTTAATTAATATTAGTTTGATTATTGGCTAACTCGAGAGTAAAATCATGAATCTCTTGCATCTCCCTGACCACCGTGCCTAAGGAAATATTTACTAATGTCGCATCAGATGCGTTGTTTCGTGGATTGTATTGTGGAACCGATAAACTATGTTCGAACTCAGTACCACAGGTGGCTTCGCTACTCAATGGTGCTGCTGTTCTGTATGGTGGTCGAATTCTGCACTATGTTTACGAGTCACACGTTTTCTGACTGTTACAATATTAAGGAGTTACACCAGCGCAGATGTTTAATTGATATTAAATTGAGACTAATTAGGAGATATAATATATGATAACTATATTATAATGGAAAATATCTATGGTATATTTAATTGGAATAAACATTTTAGTTGTTAATTTTTTTTTATATATTTTTTTTACACAAATGATGTATATTTTTTTTTTATGAAAGCATACCATAGTAATATTTGATATTAAGTGATTTTTTTAAAAAAAATGCAGGTTCCTAAATACTATTAATTGTGATTTTTCAAAAATTTTAATAAATGTCTAGAATAGTTGAGTAATTTGGGGTAATGGAAATGATGTAATAAAATTTTTTTTTTTTATTTTTATTTTTTTATTTTCCTCTTGGGATGTAAATAGTGTATATAAGTTGTTTATTAAAGTTAATGTAATAAAATTTGTTAAACTTGTTTATAAAATTGTGGTGAATCAGTTATTTTACATTGCAACATATGACAACAGATAATTTGAATTAAAACGTAATATTTGCACAGTATGAATTAAATCTTTTTTTTTTTAAAAAAAAGTACAGTATGTTCTTAATATGATTTTACAGAAATTCATTGACATTAACATATTATTGTTATGATGGTTATAAAATAATTATAATGCACTACATAAGAGTATAATATTATTTATTGCCACATATTATTATTAAATTATAAGATTTTATCATATTCTTAATTAAGATACTATATGAAGATGAAAGACATGTAGATTATTTACTTATTTCTTAATGATTAGTAGTATAATAAAAATAGATAAGATTAATTTATGCACTGGAGATTGTTATTATTAGTTATTTATTATTATTGTAAGTTAGGTGTAGTTAGGTTTGATATTAAATCCCTTATCATGCCTATCTGCAGGAATTATAATTACTTTAAGTTAATTAAAAGAACCTGAGATTATTTTAGTTATATTCCTTTGAGAAAAGATTAAAATCTATTTATTACTATTATTTTAGTTAGTTAATTTTTATAAAAGCCATAGGAGTGCTATAGATGTATTAGTTGAGGTAATAAAGAGGTAATAGTATTCTTATGCCATTGAGGTGGTGTCTTGTGGAACATGGGCTCAATGTAAATTAATATTATCACTTGTAACTTCACTTCAGTCACATGATTTAATAAATACTTATTTACTTAGTGCATGATATTGAACTATATTAATTTTTCTGTTAGTTAGAATAAATCTGATAAGATAGTATTATAAAATATTTTAATAATAGTTATACACATTTTTTAGCCGAGCAGAATTATTTATTTAGCTAGTTATATTTTAGATTATACTATATATTTCTGGAAGTGAGGGCACAATATATGTATTTTATATAATATCATTTAATAAATGAGTAAGATAAAATATTTTATAATGAAATTTAGAATAGGAGCTTTTAACCTTGACAAAAATTATCAACTTAGCAAATACTATGACATGATTCAACCACAAATACTACATTTACTTAAAATTAAAATATACAATGAATCACAAATAGATCCAACCTTATACCTCAATGGTAAAGGTTTTGTAATATTCTTTAAATCCTCAAGTACACCATATGAAGCACAAGTATTATCATTAAAAAAAAAAAAACATTCAATTCTTTCAAAATACAATACATAGACAAATGCGTGCAATAATATTAAACATTGCTTTTGGCTATATACTCCAAGGGCCAATGCTAATTAAAATACTTGTTTTTACCATAAATTCTGCGTTTGCATCCTGACTATACCATTCCTTTTACTAATAGATTTTAATATATTGTAACCCGCCAGTCCTTCCGCTTACTGCAGACACTATTCTCCTTTTGGCTTTTCTGTTGACGATTCCCTTTTTTTACGAACCCGCTGTGTTCTGTCGTCCGGGGTTACATAATGTTTTGTGCAAATAGTTTCAAACACATATACAAGTACGTTTTATTTGTTTCATACCTAGATTCAGATTGAATCCGAGTAATAGGCGCCAGGAGAACCTTTACAAGCTCGCCACGCACGTGCACACGCTCACTCAACTATACCACAGAACATGCCCAAGCATCGCTCCAGCGGACAGCAAGAAATGAACACAGCCACTATTTCCGAACTATATCGCTCGTTACTCTTAACACACTATTGACATACCTTTATCATGGTTAGGCCCGCCCTATATCCCCCAAAATAAATCTCCCAAAACTTAAACTTAACCTAAGAATGGCACGACAATTATAAATGCTATAAATATACTTAACATTTAACTAACATATTAAATGCACCCATTCAAATTATATAAAATAGATCACTCCCACACTCATTCAACATTGGATAAATAAATTTGAAATTCCAAGCGATCAATAAAAGAAACATTAATTAAGTGAATGATTTATTTGTAAACTGGGTAAATAAAATTATTATGCAGATATATTATTTAGTAAGTCTAGATAACACAATTACGGAAGCGAATATTAACTTACATAGATCTTTGCTGAGTATTAATTGTACATATTATACTGGTTGAGTTCTTTAGCAGTTCGGTTGGTCATTAGCAATTTAATCATATTATACTTAATGTTTGTAAATCGTTCTCCACTTTAAAGTATTTTATCTGGTGCATGAATGTGTAAGCAAATGTTAAAAGATAACTACCTGGGAATGAGAAGACTGTAATGGGATCCTGAGCGATGTTTTATTAATTCCGCATGTCGGCTCTGGGTGAGGCTTCCAGGGCGTGTGTGGTCCTTGAGTTCATTTTCTCCGAGGTTGAGAGCATTCTAGGACGATCAGCAGTGCCAGGTGCGAAGGTTCGGCGGCCAAGCCGCGAATTTTGGATTCAGCAACGCATTTCGGCTACGATATTACACAAGTGTAGGTTAGGAAGTCCAAGTCTTAATCAGAAGCTCCGCAAAAAAAATTAATAATACTTTCCGCTACAATTCAACTTGATTTCGCCTTCAACAACTTTCAATTTTTGTTCGTTTTTCGGTTCCGTCTTGCCTTTTTCTTCTCTCTTTTTTCCCGCCGTGACACCTTGAATTTTTCCTCCAATCTCTATCATGCACTCATAAGTCATTAGTTCTTATTTGCTAATCAAGGATCCTCTTTATTTAATAGTTTCTGTGACATTTGCACCACGTGGGAATTTAATTTAGTTTTTCCATTTTTCTTACATATTGTTTTAGCCGGAGTCAGAAGTCTAAGTAGTACAATAGCAGTGTACACTTTTTATCACCTCTGTTTCTAAATTTGGATTGTTATCTAGACTTTACCAACATACATCCTGCTTATTGTTTCAACTTCTCTAAATTTGACTCTACTAATTGCCCCCCCATTCAAAATATCTCAGATCGCTTGGAATTTTTTTTTACCTATTGCAGATTAATTAATTTACTTATTTTTTTTTTCTTTTTGTTCAAAATGATTTAATAAATTTTCTAATTTGTTCTCGAACATTCTCTTTTTCTTTTAAAATGAAATAACAAAAAAAGCAAACTTGAAAATAATGATTATAATAAATTAATTCTTCACAAAATAAAAACTCTTTTAATTTTATTTCAATAAATCTGACAGGTACTCATATATAGCTGCGATCTGCTTTAGACACGGCTGTTTCTCGTTTATTCTTAAAACAAGATCGCTTTGTTAAAAAGTTTTGTACCTGTCATTTATTTCGTCGTTAATATATATATAACTTTCCTAGGTTCAAGCCCTATGTAACGCTATTCCGTTACAATATAATATGAAAAAATTGTTAATAATTAGATAAATGTACAAGCATTCCCACTAATGAGTGGAGAGAGGTTCTTTCCAATGAATCACCTAATTAACATATTCCTTAAAAGCTCACTTTTATCTGATTACTTAGCAATAATTATTATATTTATTCTTAACTTTATTAAAATTGTAATAATAAATATAAATAAAACAATCAGAATACTCCTTCCTTCTTACATCCCTGGAAGTCCTTTTCCTGAAATTTATATTTACTTACACAAAAGTAAAAACATTGTAATGGATCCTGTCCAAATATCAATTACTTGTATAAATATAATATCCTAGACAATAAACCAAATCACCTGATCAATCCCATAAACCAAAGCCTTATGAAACTACTGGATGAAATCCACATAAAAATAGCCCTTATCCCTTCAACAGATAATGATCAATCCAAATTATCAGTTTTATAAAATACCTACTAATCCACATGCCAATCCCTTAAAGAATATTTAACAATCAAGAAAAAAACAATATTTTAATCCAACCTGATACATGATCTATGCAATATATTAGATGGACATCCACTTCCAATTTCAAGTCCCAAATGCCTCAAGATAAAATAATTTGTGGTGATTACATGCTAGTGTCAATCTATATTTTACAGAAAACTTTAAATGGACAAGTCTTTGGCCCCCCACTCCTGCTTTTTGAATAAATCTGATGAAGGGATTGTTTTTTCACCAAGGGAATTTACACAAAAACTAAATGAAATACTAGATTCATGTCATCCTGGGATACATGAAATACAAAGATCTATATTTGTTCATCTAGACCACTTTACCTTCCAATATCTATGAAACCTAGCAAACCTCTTAACAAAAAGAGTATATAGAATACAATGTCTCTACCTAATATCTTTAGTTCCACGTTTAAAAAAATAACAAATGCACTAACCGAACTAACAGATCTTATACCAATATACACATGTCCACTAAAAATAAAGTTGCTAGAATCAGTCATCAAAGATAAAATAGAATCATACAATATGCAATTTGCAAAAAAAAAAAAAAAGGCTCCTCAACTAACCAAGCAAATATTATTTTCAAAACAACAATAGATTATATCCCTAGTTCAATGTTTAAAAAAACAAGAAATGCACTAACCAAGCTAACAGATCTTAGACCATGTGTCTACTAGAAATAAAGTTTCTAGAATCAATCATCAAAGATAAAATAGAGCCATCCATTTTGCCACAAATTTCAAATATGCAATTTGCAAAAAAAAGAAGACTCCTCAACTAAACAAGCAAGTTTTATATTCAAAACAATATATTATATCAGATGCAACAAAAACTATAGTCCAATTATAATTTAATTAGACATTAAATCTGCATTTGACAAAATTCCAATATGCAAATCAGTCTACTTGCCAACACAACTATTCCCAAATCATTAATATACATCATCATAAATATTTTACTAAATAGGGAAATATATGTAACTCTAAATACAAAAACCTCACTTCCAATTATATACCCCATAACTCAATCCCTCAATGATGTCCTCTAAGTGCAATCTTATTTACCATATATATATATATATATATTAACCCATCAAATTAAAACTATAAAAAAAATTATAGGGAATATATATGCCTAGCCTTAATATGAACATTTCATGTATAGCCTTTGTAGATAATATCTCAGTAGTTTTACTAATCCAAATACAAAATATTGCAACTTCTTCAGATACTTTCAAAATATACCAATGAATATAAATTTGTGTTTAATTTAGAAAAATCATGTATGCACTGGAACTTTTCTTAAAGTGCTCTTTTTAAAAAATGTCTAATACTTTCTTGGGTTTTCCCTTTTATCTAAGCAACACCATAATCCTGATTATAATCCAAAAAACTTAATATATATATAACATTGTTAAATCATTTGAGAAATCGAATCTTTCATGTTATGCAAAAAGGTCCCCCTTTAACATGCTAGAAATGACAAAAATTGCATATTATATTCCCACATACTCTTCGTAAAAGCCTTTACTAGTCACATTTATTCTCTATGCACAAAACTTCTTTGGAGTAGATGTACAACAGCAACTTTACTAAACATTTATGAAATTCATTTGTTCAAAATTGGCTAGGATTACATATTTATACAGTCCGAATACAAAAATATTCAACATAAATTTCAGTATGTGTGAATCTTTTCAGAATCTAGAGATCACCTATAAAATAATACCTATTGACCGATCAACTCCAAACCCAAAATATTAAAAACAATTTTTAAAATCTTTATTATCCATTCAAAATGTTCACCTTTGACCTCCCAAAAATGAATATAAATTCTGGGTGATGCAATCATTGTTCTACACATATTCCCAATATGAAGCAAACCCCATATTAAATATCACCAACAAACCAATTCTGGTCACTATAACCAAAATATTTTGATTTCTTAATAAAATTAAATTTAGAATCCCTGCCCATATGAGGATACATAAATATTGATGCTTGGTGTACTCTATATCACAAAAATACTTGAAACACAATCAGACTTTTTTTTTTTAATGTCAGGGTCTTGAAAAAATCAGAACGATGATCCCAATAATATTCAACAACAAAAAGAAGAATGTCAATCACCTTATAAGATCTTTTGCCAAGATTACTATTCATTTAAAACATGGAAAATGGAATAAAGAATGTCTATTATTATAGGATAAAGTTAATCAGAATATTTAGAAAATATAAGTAAAAGTTATCAATGGAATGTTTACCTTATCTATTAATCTTCAAGTATATTGAAAAATCCAGATTTAAAAAAAAACCAGAGTAAACAATAAAACCCATTGATGATTTAAATATATTTATATAGAGAGAGAAAAACTGCCACTTAACATACATAGGACCATAGCTGGCCAATACATGTGCATTTATTGACTACAAAAATTATTATATTAAAAATGCACTTTTTATTCATACTTTCAAATAAAGCAAATAAAATGATATATAAAATAAAAGTCTAGCTAATTACAATTTGTGGTAAATAATGTTTAAAGCTGTTGTACATCTCATAGAGGAGTTTTCTAAAACAGTTGTGAACCTTGTCATGGCAGTAGTTACAAGTAAAATGCTGGGTATTATATAACATCTAATATGTTATATAATTATAAGATGTGATATGTTGGATTATTTCCATCATTTATGAATGAATGTTGAATGTATAGAAAATTTTAAACTTTATTTAAACTTTCCAAATACAAACAACTTGTTAGTAATAACACACACATAGACAATACAGGTTAGTAATTACACAACATTTCGAGTAGTATTAATTTCCACTCTTCTTCAGGTGTTGCTGGCCTATATGCACAGTGACAATATTCGCTTAGAAGTTAAACTCACACCTTTAGATTCTTGAATATTGAATTTAAGGCAAACGCTCTACCAACTGAGCTATTCTGTCAAAGGCAACATATAGTAGAAATTTGATATATTTATATATGAGGGTTGGTTCAAATCCTCCTGAGTCCTTAAATTTTTTTTTTCCTAAGAGCAAGATTAATTAGAGGCTTCCATACATTGTGTATTGCAACACTGGGTTGAGTAATAAGATTATTTACCATTATCATATGAGTAGCTTCCTTGAATTTTCTTCTATGCATTTTCCCCTCTTTATCCAATATCTTTGTATTTTCCCACTCAAGCATATGGTCATTAGTACATACATGACCTGCTATGGTAGACACATCTGTTTTTTCTCTTTAAACCATTAGTTTGTACTCCTTCAATCGTTGTTCAACAGGGCCACAGGTCTCACCAAATGTATTTCCTTCCACATTTACATGGTATTTCATAGATGCAGTTTTTGTTCTTCAGCATTTCCAGTTTAGGCTTAGTAGAAGTAAGCAATCCTTGAAGTGTGGTATGGCTTTGGAAAGCAGTTCTAATGTTATATTGACTGCAGATTTTCTTTAATTTGTCCGCCATTTCTGGAATGTATGGATACACTACTGTTCCAATAACTGTTTTCTCTTTTGGTGTCTCTTGGTGTTGTCTATTGAAGATTCACATAGAACAAATGCTTATGAAGAATGGTTATCCATCAGCAGTCATCAGAAAAACCTTCAATAGACAACACCAAGAGACACCAAAAGAGAAAACAGTTATTAGAACAGTAGTGTATCCATACATACCAGGAATGGCGGACAAATTAAAGAAAATCTGCAGTCAATATAACATTAAACTGCTTTCCAAAGCCATACCACACTTTGAGGATTGCTTACTTCTACTAAGCCTAAACTGGAAATACTGAAAAACAAAAACTGCATCTATGAAATACCATGTGAATGTGGAAGGAAATACATTGGTAAGACCTGTTGCCCTGTTGAACAGCGATTGAAGGAGCACAAACTAATGGTTAAAAGAAAAAAAACAGATGTGTCTACCATAGCAGATCATGTATGTACTAATGACCATATGCTTAAGTGGGAAAATACAAAGATATTGGATAAAGAGAAAAAAATGCATAGAAGAAAATTCAAGGAAGCTACTCATACGACAATGGTAAATAATCCTATAAGTCAACCCAGTGTTGCAATACGCAATGTATGGAAGCCTCTAATTAATCTTGCTCTTGGGAAAAAAAATTGAAGGACTCAGGAGGATTTGAACCAACCCTCATATATAAATATATCAAATTTCTACTATATGTTGCCTTTGACAGAATAGCTCAGTTGGTAGAGCATTTGCCTTAAATTCAATATTCAAGAATCTAAAGGTGCGATTTCAACTTCTAAGCAAATATTGTCACTGTGCATATAGGCCAGCAACACCTGAAGAAGAGTGGAGATTATTACTACTCGAAACGTTGTGTAATTGTTAACCTGTATTGTCTATTTATGTGTTATTACTAACAAGTTGTTTGTATTTGGAAAGTTTAAATAAAGTTTAAAATTTTCTATACATCCAACATTCACCCATAAATGATGGAAATAGTCCAATATATCACATCTTATAATATACCATCATTACGAACCTTCAGACAAATGTTATATAATTATGTGTTAAAAATTTAAATGTTAAGTATCTTTCAATTTTTATTGCACATTTTTCATATTATAATTTTTTAAATGCATATGAATGTATATTCAAGCCTTAATTTATTGTTAAATTTTGATTTACAAGTGTCAAACTTATTCTTTCCACAACTTTAATACAATTCACTCTAAATAAATACAGTAATGATTATCATCAGCCAGATATAAACTTTAAGCCTCAATTAAAGATTATTTTATCTAATTTTTTAAATTAAACACAAACACGTGGATTATTTATTCAATTTTATTCCTCTTTTTCCCTGTGCAGTATCTTTTTCTGATAAAAGTATTAAATAACTTTCACACCACCGCACATTCTTTTGAAAATATATAGACACCATAAACCCCCCCCCCCCTGCATTTCGTGTTGAACCAGCACTCATTAGTTAGCTATCTTTCACATATATATCTTTATGATATATATAACATTTATCAACGGTAAATTCTTAATTTATTGAAAGTAGGTAAATTACAAATATTAATCATTAAAACAATTTGATGAAGGCATACTTTTTTTTTTAAAACTAAATGGGAAAGTTAAAATAAATTAACACAATAAATCTTCATTTAGAAAGTCTTGTTCTGCTCATTAAAAAAAAAAAAAGAGTCCCAAATGCTGACAGCAGTAAAATGCAATTATTCAAGGATCAAGAAAAATCTTCAATTTGAATTTAATTCTTGGAAGAAAAAAAATCAGACTGATTGTATCTATAATGAGTTCTGGTGACTAAGAAACATGCATAACAGTAAGCTGTCATTAACAAATTCAACTTGCATGCAAATTTATGCTTGTGAACATTTAATGTGTGTGTTTATATAAAAACAAATATATATGTACACATTATATAAATTCCCAATCATGTATATATGACTTCAAGGAATGCAATTTAGGCATATTAATACATTCCAAAATCTTTATCAGTTCAATTAGATCAATTAGAAAATTCAACTTTGTGCATTCTATAATATTGAAATTTTTGCTTTATAATTTAATCTTGAGCAAGTCATACTTATTACACAGATATATTATAGATTAAAATAATTATTGATTAAATACTAAATGATAAACACCATCAAAAACACCAGGCCTGCAAAGGGATAATGACATCAAAAAGATTGATTAAAAATTATTATTATTATATTTATTTTCCATTGTTTTAATTTTAAAAAAAAACGTAAAGAAATCTCAAAAATTCAAATTTAGGAGAATAGACATTAAAGAATATTACAGCCAATAAATTTAAAATATTCACAACTGCATTACTGCAATTCAAACACTGATTTAGATTGTGATATTTTCTCTATCAAGTTTGTTTCTACTTTAGAAATGTTTGTATATATAAAATCACATTTTAATATTTTGTGATGTGTCTCTATATATCTTGGTCATCAAAATGTGTCATAAAGATTGATATATTATATATTGCTTCTAAAAATTACTAAACTTATATTTCGATTTATTTATTTTTTTTGCCATTGTGGTTTATTTTATTATTCAATTTTTATTTAATTTTCTAAATAATATTTGTTTTTCTATCATGCTGAATTATAAATTTTCTATATTTGTTTCATCATAAAATATGAGTATTACCTCTCTTGAAGTGATGATTTTTGTTTCTGATGACTTTTGTTTCTTTGCCCTTTCTCATTCTGTAATATATTACAGCTTCTAAGATGTTTTGTTTAATAGAGATTTTACAGCTATAATTATTAACTCCTATAAAATTAATATTGTCCTTTAAAGAAATATCTGTTTCATTTAATAGATTATTAATATGTTTATTACTGATCACAGCAAATAGTCAAATTTAGGCAGCTTTCAAGTTCATAACATGCCTAATCTTATCTAGATTTTTATCTATTTTGATTATTTCTAAAAATTATCTCTGATAACTTTCATCTAAACTTTATCTTTTAACATTATTTGGTAGTGGTTGATTAAACACACACACCACTTGATGGTAGTGTTTTTTGTGCTAAAACACATAAAAATACCATTTACATGGTCCAAAGTTTACAGCCTGTAAAACAGTGAAGTTCATATGAGCCCTTGTGGGCCTATATTGCATTGCACACAAATATTACAGTCCACTGATGTGTGTCACATCTCTATGCAAATGCACACATTTCACAGTTTGCTACCGTATCATGTAAGGGTGGGAATTCAACTGACCATAACACTTGTAATCTGCATTCGAACTAATAATCTCATACCCTACCTGACATAGTATTACATAATAATAATTATTGTAAGCCCATCACTGTGCTTTCCTACACAGTTTGGAAAGTGAAAAAAATTCAAAAGCATAGGAACAAGCACAATTTCACAGAATTCATGTAAAAATGCATGTTTGTGCGAGAACAGCTACAAGACAAATTAAATGACAGAGGTTGCATGTTGCTTTGGAAATCAGAAGCTTTGTTTGATCACAGTACTACATCCTTTGGATGATCCTTCGGATTGTAAAAAATCGGTCCCCAGCCCTGCACATTCCAGCATTATATGCTGACATTTGTAATGTAATTATAAAATGTAATTATTCGACTTCAGAAAAAATTAATTCTTACATTTTATAAAATAATGTGTTTCATAAATTGTTTACAAATACTTTGCAGAATGTCGGCCTGTAATGTTTATAATAGTGTCTTTTTTTGCAGATAAAGAGCAGCTACGAGACAACTAAAACTGCATATTGTTTTGGGAAATCATAATATTGGTTTGATCAGAATAGTGTATCCTTTGGATGATCAAAAACATTAGTCCCCGCTCATTCCAGCGCTATGCTCTGACATTTATAATGTAATTTAAAACTGTAAGTATTCAATTTTAGAAAATAATGTTGATTCATAAATCGTTTAAAAGTAGTTTGAAAAATGTTAACATGCGATGAAATGTATAATGTAATTTAAAAATGTAATTATTCCATTTTAAAAAATAATAAAAAGTTGGGCCACATAAATGGCATTTTTCTGTGTTTTAGCACTTAAACAATGCCATAAATCTTAAATACTTTATATAAACATGTCTATATAATATACTGACTATTATGATGCATTTGTTTTTTCTGAAGCAAAGACTGTTTAGATAAAATCTCTTCAATATTAACAAGTTTTTTTTAATCCTGTAGTCATACTTACTTTGAGATATAAGGAATATTTAAAATTATTTTTTTCTTGGCTTGTTTCATTATTTAATTTTTTTGCTTACTACTTGTTAACTACCAGATATGTTATTCTTTCTTGGAATATGTTTCAGAATAATATATTTTTTTATATGGTTTTAGAGGCAAAAAATAGAATCAAAGCACCATTTCATTTTCAACCTTACTATATGAAGTGCTGAATATGATTTTTATTTTGTAGCAAACAATTTCTTTTAAAACTTCAACTATGAATTATCTTATAGTTGACTAATTTTTTTAAAAAAAACTACCTTTAAACAGCATTAACTTTGAATATATTCTTATATAATTATTATAATTAATAAAGCAAGTCATATATAACATGACATTACTTTTATGAGCTTGTAATTACAAAAATGCACATAGAGGCCGACCAATAGCTCTAACAAGCCAAGGGGTTTGAAAGTATATTTAAGATTATAGAAACTCTGAATTTTTCGGCTTTTTTGACTTAAATAGCTATATGGGACTGAAGTATATTCAGATCTACCATATTCTAATAGGCTCAGCATAGCAAAGCCTTAAAGGTAAAATTATAATAATTAATAAAGCAAGTCATATATAACATGACATTACTTTTATGAGCTAATTACAAGCTCATAAAAGTAATGTCATGTTATATTGACTTGCTTTTTATTAAATAATTTTACCTTTAAGGCTTGGGAAAAAGTTTGAATATACTTCAGTCCCATATAGCTATTTAAGTTAGATAGCTGGATTTAAAGACATTTTCATGTCCGAAAAATTCAGAGTTTCTTCTTAAATATGCGTTTGAAATAAGTGCTGGTGGTTTGTGTTTGGTTGTTATTAGGTCTCCCCAGTGTTCTGAGTAAGATTTAAGGAGTATTTCACACTATTGGTACTGTATATTTTTG